>ONZH01002520.1:0-117497 GCA_900303285.1 Rhinella marina
CGATGCGCTCATGTGATCAAACGTGCGGTCACGTGACTTTTCACGTGACCTGCACGTCACATGTTTGGGACGCGCAGTTGCGCACTGGTTATGACATGCTTTCCCCCTGATCACATGGGACGCCGCGATATGTATAAATGGTAAGGCAGCCATGGACTTAACCTCTGCCATCTCTCACCCCTTTGATTTTGCAGCGGACCGCCACGTTCATCATGCTGGCGCCCACATTGGACTGACGTGGTTACGCGCAAGTATCTTAAATGTCTCTGTTATTAGCAAAGACATATGTATGCATTATGTACTATGTGTCATGTTGCCCATTATGGATTATGGCTGGTCCCTTATATTGAACTTGTAATTGGGACCACATCAATCTTGTATAGCCACCAATGACACACACTTCTTTGTTTAAATGCCACGTTGTTGTCATGGTACATGGAACAGTAGTCTGCACTGTTGTATTTTTTGCAGCTATTGGTGAAGATGTTAATATGCATACAGTACAGACCAAAAGTTTGGACACACCTTCTCATTCAAAGAGTTTTCTGTATTTTCATGACTATGAAAATTGTAGATTTACACTGAAGGCATCAAAACTATGAATTAACACATGTGGAATTATATACTAAACAAAAAAGTGTGAAACAACTGAAAATATGTCTTATATTCTAGGTTCTTCAAAGTAGCCACCTTTTGCTTTGATTACTGCTTTGCACTCTCTTGGCATTCTCTTGATGAGCTTCAAGAGGTAGTCACCTGAAATGGTTTTCACTTCACAGGTGTGCCCTGTCAGGTTTAATAAGTGGCATTTCTTGCCTTATAAATGGGGTTGGGACCATGAGTTGTGTTGGGCAGAAGTCAGGTGGATACACAGCTGATAGTCCTACTGAATAGACTGTTAGAATTTGTATTATTGCAAGAAAAAAGCAGCTAAGTAAAGAAAAACGAGTGGCCATCATTACTTTAAGAAATGAAGGTCAGTCAGTCCGAAAAATTGGGAAAACTTTGAAAGTGTCCCCAAGTGCAGTCGCAAAAACCATCAAGCGCTACAAAGAAACTGGCTCACATGAGGACCGCCCCAGGAAAGGAAGACCAAGAGTAACCTCTGCTGCGGAGGATAAGTTCATCCGAGTCACCAGCCTCAAAAATCGCAGGTTAACAGCAGCTCAGATTAGAGACCAGGTCAATGCCACACAGAGTTCTAGCAGCAGACACATCTCTACAACAACTGTTAAGAGGAGACTGTGTGCAGCAGGCCTTCATGGTAAAATAGCTGCTAGGAAACCACTACTATGGACAGGCAACAAGCAGAGGAGACTTGTTTGGGCTAAAGAACACAAAGAATGGACATTAGACCAGTGGAAATCTGTGCTTTGGTCTGATGAGTCCAAATTTGAGATCTTTGGTTTCAACCACCGTGTCTTTGTGCGACGCAGAAAAGGTGAACAGATGGACTCTACAAGCTTGGTTCCCACCGTGAAGCATGGAGGAGGAGGTGTGATGGTGTGGGGGTGCTTTGCTGGTGACACTGTTGGGGATTTATTCAAAATTGAAGGCATACTGAACCAGCATGGCTACCACAGCATCTTGCAGCGGCATGCTATTCCATCCGGTTTGCGTTTAGTTGGACCATTATTTATTTATCAACAGGACAATGACCCCAAACACACCTCCAGGCTGTGTAAGGGCTATTTGACCAAGAAGGAGAGTGATGGGGTGCTATGCCAGATGACCTGGCCTCCACAGTCACGAGATGGTTTGGGTGAGCTGGACCGCAGAGTAAAGGCAAAAGGGCCAACAAGTGCTAAGCATCTCTGGGAACTCCTTCAAGACTGTTGGAATACCATTTCAGGTGACTACCTCTTGAAGCTCATCAAGAGAATGCCAAGAGTGTGCAAAGCAGTAATCAAAGCAAAAGGTGGCTACTTTGTAGAACCTAGAATATAAGACATATTTTCAGTTGCTTCACACTTTTTTGTTAAGTATATAATTCCACATGTGTTAATTCATAGTTTTGATGCCTTCAGTGTGAATCTACAATTTTCATAGTCATGAAAATACAAAAAACTCTTTGAATGAGAAGGTGTGTCCAAACTTTTGGTCTGTACTGTACATGTAACCCTGATAATAGTGGTATGATAATGTTGGGATATCCCTTGTCTTCACCTTATGATCTAGGTATTACCAGTTTAATATTTTTATTTTTAACATTATTTAATAAAGGCTATGTTTTAGGTGGTATTGTTCTGTGATACCCTACCATTTTTCACCTTAAGGACCAGGCCAATTTTTAGCAATTCTGACATGTGTCACTTATGTGGTTATAACTTTAAAACGCTTTTACTTATCCAGGCCATTCTGAGACAGTTTTCTCGTCACTGATAGTACTTCATGACAGTGGCAAATTTGAGTCAAAATATTTTATTTTTATTTATGAAAAATACCAAATTTACAAAAAATTTAGAAAAATTAGCAAATTTCCAAATTTCAGTTTCTCTACTTTTAAAATACATAGTAATACCTCCAAAAATAGTTATTACTTTACATTCCCCATATGTCAACTTCATTTTTGGATCATTTTGAAAATGATATTTTATTTTTTGGGGCCGTTAGAAGGATTAGAAGTAAATCTTGAAATTTTTCAGAAAATTTCCAAAACCCACATTTTAAGGACCAGTTCAGGTCTGAAGTCACTTTGTGAGGCTTACATAATAGAAACCACCCAAAAATGACATTTTAGAAACTACATCCTTCAAGGTATTCAAAACTGATTTTACAAACACTATTAACCCTTAAGGTGTTCCACAAAAATTAAAGGAAATGTAGACGAAATTTCAGAATTTCACTTTTTTTTGCGCAGGGCAAGGGTTTTTGTTTACATTATACACACTGCCGGGTGGAAGTGTGCTCGGTGACGTCACCGGCTGTAATGGGCCGGCTTTAGCGCAGCCCTAGCCATTTTACTGGCTAGGGCCGCGCTAAAGCCCGCCCATCAGCGCCGGTGATGTCACCGAGCACACTAATTAGCGCAGGGCAAAGGAGGGCATCGGAGCATGAGATGCTCCGATGCCCTAGTCAGGCGGGCTGCCTGGGTGACAGTAAGGGTAGGTCCAGGTTTAGGTCCCCTTTAAGTTTTACACAATAATATTTTCTAAACAAAAAAAATCATGTTTTAGTGTCTCCAGTCTGAGAGCTGTAGTCTTTTTATTTTTTGGGTGATTGTCTCAGGTAGGGCATAATTTTTTGCAGGATGAGATGATGGTTTGATTGGTGCTATTTTGGGGTGCATGTGAGATTTTTATAGAGCAGGTTATCACGAACACGGCAATACCTAACATGTATACTTATTTTTATTTAAGTTTTACACAATAATATCTTTTTTTTTGGCGATTGTCTCAGGTAGTGGTTCATTTTTTGCAGGATGAGGTGACGGTTAGATTGGTACTATTTTGGGGGGCATATGCCTTTTTGATCGCTTGGTGTTGCACTTTTAGTGATGTAAGGTGACAAGAAATGGCTTTTTAACACAGTTTTTATTTTATTTATTTTTATGGTGTTCACCTGAGGAGTTAGGTCATGTGATATTTTTATAGAGCCGGTCGTTACAGATGCAGCAATACCAAATATGTCTGTTTTTCTTTTTTTTTTTTTCCTTTTTTTTAACAATTTTATGAGTTTGATTTTGGGAAAGGGGAGGTTTTTTATGTGAAACTTTATTTTTTTATTACAGTAAACATTTTTTTTTTACTTTTTTTTGTCCCACTCTGGGACTTCAACTTCTGGGGGTCTGATCCCCTCTGCAATACATTACAATACATCGTGTATTGTAATGCATTGGCTGTCAACTTCGATGCTGCCTCAGGGGCTGGATCTCAATGGCTTCCGTAGAAGGCAGTCCCGATGCCTATGGGGGGCTTTGGGGCTGCCTTCTGTGACATCGGGTCCACGTCACTGCAGCGCGGGGACCCGATGGGGAAGCGGAGGGTACAGGTGCATGCTGTGGTCAGCTTTGACTGCGGCATACAAGGGGTTAATACGCCCACATCGGTGTTTTCACCTATGTGGGCGTACGCAGCAGGTCTCCGGGCATTTGTGACAGAGGGGCCCCTGCCGCTGATCGGGTGGGCGCAGCTCCTGCACCCGCCTGATCAGTGCGCCGTACATGTACTGCGCTAGACACACACCCAACTGGTTACCACCCCTCTGTACCCTTACAGCAGACTGCAAGCAATTCATTCATAACTTCTAGTAGAAATAATAAAGGAATGGCACAACATAGAGTCATAAGAATAGATGTTCCAGAATTGTTATTTCAAGAGGAGTACATGAAGCTATTAAAACAGACATGTCAGGAGTGGTGAAAGGTCCTCTTTAAGAGGCTTACATAATAGAAACCACCCAAAAATAACCCTATTTTAGGAACTACGCCCCTCAAACTATTGAAAACTGATTTTGCAAACTTTTTTAACCCTTTAGGTGTTCCACAAGAAGTAATGCAAAATGGAGGTGAAATTTAAAAAATTTATTTTTTTGTGCAGATTTTACATTTAAATCCATTTTTCTGTAACAAACAAGGATTAACAGCAAAACAAGCATTAATATTTAATACCTTCATTCTGCAGTTTATATAAACACCCCATATGTGGTTGAAAGCTGCTATATGGGAACACGGCAGGACGCAGAAGAAAAGGAGCGCCCCTGAGGAACCCCTAGAAGGAAAACCCCAAAAAGTGAACTCATTTTGGAAATTCCTCAAGGAATTGATCAAGGGGGTGGAGTGATTGCTTTGAACTAACAAACGTTACATAGAATTTAGAAACACTTGGCTGTGAAAATGAAAAATTACATTTTAGTTCCAATAAAATATTGTTTTAGCCCCCAATTTTTCATTTTCACAAGGCATAACAGGAGAAAATGCACCCCACAATTTGTTACAAATTTATTCCTTAATATGGCAACACCCCATATGTGATCGTAAACTGCTGGGGAAACAGCAGCATTCAGAAGGGCAGGTACATGGAATTTGCTGAAATTTTTATTTTTTCACCAATGTAGCTGTGTGAGGGATTGTTTTTTACGAGACAGGCTGTAGTTTTTATTGGTGTCATTTTGGGGTAAATATATCTTTTTGATCACATTTTATGCCATTTATACCATTTTTATATATATTAAAAAGTGGGGAGAAGTTGAGGTGCTGTCATGGGCTCATGGAAAGCCAATTAACGGTAAGTAATCTTGGTCAGATCTTGGTCAACGGTAAGATCAGGCCAGGGTGGGACTATTGCTTGCAACACCTGATGGCCATAAGATAAATCATTGTCAAATGATAAATCCAACCTATAATGTTTAACGAAAGTATTAGGGGAGCTCCATGTGGCAGCCTTACAAATCTACTCAACAGAAGCCGAAGCTTTTTCCGCCTAGAATGTGGACATAACCCTAGTGGAGTGTGCTGACAACCCCTCAAGAATCTGAATACCTTTGGAAGCATATGAGATCTTAATAGCTTTGATAAGCCACCTAGCCAAGGTACGACTAGTAATCTTTTACACTTGTTATCTCCTTGGAACTGGACGAACAACTGCGAATCTACTCTCCAAGATTTTGTAACCTCTAAGTATCTAATCAGGTGTCTTCTAACATCTAATTTATGAAAAGCTCTTTCATTTTCATTGGACAGATTTTGGCAGATGGAGGCAAAATAATTTCTTGTGATCTATGAAAAGAGGACATCACTTTTGGAAAAAGGCAGGGTCAGGCTCAATAACTACCCTATCATCCAAAATAGAAGTGTAAGAAGGAACAGCAGAAACCGGCAATTTCTCCTACTCTTCTTGCCGACATAATGGCTACCAAAAACACGGTTTTGTATGATAGTAGTCTGACTGGAATGCAATCTAGAGGTTCAAATGGGGCATGAGAAAGGTTGGATAGGATACCAAGGAGGGGTTCTACATTTCAGAAAGGGATGCAACCTGACAGTGGCAGAAATAAATCTCTTAACCAATGCATGCTCAGCTAATCTATAATCAAAGAGTGCACAAAGAGCAGAGACTTTTACTTTCAGAGTACTAGGTTTACGATTTTTAATCAAACCTTTTTGGAGAAAATATAGGATTACCAGAATATCTAGAGGATGAGAAATATCAACCGGTCTTCCAATAAAATCCAAAAAGGTTTTCCAAATTCTTATATAAATATCAGATGTTACTGCCTTTCTATTTTTCTGAAGAGTAGAAACAACTTCCTCAGAAAGACCTCTTGATATAAAAAATTGCTTCTCAATAGCCAAGCCGTGAGATGTAATTTATCTGTTTCCAGATGGAAAATTGGCCCCTGGAATAATAAATCTTTCCTGTCTGGCAGAACCCAAGTATCCACTTAAGATAGGATCCTTAGCCAAGTGAACCATACCCTCTTTGGCCAAAACGGGGCAATTAGGATGACTGGTGCTTTCTCCTGCCAAATTTTCCGGATCACCCTGGAGAGGAGACAGAGTGGAAGAAAGGTGCATCGCCTAATATTGGTAAAGAGCATCCACTTCTAAAGGATGATCCTTGTGATTCAGGGAGAAAAACTTTCAGCATTTCTTGTTTTTTTAGTTTGCACAGAGGTCTAACTTGGGGGCTTCCCATAGCTGAATTAACTGTTTGAAGACCTCCTGGTTTAGACAACATTCTGCTTGACTAATTGTGTGTCGGCTTAGAAATTCTCTGTTCCCTTCAGATTAATGGAACTCAAGAATTTCTTGAGAAACTGTCATCAGGGACTCTGATCTGGTACCCCCTGTTTGTTTAAATATGCCACCACTGTGGCATTATCTGACATAATCTTTATATGTCTGCCTGTTATCTGAGGAACCCAAGACTGAAGCACATGTAAGACTGCGGTAAGTTCCCTGGCATTCAGAGAAGCTAGGGAAAAAAGAGGAGACCAATGACCCTGAATATATCCCAAGATCGAGTGGGCCCCCAAACCGTGAGGACTTGCATCTGTTGTTATAATCAGTGGGTTTTCTTTGATTTTTTTTAAACTTTGCCACCACCTAAGAGAATCTATCACTGTTTCTAGAATCCAAATTTTATTGTCTAGTGAAGTGGGGGAACCATTCCAACAAGCCAGAATGTGGTTTTGAAGGACCCGGAAAAGAAACTGTGCGTACTTCACTGATGGAATGCAAGAAGTCATTTTCCCCAATACTGACATTCCCTGCCTCACTGTTACCGTTCTTACCTGAGAGAACTCCCGCACTTTGAATGACATCAAATTCTTTTTCTTCTCCGGGAGAAAACAGGTCTGAGTTATCGAATTCAGACAGATCCCCAGAAAAATGCACTGGTGACTCGGGAAGAGGCTTGACTTCTCCCAATTTACTTCCCACCCCAGGGAAAATAAGGCACAATTATTATGTTTAATCTTCTCACATGTGCCATTACTTCCGCCATTAGTTTTGTAAAAAGTCTGGGGGCTTGAGACACACCGAAAGCGAGAGCTTGATATTGAAAATGCTGGATTGAGTCTGTCATACGTATTGCTACTCTCAAGAATTTTTGTGAGGAGTGGTGAATCATTACATGATAGTACGCATCTCTTTTATCTATCTGCCATAACGCAGTTTTGAAACAGATAACGGTCAAATTTATGGATTCCACAAGGAATTTCTGATAGGACAGGTATTTGTTTAAGTCTTTTAGGTTTAGTATCATGCGAAACGATCCGTTTGGCTTTGGTACAAAAAAAAAAGATGAATAGTAACCTTCCTCCCACTCTTCTTCCGGCACCAGAACCAAAACCTTCTTGAAAATCAAGTTTTATATTTCTTTTAAAAAAGCTGCACATTTTGTTGTGTCTAACCTTAGATCTGTGATCCTGTATCTTCTTCGTGGAAACTTACTGTTTGTACTTAATTGACTTTGTTAACCCCTTAATGACCAATGACGTACTGTGTACGCCATGATGTGGTGTTAATTACCGCATCATGACGTGCACAGTACGTCATGAGATCCAAGTGTCACCGCAAGTACACATGCGGTGACACTTGCATGTAAACGGGTGTCACGGACAGCAGAGCTGTCCGGGCACACCGCAAGGGACCAATCAGCGTGGTCCCTGCCTTTGAATCCCTGCGATTGGTCAGTCAGATTTGACTGACGAATCGCAGAGTTGAGCAGCGCAGCTCAGAGGAGATCGGGTCTGCGCTGCTATGTTTTTATACATCAGGATGGCCGAGCGGGTCCCCCCAAACCCCTTCCCACTCGCACATTCTTTGGTGCGGGACCCCTGCTCCTCCCCGTCCCTCTCCCCCACATAATTGGTCAGGATGGCCAAGCGGTTGTAGATTGTCAGCTGTAACATACAGCTGACAATCTACTGTAACGGCCGACATCCGTGCTGTCAGTGATGTTGGCCGTTTAACCCCTTCCATGCCGCGGTCCGTAGGAACCGCAGCATGGAAGGGGTTAACAGGGAGGAAGCTCCCTCCCCCATCGGGCGCTGCGGTGCTCTGGCAGGGTCCGATGGTGTGGCCAGTACAGAGGTAGGGAGCTCCTCCCCCTCCCATCGGGACGCTGCTCTGCTGTGGCAGGGTCCCGATGGTTACCATGGCAACTGGACGCCTTCACAGGCATCCAGCTTGCCATGCTATATCAAGCCAGGAGCTAAAGGCAGGAGCCTGATCAGGCTTAGTGTAAAGGAAAAATACACTGCAGTACACTATATAGTGTACTGCAGTGTATTCTAGAGACATCAGATCCACTGGATCTTCAAGAACCAAGTCTGGTCAAAAAAGTGTTAACAAAACCATAACCAACAGGGCCTGTTTTTTACATCGGAAATCAATTATGTTAAAGGGGTTCTGCAGTTGTTTAAAACTGATGATCTATCCTCTGGATAGATCATCAGCATCTGATCGGCCGGGGTCCGACACCTGGGACCCCACCGATCAGCTCTTTGAGAAGGCAGCGGCGCTGCAGGAGCGCCGTGGCCTTCTCTGTGTTTTCCTCAGGCACAGTGACGTCACGACTAGTATCACTGGCCTGGGCGGAGCTAAGCTCCACTCATGTGAACAGAGTTTAGCCCCGCCCAGGCCAGTGATACTAGTCATGACGTCACTGGGCCTGAGGAAAACACAGAGAAGGCTGCGGCGCTCCTGCAGCACGGCTGCCTTCTCAAACAGCTGATCGGCGGGGGTCCCGGCTGTCGGACTGTTGGGGCAAAATCCCCTTCTCTATGATTGTCGGGGTCCCAAATTAATAATAATTGTTGAGCGCTCAGAGGAAACCGAAGCAGGCTTGTTCAGCTGAATCAGATATTCCTGTTTATTGACAGAACACGTTGCTCTTTATAGTACAAAACCGCAGATAGGTGGGCGGTGTTTCTATAGTACAGATCATAGTTTTTGTAACTTTTTACAAACATGACATTTACTGAACTACTGAACAAAACCACACATTTGGTTCCATCCCCCGCTCTTCCTGATCACAGAGAGAAGTGTCTGTTTAGTTTCATATGTTCTGTAACCATACCAAATAAGGTAAAGATTTGCAGTGTATCAAGTAAAGAGGTCATGTGTATGTAACAACAGGTTAATATGTGTCTTTTACAGAGGAAGTGGTTTCTATGTCTAAAACATCATATATATTTAGCTCTGCTATTTCCTGTAAGTAGGTTATCAGAAACATAAAAACATAAGATGGGAGTCCTGATACAAAATGGATTCTCATCCCTCACAATTCCCCCATTTTGAGATATCTTGGAACTGACATCCTAACCCGGAGGTACTTCAGTTGGGATAGGCCCAACCGCCAGCCGGAGACCAGATTCCCTCCCAGGTATCGATGCAGTTCCCAAGACTTCTCAATAATCCTGGTAGTTTTTCCTTTTGGTACAGAACCTGTTGGCACACATACACATCAGCTTCATCACAGCATATACTATTATACTTTAGATCATCAGGCCCTGGTCTTCTTTGTGAGACAAACTGCTAACAAGACATATGAACAAGTTCTTTAAAGGTCAGAGGGATTGCCAGATAAGGCACAGTTCTTGAACTCACGGGACTGTGTGTACAGATCCAACAGTCCTTCAAGCAGCACCTGATGGTGCAGTATCAAAGCATTGTCCCATTCATCATTCAGTTGACGAAATACTGCTGACACGCTCAAGGTCAGAGCCACTGTCGGCAGGAGGATCTTCATCCTTGGGCGTCGGACTTTCTTGCAGTGAGAAGCGTGTCCTTCAGCCTTTACTGCTGTATGAGTAGTCAACAGGACTTGGAAAGAACCATCAAATCTGGGATCCAGGCCTTTCCTCACATATCTTTTTATCACCACCAGTCTCCTGGTTTCAGACTGTGTGTTCCTTCTACTGAATCTGGAAGGGAAGCAAACACTTGTTTATGGGAGTTCTCAAGCCTCTTTGTGAGGACCCACATGTAGCTTTTTAGTCCATCATTGTTCATTTGCAACCAGTTGTGGAAAATACAATCCTAATCTGGGGAACTCCTGTCTGATTCAATAACTTCAGGGACACCATACCTGCACACCAGTTCACTGACCAGTTTCTTTGCTGTGTTATTTGCATTTGCCTTTGCTACTGGGAAGGCTTCCGGCCACCCTGAAAAGAGATCAACACACACACGACAAGCTCATATACTCCTACCTTAGGCAGTTGTATATAGTCTATCTGCAGTCTCTGGAACGGGTAAAGTGGCCTCGGGGTTATGCTTGCTTGGAGTCTTCACCACTTGACCGGGATTGTTCAGTGCACACACCATACATCCTTGTACAAACCGAGCGACTACTGTAGAAAATCCTGGAGCAATCCACCCTGCATTAACCACACTTACCATGGCACCTTCTGATAGGTGAGTGGGCCCATGGGCCTCCTGAGCCATAGCTGGGTATAGAGGGCGTGGTAGACAAATTTTGTCCTTGTTTCTCCAAATTCCACGTTTGGCCCCTTGTTCTTTTTCCTCAGGAGGGGCTTGTTCAAGCATTCTCTGAAATGTACTTACTGAAATGTCCTCAGGTCTCAAGGCTCTCACCGGGGTGGCGTCAGCATTTAGTGGCTAGAGTGCAGCTTGTTTGGCTGCCTTGTCTACTCAATCATTGCCTTTTGCTTCCACCGTGGTACATCTTGTATGAGCCTTTACCTTAATAATACCAACCTCCTCTGGTAGCAACAGAGTGTTCATAAGTTCAAGTATAGAGTCTTTATTCTTTATAGGCTGGCCTGATGTTAGAAAGTCCCTGGCCTGCCAAATAGGTCCATATTCATGTGCAATACCAAAAGCATACCTTGAGTCCATGTAGATGTTCACCTTCTTCCCCTTGGCCAATTTACACGCCTCAGTGAATGCCTTCAGCTCCACCTCTTGCACTGACATGTGGGGTGGCAGTGGTTCAGCTGTCCCTACCTGATGGAACCGAGACGTCCTCTCCCATCAACCTGCTTCCATGTACAAAATACTCAAAATCGGGGTTATCAAGGGGTTTTTCATGAACATGTTCAAAACCAAATGTTTCCTGCTGTATTAATTGTATGCAGTCATGTTCAACAAGATTGGTTAAAAGTTCTGATACACCTCCCTCCCCCATTTCTGAATCTGTAATCGGCAACAGAATAGCAGGATTCAGAGTAGTATGAGTACCATGAGGACTGCACACTGGAGTCTAAGTTGCCTGGCCATAGAAATGTGCCTGAATGTCATGAGGTGTTTATACAGTCACCGGGTAGTCTAACACAATGTCAGAGGCTTTTTCTATCATTGCCTGCACTGCCGCTACTGCCCTGACACAGGAGGGGGCGCCTCTGGCGACAGGATATAATCTGGCAGAAAAGTATGCCTCTGGCGGTCACTATGTTTCTGAGTCATCACAACCATATAGTGACCCCCACATTTCTGAGCAAAACAGCTGAAATTCCTCGTCATATTCTGGAATACCCAGGGCCAGGGCTGAGGTTATACACAGCTTCAATGTATGAGAATTATTCACTGCCTCTTCTGTCAGGTGAAATGGGTCAGATGACAGACAATCATACAGAGGCAACATTAACATGGAGGCATGCCTGATCCAGGGGCGACAGTATGACACCAGCCCCAAAAACACCCTCAGGCTTTGTGCTCCTTTAGACATTTGTATTCTTTCTCCACTGCCTCCTTCCTCTTTCTTGCAGATCATAGTTTTTGTAACTTTTTACAAACATGACATTTACTGAACTACTGAACAAAACCACAAATTTGGTTCCATCCCCCGCTCTTCCTGATCACAGAGAGAAGTGTCTGTTCAGTTTCATATATTCTGTAACCATACCAAATAAGGTAAAGATTTGCAGTGTATCAAGTAAAGAGGTCATGTGTATGTAACAACAGGTTAATATGTGTCTTTTACAGAGGAAGTGGTTTCTATGTCTAAAACATCATATATATTTAGCTCTGCTATTTCCTGTAAGTAAGTAAGTTATCAGAAACATAAAAACATAAGATGGAGTCCTGATACAAAATGGATTCTCATCCCTCACACGGACCCCGGCCGATCAGATGCTGATGATCTATCCAGAGGATAGATCATCAGTTTTAAACAACTGCAGAACCCCTTTAATATATTATTTTTGGCTTTATCCATTACCATTAACAGCTCTGGAAAGATCACTACAAACACGTATCGCAAGAGTATAGCAACAAACAGTTTGCTGATCTGGGAAAGTGCACATCCAACATCCCTAAAGCGTTGCATTCCAAAGGACCAATATTTATGAGCCCAAAGAAACTGCTCCGAGTTTGTTAACTTTAAAATAGTCGCTAAGGACCTACAAACACGATTTAGTAGGAGAGATTACCCTTGAGAGACCCTTCAAAAAGCATACCAATGTTCTGCAAGTTGCAAACAGGATATCTGCTAAACCCCAGAGTACCTAACAAGGAGGGGGCCAATCAAGTGTCTCACATCATTGGTACCAATTTGCGGTCCCCAATGCACGGGCACCATCCGTGTGGCTGCTGCAGACGGATACAGACCCATTCAACTTGAATGGGTCCGTGTTCCGTCCGCACCGCAAAAAAAGTTCTATTTTTTTGCAGTGCGGAGGCACGGAGAGAAACCTTACGGATGCAGAGTGACACAACAATATTTATCTAGCTGTATTTTTGATAACCTATCTTAGAGTGTGCAGTGCCAATGTCCGAAGGGGCCCTTCATCTAGCTACTTTGGCTTAGAAGTAAAATTTATAGGAAGGTGACTGCAAAAGAAATAAACATGGGGAAGATTTATCAAAGTTAGTGTAAAGGAAAACTGGCTTTTTTTGCCCATAGCAACCAGTCAGATTCCACTTTACAATTTCCAGAGGAAAACTTATCTCTTTTTTTGTCTGTGTACTTCTCACCTGGTTGCCACTACACACAGTTGACACAATCTGAACCAAATAAATTTATCTAGGTCTCATCAGACCACAGAACATGGTTCCGGTAATACATGTAATTAGTCTGCTTGTCTTCAGCAAACTGTTTGCCGCCTTTCTTGTGCATTATCTTTAGGAGAGGCTTCCTTCAGGACGACAGCCATGAAGACCAATTTGATGCAGTGTACGGCGTATGGTCTGCGCACTGACAGGCTAAACCCCTGTAGAAGGAAGTGTGGGTGCAGCCTATATGTATATACCCCTATGTATATACATATATGGGTGGCCCCAAATTGAGGGTCTGTGGCCCCACAGCGACATAGGCCTGAAGCCCTGGTAGATGTGTATATCCACCAGGTGCTCTAACTATATATATATATATAGATATGTGTGCATGTGCCCCCATTAGCATGCACCTATGTCTATATATTTATATATATATAATGCCCCCTATATATATATGGCCCCTTATATCCTCCAGAAGTATATAGATTCATGTACATGATCCCCAGTTATGTACATGTATCTATATACATGTAACAACCAGGGTGCCCCCCCCCCTCCATAGCCCCAGCAGATGGACAATAGCACATCTGCTGGGGATAGCTGGAGACATGGGACTGGACTAATTAGTCCAGTCCCAGGTACTTCAAAGGGACAGAAGATCGATATGATCTTCTGTCCCTTCTGTTAATTACCCTGGGGGAAATTAACAGGACAGGGAAACAATAGGTTTCCCTGCCTCTGTATGGCGCGTACCTCCGGCGCTTGTAATTACAAGCGCCGAAGATGCATAGAGCTCCCCAGGCGGAGGATCAAAGAGATCCTCCGCCCGGGAAACAGCACGGGCCGGCGCGGTGACGTCATATCACCGCGCCGGCACTCGCGCCATATCACTGCGGGAGCACGGGAGCGAGCGCGACCGGGTTTAAATAACCCGATCGCGCTGCGCTTTTCAGATTGAGCCGTGCAGCCCCACAAGAATCATCCCCAGAAGACAACGAGCAACTCACCTACCAGAATCATCCCCTGGACAACGAGCTGGCAAGCGAGGATCATCCCCTGGAACGAGCAGCAACCCCTAGAGACGAGCAACTTGGCTGAGTACCCCTGCATTAACCCCTGCAACCCTACCTCTATCCCTTAACCCTTACTGTACCCCTGAACCACCAATGATTTAACCCCTTGATTGACCCCTGCTCCAGACCCCTGCCTTGCTTACCCCCTGCAACACTCCAGACCTACCCCTGCCATACCCCAGTTGCCCTATATTCTGGTAATTAACCCCTGCTCTGCTGACCCCTGCAACACTCCAGACCCCTGCCTTGCTGTACCCCTGCATTTAACCCCTGCAACCTCTGAACTCCCTGAGACCCCATTTAACCCTTGCAATGACCCTTTCTCATATACCCCCTTTTCCCTACCATTAACCCCTTAATTTCCAAATAACCCTTTGTATCCTTAGGGACAGTAAATAGATAGGTTGGGGAGGGCTGCTATAAGTGCGTGTGTATGGTTTAGGTAGTAACGCGGTTGGAGTTAAACGGGATTGTGTAGTGTAGTTAGGTTTTGTTGTACTGTATTGTTAATAAATAATAAATATTGTTATTATTTATAATACAGTGTGCAGTGTTTTTATAGTATTGTTGTAACCTGTACTTTGAGTCCCTTTTAGGTCGTGTGGAAGGCAGTAGGTAATTACATAGGTATAAATAGGCGGAACTAGCGAAAGCGGGTTTACGCTTATTTATGAATATTAATTATTGGTACATCCCAAAATATCAATAATTAATATTCCCTATTACAACCCCCACCCCTTTAACCTCCGCAGCAATGCTGGCAGCACTCATACAACCTCTGGATATGACGCTGAGCATGTGCACTCAACTTCTTTGGTCGACCATGGCGAGGCCTGTTCTGAATAGAACCTGTCTTGATAAACCTCTGTATGGTCTTGGCCACCGTGCTGCAGCTCAGTTTCAGGGTGTTGGTCATTTTCTTATAGCCTCGGCCATCTTTATGTAGAACAACAATTTTTTTTTAAGATCCTCAGAGAGTTCTTTGCCATGAGGTGCCAGTGTGAGAGCGATAAGATCAAATTTAACACACCTGCTCCCCATTCACACCTGAGACCTTGTAACACTAATGTCACATGACACCAAGGAGGGAAATGGCTAATTGGGCACAATTTGGCCATTTTTACTTAGGGGTGTTCTCACTTTTGTTGCCAGTAGATTAGACATTAATGAAAGTGTGTTGAGTTATTTTGAGGGCACACCAAATTTACACTGTTCTACAAGCTGTACAATGACTACTTTACATTGTATCAAGTGTCAGATCTTCAGTGTTGTCCCATGAAAAGATTTACAAAATATGAGGGGTATACTTACTTTTGTAAGATACTGCAGCTATGGGTATACACACATTTCACAATGTTAACATCACGCGCCGGCACATGTTTCACGTTTTTCCATATACCAAAGCTTCCAAAAATTGTCCTTTATCGGGGACAGATGATGTTTAACCCCCTAACTGTTTTACCAGAGTCCAGCTCCAGCAGTGGGAAAAGTAGCTAACTGGAGGGGGGAGGGCTGCTTTAGATGCTGCTACCACCTAAATTGTAGCAGCTAGAAACATGCAACTGGTCTTGTTTCAAAGCTGACATTCCAAGCTTTCAGACAATACCGCCAAATGACAGCAATATGTTCAGTACAGGGGAAGATATCACTGATAGAAATCAGGATGCTGTGAATGCAGCTGAAAGTGAAAGTAAAAACATGTTTTACCCACGATTATTCACAACTTGATTTCTAACATGTAAGAAAGCCTGGACTATCAGCTTTCAAACAAGACCAGATACATGTTTCTAGCTTCTACCATTCAGGAGATAGCAGCATCTAAAGAAACCTTTCCCCCTCCAGTTAGATACTTTTAACACCGTACATGTACGGCGCTGGTGAGGATTACAGTTTTCAAACTGAAATTCTTATTCTGGCCACTAGATGGCAGGCCAGGATAAGAAATGAGCAATTCATGGATTTAACTGCATCTAGTAAATCCATGATTGCTCATAAAGAAAAAAAAACAAAACACAATAGATCAGCTCATATTTGAGCTTTAAAATAATCACAAAAAAATAAAAAAAAATGTTAAAAAATATATAAAAAATAAAAAAGATATAAAAGTTCAAATCACCCCCCTTTCCGTATAAGTAAAAAATAAATACCTAAATAACAATAAATATAGACATCATGGGTATCACCGTGACCGAAAACGCCCATACTTTTAAAATATAAAAAAAAAAAATTCAATATGGCGAATTGTGTGGCAGAAAAAAGCGTCCAAATGGCGATTCGCCGTTTTTTGTCGCTTTTTTTTCCTAAAAAAAATTAAATAAAAAGTGATCAAAAAGTCATACACACCCCAGAATGGTATCAATAAAAACTTCAGACCGCCCCACTAAAAATGAGCCCCCATACAGCTCTGTACACATAAATACCAAAAAGTTATAGGGGTCAAGATATGACAAGGAAAAAAAAAAAAGGGCAACTTTCTAATTATTTTATCACCATCTAAACGCAGGAAAAACTATACATATTAGGTATTGCCGGATTCGTACTGACCAGTAAAATGAAAGTAACCGGTCAGTTTTAATGCACATCGAACGCTGTAAATAAGAAACCCGTAGAACTGTAGCGGAATAGCGGTTTTCTTGCAATTTCACCCCATTTGGAATTTTTTTCCCACTTCCCACTACACCATATGCAATATTAAATGGTGGCGTTGGAAAGTACAACTTGTCCCGCAAAAAACAAGCCCTCATACAGCTATGTGAACAGAAAAATAAAACAGTTATGGCTGTTTGAAGGCAGGGAGCGCAAAACGAAAATGCAGAACCGAAAAAACCTCCAGGGGTGAAAGGGTTAAACACACGTGGTGTGTTTTTGAGGAAAGTGATTGTTGGTGAAATGGCAAATGGCATGATGCAGGGCGCAGCAGCAACAGTACAGAACATGAGGGTAGGTAGGAAGACACACAGCAAGAGTGGCAAGATTGGGCACCAGCAACAAGGAGAGGTCTATTGATTGCATTCAGCCTGCCCAGACTGTGAGAAACATGTTATCCACTCTCCCCAAAAAATAATTAAATTTCAACCATGTCGAAAGTGAGTACATGGAAATTGACCCTCAAGCATTAATGGCATGATGAAGGCCCCAGCATTGCCTGGACTGTGAGAAAATGTTGGTATTGAGGCAGTAATCATGTACATTTATGCTGCACCTTTGGCTACATTCACTCGACTCTATGTGTTTTGCAGTCCACAAACCACAAATCCGCAAAAAATACGGATATTTGTTCTAAGATAAATATGATGAGGATTACATCGTTCATGCCATACTTTGTGGCCTCTTCGATGGGTTTCAGCAGCCGACTGGCGTCTCGGATGACCTCAAAGCAACACATGCTCCCTGTTGCTGAGGCTGTCTGGCGCATGTCCAAATCATTCATGGCTTTTTGCTGGGCATAAAAACGCTCGAGCATGTGCAATATCCGATTCCAGCGAGTTGGTACGTTGCAGATTAAGTGGTGTAGTGGCAAGCCATTCTGTCTCTCCAGGTCCAGGAGATTGTTGTTCAACACGTAACAGTGGCTGAAATGCTCAAAAAGTCTTCTGGACTTTGCCAACACCTTGCGTAAGCCAGTGTATTTAAAAAGTGCTGCACCACTAGGTTAATGACATGCGCCATGCAGGGAGCATGTGTTATTTCGCCCAGGTTCAGGGTGGGCTGGCCCAGTCAGCTCCCATTGTCGCTGACCACTTGGCCCAGTTGAAGTCAGGGGGTGACAGTCAGCAGGATCTTTGCTGCTTGATATACTTGAGCAACTGCTCACCAGTGTGGCTACTCTCTCCCACGCTGATGAGCTCCAACACAGCGTGGCAACGCTTGACACATGTGATAGGAAGGAGGGGTAGTGCGAGCTACCCTGTGCCCTGCTGCTGTTGGAGGAGGTGGAGGAGGCAGATAAGTGCTTGCTGTGGGAGCCAGCCCCAGGATAAAGAGGTGGGGGGGGGGGTCAAAAGGATCTGGCCATGTTGCTGGGGTGCTGCCTCGCAAAAAACATTGACCCAGTGGGACATGAAAGACATGTGCTGTTCCTGCCCGCAACAGCTGCTCCATGGAGTGCAGCTTGATGCACATCGAGAATAACAAGGAGTGGACTGCATTTTCTGCTACATGAGAGTACAAGGCTCTACTACAATGGTACTACAGCGACTGTACCACCAGAAATGTGGCCAGGTGGGGGTTTATCTTATAAACAAGCTAATTGCTGCTAGAGAAAAGATTTTTAATAGCCAAACGTTCTGTTATAGATGTCTCCCAATGGAGCCAAGGACAAGGAGAAGTCTTAGCAGGAGAAGAAGAAGGTGAGGATGATGACAAAGATACTGTACTGCTTGGGAATATGGATTGGCTGCCACAAAGAGGACCATGAAAAGAAGTGTAACACCCCAGAGTGGTGTTACCACTCCTACACCTTTCTACTATCTCTAATGAGCTAAAATAATATCATCGTAAGTATGTTTTTCCAGGCCCTCCACAAATATGCATTTAACATTGTTATGCAACTGTTTATATATGTAATGTGCCTGGTGTACCAGCAGGTGGCAGCAAGCAAGGCAGAGCTGTAGTTACTCAGAATGGACCTTTCCATTCCATTCTAACCCCCCTTCTGGAGAGAAGTGGGTGAGTTCCACTTCCTGCAGGAAGGGTAGGGATCCAGTTAGAACCAGTCTAGTGTTACCTCCTGCTACGGGAAGGTGTGCAGAGGCACGTCTTGACTGAATGCCCATGCCAGCCAGAGCACCTTTAGCTCTGCTGGCCAGAGCGGTAGAATTCTGAAGCCAAGAGGTAGTTCCCTGGCACAATACAAGACTGACCAAGGAGAGAACTGCAGCATCCAGGAAAAATCTAAGTTTACAGATCTCAGAAGTGTGTTTGCCTGCCAGTTATTATGCTAAAGCCTGCTGGGACCAAGACAAAGCCAAAAAATTGTTTGAATACAAGTCTACCCAAGTAAAGCTGCGTTGAATTTCATCTCAAGGTCTGGACTCTTTTTTTTCCTATAAATCCCTCAATTATTCCCCCTATTTATTGCTTCAGAGCCAAAACCCTGGGGTCCAGCCGTATCCAGGTAGGAGCACAATGAGACACTCAACAAGAGACATTTAGGCTGCACAATTACACCACTTGGCATTCCTACACCTTGGAGGCGATCTTTAGAAAATAAGGCCCCGGGGGGATGGCCTGCTGCAGGACAGACTTGTTTTGATTGGGAATGTTGATCAGTTGCATTTTGCCAAAGTATACGGTGATGCCGCCTAATGTGCAGCAAGAGACCTCTTGTTAGTATTATTGTGTTGGAACGCTCACAGCTTATTTTAATCCTGCAGATCTTGCACACGGCTGTGGTTTTGTATGCCCGCCTTGTGGAGAAAAAGCACCATAAGGGAGTTGCTTGCACAGAGCTACAGGTAGCCAAGCTTTTTAGGCCTAACCCCCCCACCCCCCCTAGCATCAGCGGAATCTCCGGATCCCAAAGCAGACATGAATCTGGCTGTTCTTTTGGAAGTATGTGGCCTCTGCTCTTTATTGCTGCCGCCCCACCGCCTTTCTCAACTGATGTTGCCTCCTCCTCAACACCCCAATCCGGCTCCCAGGTCCTGTCCAGCATACAATCATCGGAATCCTCACCCCCCCTGCTGCTTTTATCAGGCTATGAGATATCATGGTGGCCTCCTGGGCCCCCTCCCCTGCTCTACATTTCCCTTGACTCCCACAGCCTCTGCTTCTACCACAAATGACGTGGCCTGAGGTGTCACTATTACCACCATCAACCCAGGTATGCCTGGGATCACCAGCCTCCTCCCCAACCTCCTCCTCATGGCACCCCAAATGGTGAAAGCTCTTACACAAGTCGTCAACAGAAAGACTCACTTGCCTATCTGTCGGTAGGCGTGACAAGGTTTTCTTGCCACTGCTTAGGAAAAAGGAAAACGCCCCTCTAGGAAGGATCAGTGAAGACTCCACTTAAATTCTTTCTTTGGGGATGCAAGGAAATGGAGAAGGAGGAATGCTTTGTCCCATGGCTCCACAGCACAGTGTTGGACTCTGAAGTCACCTTCACATCATCCTGCTGCAACTGAGAGGTGGAGTAAGCCATCCAATCCACAATCTCATCCTCTTTTTCCTCTACTATAATGTTGCACCTTTCCAAAGCCAACAGGGACAACTGTGGCCTACTACTACTACCACCGGTACTTCTGGCCAGATAGATAGTGATGCTACTACTCACATTGTGGCTCTGGGTCTTTTTTTTGGAACCCTTCTGTAGCCCGGACATTTTTGGGCCTCTCAGATACTGTTGTGCACTACCCTGTGTCTTGGTGTAGCAGCATATATGCTGCTTTGAATATAATCAATAACTCCCCCAAAAAAGAAAATTATTAAAAACGTGAACAAAGGGAAACAGATTTGAGCATAAACTAATTCTCTCTCATAGATACTTTTGTGTGCTACCCTGTCTGTTTGTGTAGAAAGCACACGTGTATATACATATAGTATATACTTCTAGTTTAAAAGTAATTAACCCCCTCAAAAAGAAAATAAAAAAAAATATTTGATTAAAAACAGGTGAAATAGGGAAAAGGATTTTGGCCTACATTCATTATCACTCCCAGATACTTTGTGTGATACCCTACCTATTGGTGTAATAATCACATATATACTGGTATATACAGTATACTGGTTTAATTACATTTAACAATCCTAAAAAAAAAAAAATTAATTCCAAACGCATGGAGACAGAAAATACATAGATGAGGCTTGACACTCACTTTCCACTTAACATACACAGGCAGAATGCTGCCACACCGTGGGTATTGCTGCAGTAATCACATATATAGGCTGCTTAAATTGAAAAGACCCCCCAAAGAAAAATGTAATTGTGACTGTGTGGAAAATAAAAAGGAATCACATAAATATATATATATATATATATATATATATATGATGATTAATTACATTGCACTCCACCAAAAAAAAAAAATTACGAACATGTGGAAACTGAAAATACGTAAACAGACGACTGGCTTGTGGTAAAGTGTATGGTATAAAGTCCTGGAAGTGGAGTATATCCCACCCAGGTTCCTCAAATGGATGAGGTAAATAAAATCCAGGAAGATGTTATGGCTTCAGCAAGGCATAATTGCTGGAGCTATTATTGTTAAAATTAAAGGGCTGGATTTTATTTGGATTGGGAAGGTAGGTTTGGCAGTGGGACCTCCCCAATCCACCCCCATTCCAGGGCATGTTTTTCCCGTAGCCTGAGGAGATCGCAGGTGAGACCAGCTGGGATCGTTATGGGGAAATAAAACGCATCCCATGTCAGTCTCGGAGCTATGCCTGAAAAGCCAAGGAAGCTGGCTGTTTTGCTGGCTTGTGAAACTGGATTCCCCACGTGTGACCTGCGCTCAATAGGTGAGGTAGAGACATACTTGTATTAGCTAGAGCCCAGACGGGCAGGAGTTTATTTTCTTTGATTTATGTTTTGGTTGCTGGAACTTCACCTTACCCAGTGAGTTATAACTGGGTTCACCTGTATTTGTCATAAAATAAAGCATCGTTTGGGCTCTAATCCTGTTGTCTGCAAAGGAATCTGTCATCGCCGCCCACTTGGTGAGAGCACACAGGTAGACTGCTGCCACACTGTGGATATTGCTGCAGTAACCACATATACATATGGGGAAACAAAATGAAAGTATTTGCTTGCAGGTAGGTGCTTTTGAGGTGCACCTGCACTTCTGATAGTATGCACAGTCAGCCACAGGTCCTGTCCTCTTTCCCTGTCTGTCAGCTGCCCTGTTTCTCTCTATTGTTCACAACAAATCTTCTTTGGAATCCTAGCCTTTCCCTTCACACTCCCTGAAATTAAAGGGGGGGAGCTGAACCCGGACATACCCTTAACCCTTACGCTAGCAGCGCCGTACATGCATGGCGCTGGAGCGATGTGAGAGCATGACGCCCGCTCACACGTGCGGCGGGCGTCATGGCCGGCAAGTCTCTGCTGTTTCAAACAGCAGAGACCTGCCGCTACTTACCGCAACCGGCAATAATGCCTATCGTGGTAAATAAAGGCATTAGATGTCGTGATCACGTGAGATCACGGCATCAACGCGCGCTTCTGGGTGTTGTGCAGACACCCCGTGTGGTCAATCGGGGTGTCTGCACTCAATCTGAAAGCAGTAAACCTTGCTGATGAGGTTTACAGCTTTCAATCTGCAATTCTTATTTTGGCCACCAGATGGCAGGCCATGATAAGAAATGAGCAAAGGGGACTTAAAATTGAGTTTTAAAAATCCCTGATTGCTCAACATGAAAAATTAAAAAACATTATATATGGTCATATATGATCCTTAAAATAATCACAAAAAATAAAAAAAGTTAAAAAATATATAAAAAATAAAAAAATATAAAAGTTTAAATCACCCCCCTTTCCGTATAATTAAAAAATAAATATCTAAATAACAATAAATATAAACATCATGGGTATCACCACGACCGAAAACTCCCGTACTTTTAAAATATCAAAAAAAATTCCAATACGGCGAATTGCGTGACGGAAAAAAGGGTCAAAATGGCCGATTTGCCATTTTTTCACTACTTCTCTTACCCAAGAAAAAGTAATAAAATGTGATCAAAAAGTCACGCACACTTTAAAATGGTATCAATAAAAACTATGGATTCTCCCGCAAAAAATGAGCCCCTAAACAGCTTAGTGGATGTAACGAAAAAAAGGTTATGGGGGTCGGAGTATGACGAAGTAAAAAAAATAAATTTTTTTTTTCAAAGTATAAATTTATTTTTACACTATTTAAGGCTCCATTCACACGTCCTGTTTTTCTTTCCTGATTCGATCTTGATCCTGATCTGGATCCATTCATTTCAATGGGTCCTGAAAAAATCAGGATCGAATCAGGAAAGAAAAACAGGACGTGTGAATGGAGCCTAAACATAACAAACCTACACATATGGGGTATCGTTGTAATCGTACTGACCCAGAGAACGAAGAGCATGGGTCAGTTTTGCTGCAAACGGAACACTGTGGGAACAAAACCCGTAAAACAGTGGAGGAATTGCATTTTTTTTCCAATTCCCCCCTATTTGGAATTTTTTTTACCGCTTCCCACAACATTCTATGCCATAATTAATAGCGGCATTAGAAAGTACAAAAAGTCCCGCAAAAAATAAGCCCTTATACAGCTATGTGAACAAAAATATAAAAAAGTTAGGGCTCACAGAAAATAGGGAAGAAAAATGAAACCGCAAAACCAAAAAAACCTCCGGTATCCAAAGGGTTAAATTCACCCAAGCAGCCCGCCTGATGTTAGCATCGGAGCATCTCATGCTTCGATGCCCTCCCTTGCCCTGCGCTGGATTGCGCAGGGCAAGGGCTCTTCTGTTTACATAACAGACTGCCGGGCGCTAAAGCCCGCCCATCAGCGGGCTCCGATGTTAACATCAGGCGGGCGGATGCTCCGATGTTAACATCAGGCGGGCTGCCTGGGTGAAATTAAGGGTATGTCCGACAACCCCTTTAAGCTTGATTTTGGAGTCTTCCTGATTGATTTTTTGCTTTCCCTGACTCCCTAAGTTTCTTTTCCTGGCAGACACTGTCACACACAACCACCCTCTTTCAGAGTTTGGCACAGATTGATGTTTTACTCATTCTGCTCGGGCACCTCCATGCCTGCTGCAGCACTGATTGGTTCATCCAGGCTGTCTGTCAGCTTGGGAGCCAATCAGGGTAAATCCAAACTCCCCCTCCCCTCTCATGGTCATGTGAGAACCCTTCTTCTCCCTCCCTAGTGCTTTTTTCCCGCTGACGTGCTCTAAAATGGTGCTACATGCTGGTTTAGTGGATTCGTCCGAAGCAAAACCAGAAAGATTCAAGTTTGTCTGCCGTTTGAAAAATAGCAAAGTTTGGACCAAACTTGTTTGCTCATCTTTAATGGGCAACTAAGCATAGAAACATAGAAGATTGACGGCAGAAAAAGACCACCTGGTCCATCTAGTCTGCCCTTTTATTATCCTCTTATTGTTATGTTAGGATAGATACATGTTTATCCCAGGCATGTTTAAATTCAGTTACTGTGGATGTATCAACCACCTCTGCTGGAAGTTTGTTCCAAGCTTCTACTACTCTTTCAGTGAAATGATATTTTCTAATGTTGTTCTTGATTTTTCCCCCAACTAACCTCAGATTGTGCCCCCGTGTTCTTGTGTTCTGTTTCTTATTAATAACCCTTCCCTCCTGAACTTTATTCAGTCCTTTAACATGTTTAACCCCTTCCCGACCGGCGCCGTACATGTACGGCGCTCGGGCGGTGCGGGGACATGACGCCCGCTCGCGGGTGCAGCGGGCGTCATGGCCGGCAAGTCTCTGCTGTTTCTAACAGCAGAGACTTGCCGCTTCTCACCTTCGTCAGCGGCGACTTCCAGGGCCTTACTGATGCCGTGATCACACGTGATCACGGCATCAGGATGCGTCTGAACCCAGAAGCCTACGCTTCCGGGTGGTGTACAGACGCCCCGATTGGCCAATCGGGGTGTCTGTACACCATATGAAAACTGTAATCCTCGCTGGTGAGGATTAGTTTTCAAACTGCAATTCTTATTCTGGCCACTAGATGGCAGGCCAGGATAAGAAATGAGCAATTCATGGATTTAACTGCATCTAGTAAATCCATGATTGCTCATAAAGAAAAAAAAACAAAACACAATAGATCAGATGATATTTGAGCTTTAAAATAATCACAGAAAAATTAAAAAAAAATGTTAAAAAATATATAAAAAATAAAAAAGATATAAAAGTTCAAATCACCCCCCTTTCCGTATAAGTAAAAAATAAATACCTAAATAACAATAAATATAGACATCATGGGTATCACCGTGACCGAAAACGCCCGTACTTTTAAAATATAAAAAAAAAATTTCAATACGGCGAATTGTGTGGCGGAAAAAAGCGTCCAAATGGCGATTCGCCGTTTTTTGTCGCTTTTTTTTCTAAAAAAAATTAAATAAAAAGTGTTCAAAAAGTCATACACACCCCAGAATGGTATCAATAAAAACTTCAGACCGCCCCGCAAAAAATGAGCCCCCATACAGCTCTGTACACATAAATACCAAAAAGTTATAGGGGTCAAGATTTGACAAGGAAAAAAAAAAAAAAAGGGCAACTTTCTAATTATTTTATCACCATCTAAACGAAGGAAAAACTATACATATTAGGTATTGCCGGATTCGTACTGACCAGTAGAATGAAAGTAACCAGTCAGTTTTAATGCACATCGAATGCTGTAAATAAGAAACCCGTAGAACTGTAGCGGAATAGCGGTTTTCTTGCAATTTCACCCCATTTGGAATTTTTTTCCCGCTTCCCACTACACCATATGCAATATTAAATGGTGGCGTTGGAAAGTACAACTTGTCCCGCAAAAAACAAGCCCTCATACAGCTATGTGAACAGAAAAATAAAACAGTTATGGCTGTTTGAAGGCAGGGAGCGCAAAACGAAAATGCAGAACCGAAAAAACCTCCGGGGTAGAAAGGGTTAAAGGTTTCAATCATGTCCCCCCTTTCTCTTCTTTCCTCCAGACTATACATATTAAGAACTCGGAGTCTTTCTTGATAAGTACTATGCTTTAGACCTTCTACCATTTTTGTAGCTCTTCTTTGGACCCGTTCTATTTTAGCAATATCCCTTTGTAGGTGAGGTCTCCAGAATTGAACACAGTATTCCAGATGTGGTCTCACCAGAGCTCTATACAGAGGGATCACAATCTCCCTCTTTCTGCTTGTTATACCTCTAGCTATGCAGCCAAGCATACGATTTGCTTTCCCTACCGCCTGGCTGCATTGGTTACTCATTTTGAGGCTGTCAGAGATGACTACCCCCAAATCCTTCTCTTCTGAGGTCTTTGTTAGCACAGAACTGCCAATACGATACTCAGATAGAGGATTTCTTCTCCCCAAGTGCATTATTTTACATTTGGAAACATTGAACTGAAGTTTCCATTGTTTTGACCACTTATCTAATAAAGATAAATCATTCTCCATATTACTGACACCTCCTGGAACATCAACCCTATTACACACTTTTGTGTCATCAGCAAACAAGCAAACCTTCCCTACCAAGCCGTCCCTTATGTCACTTACAAACATGTTAAACAGAACAGGACCCAGAACAGATCCTTGTGGCACCCCACTTGTAACCAGCCTCTGCTCAGAATACACTCCATTAACAACAACCCTCTGGTATCTGTCCTTCAGCCAACTTCAGATCCACTGAACTATCCAGGGGTTAAGTCCAATTCTTGATAACTTATCTAGCAGCTCTTTATGGCGAACCGTATCGAAAGCTTTACTGAAATCCAGGTTGGCGATATCCACAGCACCACCTTCATCCAGCACTTTAGTTACATAGTCAAAGAAACCAATGAGATTAGTCTGACATGATCGGCCCTCAGTAAAGCCATGCTGGTTTGGGTCCATCAAGTTGTTTGTTGTTAGATGGTCAATTATCTTCTTTTTTAGAAGAGTCTCCATCATTTTTACCACTACAGATGTCACGCTGACTGGCCTATAGTTACTAGCTTCTTCTCTACTACCCTTCTTGTGAATGGGTACAACATTGGCCATTCTGCAATCATCAGGAACATCTCCTGTAAGAAGGGACTGATTATACAGATCAGTCAGGGGGCCAACAATCACAGATCGGAGTTCTTTAAGAACTCTGGGGTGGATGCCATCCGGACCCATTGCCTTATTTAACTTTAGCTGGACGAGTTCCTCTAGAACATCGGCCTCTGAAAACACTGGGGCTGAAACTTTACAACTAGAGGCAATGCTATGTCCAGCCAAGTTCTGATTATGAAAGTCGCCATCTGAAAAAACTGAGCAAAAGTAGTTAAAAGTAGTGATGGAGGACCAGCGTTGGTCCTCCATCAATCTCCCACCTAGTCTAGCCTACTACAGGCTATCCACTAAACTCACACCAGCTCACTATAACCAGCTTCCTAATAGCTTCTGAAATGATCACCTCAAGAAATGCAGTCACTACTCATCGGTCTTATCCTGCATAGTTCTTCCCATCATGTCCATTATGGCCTCTTGTCATTGTTTTTACATGTGATACTAATGTTCTTGATTTTCTATTCACTAGTAGGTGGCAGTGTTATCCAGATTACCTTCACGATATAACTGCTAATGTTTTTCTCACCAGTAAGCGGCAGTGTTGTCCAGATCACTTGGGAGGGGGGGAATAAAAAAGAGAGATAGATCAAATATGGAACCTGTTGGTAAGGGGTAAGTAATATATAATATAGTACATACTTCTTACCAGCAGGTGTCAGTGTTTTTCATGTGGAAGTACTGACCTTGACCGAGTTCCTGCCCACTGACGTCACATCCTGGAGAAGATGGCGCTGTGCTTGTGAGTCGTGTATCGCTGTCTTTCATCCTACTGACTGGGACCGGGGATGGCGCTGTCTCTTTGGAGTCGGGTGACGGGACTCCGTCGCATCCTCTTGACAGGTGGGTATCACCGGTACATAGTTTGTTGTTTTCCAGGGCAGCACTGATGAACTTATACCTGGCGACATCAGCGATGTTCGGCATAGCTCTGCACTCACTAGAGGCTGACATGTGCAGTGCTGTGTGTCTCCAGAACGCTGCGACCATTTTCTTAGAGACAGATTGACTTCAGAAGTATGTGATGTAGCTCTGACAAAATGGCTTTTATTAAAGGACAGTTCCATAGTGTGACAATTAGCTGTTATTAAATCTGCTAGTATAACATGTAAACGATAAGGAGTGCAATGTGACCGTAGACCTCGCCAGTAATAAAGGAGTCTATGAGGTGTGACTGGGCATATGCCACTGTGTGGTAATGATTTGATATGACTGACGTCTCTGTCTAGCCAGGATCTAAGGGGAATCCTATAATAGACACTGATGACATGACTTGAGTCTTCTCCATTCTTTCCTGAAAGAGGTTCTGCAGCAGCTATTTTGCTACACAGCCTCTAACTGGTCTATGGCTCCTGCTATAGAAATTTAATATAAGGCTCAGTTCACATTTGTGTCTGAGGCACTGTCTGTCTAAACATCAGACACTAGAACCCAGGTGGATCCCTTATGGCGTCCACTTATAATAAAGCCTAATATGGTAGCCATTGAAAAGAATGAGAAAGTATGTAATCCATGGATGGTCCTCCTTAGTGTGCATTCACACGGCAGTCTATGGGGCGAATCACATAGCCTTTTTTTTTAACAGCCATTGAATAGTGACCCTCAAAAAATAGGATATATCCAATTTTTGGCCATTTTGATGCCTAGACCGACCTCATTGAAATTAATGGGCCCATTTTTAATGGACATTTAAAATGGGTATGTGAGCAGTGCAGAAGGCAGCAGGTTGAAAAGAAAATACTCACCTCACCACAGGAACGACTGGGAACATTAGCTCCGTACTGGAGGCTGCAGGACCTTACACATCATGTTATCACACTGAGGGTGTCAGGTCCTGCTGCGACCAATGCAGAGCGAGTGTTCCCAGCTGTTCCTGTACCAGTGGTACAGTATGTTGATTTGATATCACCAGGAATAACACACAACTCTTGCACCATAAAAGACGCCTTTACTTAACTACAAGGTACTACAACATATACAAATACTTTCAGTATCATGGTCATATCAGTATACATACAGCATATAACTGGCCTATAGTCTAACAATCTAGACAAAAGATATTTAGATACTTAGCCTTAGATTCTATGATAGTCCTCACTTCTTCCATCTAAGACTTCACAGGAAGCTGGTCTGGGTGAGGAATGCCCCCGTCGCTACGTGTATTGCTACTATATTAACACTTGTCTACCCCAAATTCATCATACCTGTGATGTAACCACAGAAAGGGGAGGGTCATGACTATGGAAACACATGGCAGTGTGATGTTAGTCACTCAACCATGTTTCTAATAAATATGAAAATAGGACTGAATCTCAGCCCTGTAACAGTATCGCACCCCAAAAAGCATATCCATATGCCCTAAGCAGACATGAATTTCTTTTAATCTGTCCTTGTCCTAGTAATATCATATCTATATTTCATGCTGTCATTCCCTTCTCTCTCTCTGTAGATTGCGTGTCAAGCCCACATAAGGTGGTTATGGCTGGACTGCGCTCCAGTGAACCTCCCCCGGATTTTAAAGGTGAGTTTGCCCCAGAGAGTGAAGGACTAGAAATTTGCGAGACTCAGGCTAATTTCAGATGAGTGTGTCCGAAACCTCGTCTGAAAGAGGCCTTAGGAGATTTATTATCTCCCTTGTGCCAGAAAAGTGGCTTTAAAAAGTTGCAAGCTGTGTGTTTGTCTTTTTAAATGCAATTTTTTTGCTTTTCTTTGCAGTGCGGATGGATTACAGACCCAATCAAGTTGAATGGGTCTGGATCCGTCTGCAAATCCGTACGGATGTTGCCTGTGCATTGGGAACCACAAATTGCGTCCTCCAAATTAGAGGGGTTATCTAAGTTATATTTATTGATGACCTATCCTCAGGATAGGTCATCAATATCAGATCAACGTGGGTCCGACACCCGGTTTGAAGAGGAGGCGCGCCGTGCCAGCGCTGCCTCGTCTTCATTGTTTACCTGCTCACCGTAAACATCAGTAGCAGTGAGGTGGTGTAATTACATCTAACTGTCCCATTCGTTTCAATGGGACAGCTAGTTCCTATACAAGTGTCCCCCATGCATCACGTGACCCAATGGCGTGTGGGGAAGGGGAAAATTGGTGAACATTTCCCCTCCTAATTTCTGTCTGGAGACGTGTTGATATCATTCCACATCACTACACTTGTATACCATGTATTTAAAGAAGAACTCCCGCAAAAATTTTTATTCTCTGACCTGTTAGAAAGGTGCATGATATAATCTGTAGTGATTGTCATTTTCTTATCAGTGACTGTTTCTGTGAGTAAAAACCTCTCTTCTTATTGTAGCTGGGTCATGTGACCAACTCCCTGACCTCCAACTGACCCAGGACAGAAAGCCAGTAACTGCTCAATTCATTCCTATGGGAGCCTCACTTTCAGTCTCATAGGAATACATAGAGAATTAGACTTCCTGTCCACACATAAGTCTCTGTGTGAGTTGGTGGGTCTAATTACTGGTCACATGACACAGATAAGAAACTTCAGGATGATAGAAGTCAAAAATTCAGACACTGGTAAGAAAATGACATTCACTACAGATTACATCATGTACATTTCCAGCAGGACATGGAATAAAATTTTTATCGGGAGTTCTTCTTTAATGATGTCAGCCAGATTGTGCTCTCACTTTCTTGTCTCCCTTCTTCTCAGGAATCGTCATTAAAGAACGGCCTAAATTGCGCTTTATGAATAAAGTTCCAGATGTTATTAAAGTAATGAAGGTTCCTAAGACTTTAAAGGACATTCGGGGTCCCGCATTACAAGGGCGGGAATTCCAGGAAGGACAGTATGGCATTTTGGTGAGAAAATTCTATGTATATCACTGAGTAGTAAATCACGGTAATCTACTATTGTATGTGCACTGCTGTCTTCATTGTATGCTGGTATGTGAGCACTATGGAGTAGTGTCCATTTTCTGTCTTAGTGCTCCATCGCGTGTTTTGTCCACGGGCCGATGCAGATTGCATAGCACGGCAAGCTGTGCAGTTTCTGTAACTGTAACTTTTTCAGCTATGCTTTTTACGTAGCTCCCATTCACTTTGATGGAAGTTATGGAAACACTGCCCACTCGGCAGTCTCCATAAACCTGGCCACCTTTGGCCTGCACTTAGTCCCATGTCATAATGGAAACGATGAGATGGGACAATGCCTTTAATTCCTTCAGAACTAGGACAGTTTTTGTTTTTTACTCCTTGCCTTCCACGAGCCATAACAAAGTCCTCCAAATGAGGACTTTTCCCTTCACCCATGACAGCACAATAGAGAGATGGATCCGCCCCCACAGTTGGACAGGAAGCCTCAAAGCAATTAAAAAAGGAACACCCACTTCCTCCTTCAGTGTGGTTTCCTATCCTCCGGACAGTGTAGCCTGGAGCATCCGGCCTCTCTGGGCTGTGAAACAAGGAACACCTTATGATGATTGAATTTTGGATATTCTGGACTGCCTCACGGCTTGACGGCCTGGTTGACCGACTGCCTCACGGCTTGACGGCCTGGTTGACCGACTGCCTCACGGCTTGACGGCCTGGTTGACCGACTGCCTCACGGCTTGACGGCCTGGTTGACCGACTGCCTCACGGCTTGACGGCCTGGTTGACCGACTGCCTCACGGCTTGACGGCCTGGTTGACCGACTGCCTCACGGCTTGACGGCCTGGTTGACCGACTGCCTCACGGCTTGACGGCCTGGTTGACCGACTGACGGCCTGGTTGACCGACTGCCTCACGGCTTGACGGCCTGGTTGACCGACTGCCTCACGGCTTGACGGCCTGGTTGACCGACTGCCTCTCGGCTTGACGGCCTGGTTGACCGACTGCCTCACGGCTTTGACGGCCTGGTTGACCGACTGCCTCACGGCTTTGACGGCCTGGTTGACCGACTGCCTCACGGCTTGACGGCCTGGTTGACCGACTGCCTCACGGCTTGACGGCCTGGTTGACCGACTGCCTCACGGCTTGACGGCCTGGTTGACCGACTGCCTCACGGCTTGACGGCCTGGTTGACCGACTGCCTCACGGCTTGACGGCCTGGTTGACCGACTGCCTCACGGCTTGACGGCCTGGTTGACGGAACGCTTGTGCGTCTATGCCTTTGAGTCTATGCCCGACTGGCTGGCTGACTGTCTTTGAGTCTATGCCTGTTGGGTTGGCTGCCATGTGTCCATGCCTGACTGGCTGGCTGACTGTCTTTGAGTCTGGTTGATTGGATGCCTTTGTGTCCATGCCTTGCCGGCTGCCTGTGAGTCAGGGCCTATCTGGCTGGCTACTTTTGAGTTGGGGCAGCCTGGGGTTAAAACTGTCGGACTTTGTGATGGTGTGACTAATGTAAGGACTGCATGCATGCTTGCTGAAATGACTGCTCCTGCAGCTATGCTTTGTAGCTGTCTGCTTCTGCTGCTGGGCTTGTGCAGTTATGTTTGCCTGGGCAGCGGTGTCTGGATGGCTAGTGCCATGTGTGACAGTGTTTGGGTGGCGACAACTGGGATGTCTGTACTTGGGCAATAAGTGAATGACTACGTGACTTGCCATGTCTGAGGTGCTGCCTTGTCTGGTTGAGAGTCTACCTTCGTGATTATGCATACAGGGTGAGCTAATGTGGCTATACCTGGTTGACTTTTTCAAGTATATTGGTCTGCAGAAAGCAGAGGGACCCACAAAACCCTTTTATACTCCTGGTGGGAGTGAGAAGATGGCGCCGATCTGAAAGTCCCAAGGAGTCCCTGGGGGGTCGATGGTTGTCTGCTGGGGTCCTTCGTGTGGTAGTTTCCGGCATTATGGACCCTAGGAGGTCTGAAGGGTCCTGTGGGCTCTTTAGACCTCTTGCAGCAGATCCGTGGGCACCTCCGGAGGGATGGATGCCACGGTAGGGTTCCATCGTGTTTGCCAGATGGTGAGAAAAATTTTCGTTGTCTGAAGTACGGTCAGTAGACGTAACAAGAAAGAGACGGTTGACTGCCTTAGGCCTCTTTCACACGAACGATACGGATTAGGTCCAGATGCGTTCAGGAAATCTCGCACCATTTTGCAAGCAAGTTCAGTCAGTTTTGTCTGTGATTGCGTTCAGTTGTTCAGTTTTTTCCGCGCGGGTTCAATGCGTTTTTCACGCGCGTGATAACAAACTGAAGGTTCACAAACAACATCTCTTAGCAACCATCAGTGAAAAACACATTGCATCCGCACTTGCTTCAGGATACAATGCATTTTTCACTGAAGCCCAATTCACTTCTATGGGACCAGGGCTGGGTGAAAAACGCAGAATATAGAACATGCTGCGTTTTTCACACAACGCGGAACTGATGCGTGACGTCACGCATTGCGCCCATGCGGAAAACTCGCTCCTGTGAGAGGGGCCTTACTCTGGAAACGACACTGAAGGAGGAAGTGGGTATTCCCTTTTTAATTGCTCTGAGGCTTCCTGTCAAACTGTGGGGGCAGATCCATCTCTCTATGGTGCTGTCATGGATTCAGGAAAATCAAATAACCGGTGAGTGTAATCATCATTTTTTTTCTTGTAGGGCAAGTTGTATGTTTTTCAATACTTTTTTGGGTTAATAAGAAAAAGGCATTTTTGCCATTGCTTTTTGCTTTGTGTGATTATTGCTATAGCAAACTCATCGTTTTTCCTGTTTTACTACTTTTAAGAAAATAAAAACCTGGAAAAAAAATCACTTTTTTACATTGCTATATTCTGACACCCATAACTTTTTTTAAGTAAGTGAGGGTTTGTTATTTTCGAGGTTAGCTTTAATTTTTTTTCTGTACCAGTTTGTTGTTTTATTTTTCCCAGGTGGCAAGATAATCAAAACTGACAGCTTGGCCATTGATATATAGCAGCAACACCAATTATGTTTACTTTTGTGTGGTAAATAGGGTGATTTGAATTTTAAGTACTTTTTTTATTTTTTTAGTCTTTTAAAAAAAATTCAACGTCTTTTTAAAGGGACTTGAACATGCTGTCATACAGAACAGTCTGCAGATTCTCCGTACTTACTTTTAAGCTTTGCTACAGGCAAGACTTAACAGACAGTATACTATGGCAGGCCTGGGAACTATCACAATGATCTGCACCCCACAATTTTACTGCAAGGGTGCAGATCGGAGGTTAGAGGTAACCTTGTTCCTTTGACTACACTCTGATACCACAGTCACTATTGATCTTGCCATATGAAGGGTTATATGACTGGCATCAGCGGTATTGCACACCCAGCACCTGTTCACAAACTGAGCCTGCTCCACAGACGGTGATAAATCTAACATAATAAACCACAACCGCTTTCCCACCCTCTTTTCAAAACTAGAGTAAGTGATGTACAAAATTTGTTTTTGCACAATTAACCCCAGAAATTTGCAGAGACTTATTTTGTAACCATTTGAAACCTCAATTGTAGAGTGAAGGTATGATGAATTGCCCTCTAAGTCTATGTAGTCGCCTACTGATGGTGTACCGTCTGCTACAACACTGAATACTATGAGAAGTTTGTGTTGATTGTGTTTTTTCTTTTGCACAGGCTTTGGGAGGTGGATACTTGCATTGGGGTCACTTTGAAATGATGCGATTGACTTTAAATCGTAAATTTGACCCCCAAGTGACATGGAGTAACTGGTTGATAGAAGCTCCCCACAAACCCATAACCCGCAAAGGACTTGGTCAACGTATGGGTGGTGGAAAAGGTGCAGTGGACCATTATGTCACCCCGGTGAAAGCTGACCAGCTGATTTTAGAAGTGGGAGGCCATTGTGAGTTTGCTGAGGTCTTGCCAGTGCTAACTCAAGTGGCCAAGAAGCTTCCGTTCCCAGCCATGGCTGTAAGCCGAGAAACCTTGAAGCAGCTCCAGGAAGAGCTGGAGGAAAGGCAGAGAAACAACCAGAATCCATGGACATTTGAACGGTTGGTGTCTCGCAACATGATGGGCTGCCGGAAATATCTTAGTCCATATGACCTGCATTATAAGGGCAGATACTGGGGCAAGCGCTGCCTGAAGGATCGTGTCTGAGGGGACTATTGTTATTATGATAATGCTTCTGGCTCTAGCATAATGGCTTCTTCTGGACTACTTGCCTCTTTTCTGTTATCTGTAATAAATGATACTAATAAGAATACAAACCGGTCTGTAAGCCATTCATTTCTTTTTACAAACACTGATGCCATTGTTGTAAATTCTGTAATCTGCAATGTGTGTTACGTGCGTAAGTGTTTCTAAAATCTAAAACAGATTGCCATGCAATTAATCCAGTGACTATGGTGCATAAACAAATTTCTCAGATTGCATGAAATTTATTACATGTTTTATATACAGCAGGCCCAGAAAGGTGGTGCATTTTCTTTCCAGTTTCCTGGGTCAAGCTTTTAGATTAGCCTAGAAAGGATAACCCTTTTGGGGGTTGCCGAACTTGAGCCAATTACCAGTTGAAATGAGCTGCTTCAAATTGCTCAACTAACACCAAAAGGGTTACCTTTTTTCCCTGTCAGGGATGTATGTTATACATCTTTCAGTAGCCGCGGATGTACCTGGTATTTCTTAGCTACTCATGGCTTCATCTCAGGCTGTTCAAGAGCTAGAGATTCAAGCCGGGACTTGTTTTAAAGCTGACAATGTTAGTTTTAAAATAAGATCACAATCAAGCTGCAATAAATCGCGAGTTAGAGCACTGTGAATTTGGGTCAAGAGCCCTCCTACTAAGGGCTCTAACATGCAATTTATTGCACCTAGAGATTGACAGCTTTACACAGCCTGAGATATACCGAAAGTAGCTTTCCACCCTCCGCAACTTGCTGACAGGCTAAACAGGGAGAGACATAGCTTGTCTCTCCTTGTGAAACTGTACATGTCCCCAGGGGGAGGATAACATGTACTTCTGTACATGTTGTCAACTCCATTCATTCATCAATTAGAGAGCCTACTTGTCTTTTTTTTTTTTTTTTTTTTCAAGAAAAGGAGTGAGTAGAGCTTGTTCATCTAATTAGGCCATTTACTGACCAGTATCCAGATAACAGCATCAAATAATTTGCTCAAAACACTCAAGCATCAATAAAGTTGTACACTGTCCCTATCCTGCCCTTCACAATTTATACAGTACAATATGCAGACTGCTTTTCTAGTGATGCAGTTACACGCTGCAGTATTAATGAAATAGGTTATCACTGGACAGGAAGATCTAATGTATTTTCTTTTTTTCCAAATCTGTTTGTTTAGTCATTATATCAATAAGCAAAGGCAGTACAGCATTGCCGGTAACTGAGATACAGATATAAGTGAACCATAATGTCAAAAACAATGGAAGGTTTCTGTAAAGGAAAGTACAGAGTAACTAGAATCTAGCATATCTAGAATCCAAATACATCCCTGTGATGCTAAGGAGGCATATATCCTAGGTGGTCTACCCCCCTTCCCCCCAGAAACCCCTGGTGACCCAAAAAGGGCTGAAAGAAAGTGTGTGTGCCATCTAGTTTACTGAATGTCCTTTCTTTATGCCAGGCCTGAATAGTATTCCATAGAACAGGGAAATCTCTTATATTAGGAGGAAGCGCAGTTTTCGGTAAATGCAGGAGTGCCAAATGGGAGATGTGGGGGGAAAGATTGTTTTTCCATATCCACATTAGCAAATTACCTCACATCCAATCAATAACATATCGAAAGTTGGCAGCCAGGTTATATAGTGAAATGTCAGGGAAGTTAAGATCCACCCCCTCCCCAATATTCAAGGTTGCTGTAGTTTATAAATGATAATACAACTCCTCCATAAGGAGTTCCAGATTAATCGCCTAAAAGTTCTCTAAAGAAGTTTGTCTGAGTGGAGCAGTAGGGGAGAGTTTGAATTAGAGAAGTTTAGGGAAGGCCACCATTTTAAGGAGGTGACATCTGCCAGAGTAGGATGATGTAAAATGTTCCCAGGGTTGAATTAAAGAAATGATTGCGGCAATAAGAGGATAATAATAACAGGTAGTTCAGCCGGGTTGGCTGCCAATTTAACTCCCATGTAAGTAATGGATTCGGGATGCCATTGAAAAGGGAATGAAGTACCCCAGTGACTTCTGGCTGTGCGAAAAATAGGAAGCACCTCTGATTTCTGAAAATTGACCATAAATCCGGAGATAGCTCCAAAAGATGCTGTAACTGACATTATCTCTGGGATAACTTGATGCGGGTTTGAGATGAATAATAAAATGTTATCAGCAAAGGCTAGTAGTTTAGTTTCAACCGATCCTGTATGGATACCATGGAATGAAGAGAGAGATTGTAAGACTAAGGGGTCTAGGGTTTAATTAAAGGAAATCTGTCAGCAATTCTAACTATGTAACCCAGTCCAGGGCTACATAGTGCTGCCGAACACAATGCAAAACATACCTGCCTTAGTATTCTATGTGTTTCTGAAGTGCAGAAAATTACCGTATTTTTCGCCCTATAAGACGCACCGGCCCATAAGACGCAGCGGCCCATAAGACGCACCTAGGTTTTAGCGGAGGACAATAAGTAAAAAAAATATTTTTCAATAGACCTCTGGTCAGACCACCAATTAGACGCCCAATGTTAATCCGTCCTCAGCTGACAGCCCCAATAAGACCCCCAATGTTAATAAGACCTCAGATCAGACCTCAATGTGAAAGACCCCCAATCAGACCTCAGATAAGAGCCCCATGCCTTTTATCAGACCCCCTATATGCCTCTTATCAGCCCCAGCAGTCTTATATAAGCCCCCCCACCCCAGTGCATCTTAGCAGCCCCCATTGCAAATTGCCAGCCCCCAGCAGCCTCATATTGAATAAAATAAAAACGCCACTTACCTGACCTGGGTGCCGCCGCTCATCTCTGCCCGCGCTCTCTCCTTCTCCCTGCCGCTGGCTGTGACCCGGCGCGCACAGCGTGAGGTCACAGAGCGACCTCACGCTGTGTGCAGCACAGCCGAACGGAGGACCAGGAAGTGGTAAGTACAAAGTCTTCACCGCTTCCTGGTCCTCCGGTGCTAATGAGCGCTTCCATAATGGAAGCGCTCATTAGTATTCGCCCCATAAGACGCAGGGGCATTTTCCCCCCACTTTTGGGGGGAAAAACGTGCGTCTTATGGGGCAAAAAATACAGTAACTTTTATTCCTATGAAAATGAGGTGTCAAGGTGCTCAGCGGGGCGTGCTTAACTGTTATAGGAGCCCAGGCCTGCCTTCTGCTGGAGCCCAGGTCCTCCTCTTCACATGTTCTCAGTACCTCCCCTTGCTTTACTAGAATGTATGAGCAAACGGGAGATGGTTCAATAGAATGTAGGAGCCGGCCGGAGCTGAAGGAGGATTATGACGTCACAGTGGAGGGGGTGGGCTGGATGGAGCAAGGGGAGGTACCGAGAACATGTGAAGAGGAGGGCCTGGACTCCTATAACAGTTAAGCACGCCCCGCTGGGCACCTTGACACCTCATTTGCATAGGAATAAAAGTTAATTTTCTGCACTTCAGAAACACACAGAATACTAAGACAGGTATGTTTTGCATTGTGTTAGGCAGCAGTATGTAGCCCTGGACTGGGTTACATATAGTTAGATTTGCTGACAGACTTCCTTTAAATAGTTGAGATAATGGGCAATCCTGTCTCGTTTCTCTGCCCACTTCCGAAGAGGAGGAGCAAATATAGTTAACCCCTATCGTATAACAGAGTCTATGGTACACCATCTGGACAGCAGTACAGAACATGGGGCCAAAGTGTCGTAACGATTCCCTGAAGCTATCTCCAAGAGACCCGATCAAAAGCCTGGTCGGCATCTAGGCAAACTAGGATATTCTAGTTTGTCGATGTACTCTGGTGGACATCTAGGCCCTGAGCTACTCTTCCAAGTAGTGACACTGGTGCCAAAGCTGAAATATGGATTCGGGAGCTGTGACTGTACATGCATGACAGGTTTTTACCCACTACTGTCAACTTTCATCCAATTTTTATCGAAAATTACACTTTGATGAAGGTGTCTGTATATGTATAAAGTGGCATTTTGACAACGTGCTAGGTGGCTACTTTCAGAAAATATATGTATAGCAGGTTAGCGTGATTTTATTTTTATTTTTTGGAACTTAGGTTTTATTTGTACATTTCAAAACTGAAAATTGTCCTGGCGACCAGAGATGTAAAATGTCCAGTCAATAAAAGGTTTAAGACAGTTGTCAATGTGTCACAGCCCAATTTGTTTTTGATGAAAGGAGTTATCTGAGATAATTACAGTATATACTGGCGTATAAGACTACTTTTTAACCCCTTAAAATAATGGCTACAGTGGGGGGTCGTCTTATACGCCGGATATACGGGGGCCGCACTGTGTGAGGTGTTTTTTTTTTCCCCGTCAGCGCGTAGAGAGCCGCTTCCTGGGACCGCCGCGCATGCCCCGCCCCCCTTCTCCTCCCGGTGACTCCCCGCCCCTGCACTAATCCTATTGGTTATACCTCACACAGTGCGGCCCCCTGCTCTTAGCATACTGAAGTAGCATACTATTCTCTATATTCTCAGGAGGATTTTGAAGGCTTTTAAAGGGAAACTGTCATGCCAGCAAGACCTGTTACAATATCGCAGCTTACAGTTATGATCACCAGGCACTTGCTCTCTTGTTTGTTTTGCAAAGTTTTAGCTTTACCGTACATGTTTGAAACAACCTTATGTTTATAAGTGACAGTTTTGCTGCTATATACAGTACCTGCATGTCATATGCATTTGAATTAAAATTAACATGTTGAAATCAAAGCAGACTTTTTTTCATTTGGGAGAGGAGTAGTCTTATACAGTGAGTATATACCAAATTCTATATTTTTAGGGCAGAAGTTGGGGGTCGTCTTATACGCCCAGTCGTCTTATACGCCGGCATATACGGTAGTTTGGATTGAGCAAGGGGAGGTCTGGCCTGGACTCCTATAACAGTTAAGCAGTTTTGGACCCCTTATATTTAGTTTGCTACCTGCTTCTAGTCTCAGACCTTTCACACGTAGGTGTATCCCTCCCAATAATGCATGCCGGATGTGAGGTGTGTCTCCAGGATGTTGCTGTCTTCACTCCCAGCACCTGCACCGATCAGCTGTTTAAAGGTGACGACCTATCCTAAGAGTAAGCCTTCAATATCTGTAGTCCCGACAACCCCTTTTAATTTGTATAGTTTTAAGGAAGAACTTACATGGGGGAAATGATCAAAACCTTTAAATAAGGTTCAGGAGTGAAGCATCTGTAGTAAGAAACAACATGAGAACAAAGAGGCTTAGACTGAAATTAGTTGTGGGGGAAGATCGTCAGCAGTGTCAGAAAACGTTACTGAAAGAGTAGATGCTTGGAACTTACTTCCAAGAGATGTGGTTGGAAAATCAATAGTATGTCAATGTATACATGCCTGGGATAAGCGTATATTGAAGGGTCGGGGAGCATACTGCTTTATAGTGAAACCAGTACAGGTACAGTAATCCTCCCCTAGTGACGACTGCAGGCAGACAAAATGTTATCATTTGAGGTCCCATTCTCGTGATTGTGGGGGTCCTCGTGTCTGACCCCCACCAGCCAGATATTTATTACCGATCCTGTGGGTCGGTGACAAGTACTTTTAGGCTACTTTCACACCAGCATTATTTTATTCCAGTATTGAGTTCCGTCATAGGGGCTCAATATCGGAATAAAACGCTTCAGTTTTGTCCCCATTTATTGTCAATGGGGACAAAACTGAACTGAAGAGAACGGAATGCTCCTAAAAGCATTCCGTTCTGTCTCCAGACCGGAGAACAAACCACAACATGCTACGGTTTGCTCTCCGTCCTGGGCATCCGTAATGAACCCCAATGCAAGTCAATGGGGACAGATCCGTTCGGTGTGACACACTAGTAAACGGATCCGTCCTCCATTGACTTTCAGTGGAGTTCATGACTGATCCGTCCCAGCAATGTTAACGATAATACAATCGGATCCGTTCATTACGGATCCACATGGTTGTATTATCAGTAACGGAACCATTATTGCTGGACCCTGCCGGATAACACCGTAGGACAACACCGTTAGGGCTCATGCACAAGACAGTTAAAAATATCCGTGTGACGGCCGTCTAAGTAGCGGCCGTCACACGGCCATTTTTAGCACCAATGAAAGCCTATGGGGCTATTCACATGGCCGTTTTTTTAACAGCCAGTGAATAGCGTCCGTCCAGAAATAGGACATGTCCTATTTCTGGGCCGTTTCAACGGGCCAACTGCCCCATTGAAATGAATGGGGCCGTTTTTAACGGCCGATTGACAGGAGTGCTCCCGTCTAATGGCCGTTAAAAACGGGTACACTATGGCCACTTACCCTATCCACTTGCTCGCGCTGCGCAGTCTCTGGTTTCTTCATTGAGCAGGCCCTGCCGATGAACCTGCGTTATGCGCGGTGACGTCATCGCGCACATCGCAGGTCCTTCAGCAGGTTCTGTGCGTGGAAGAGAGAAGAGACTGCTGCAGCGCGAGCAATTGGATAAGTTTTTTTTTTGTTTTTTTTAAATCATCAAAAAACAGCTATGGGGGCATTTATTTAAACCATGGGGGAAATTATTAAAGTTGGGAACATTAAAAAAAATTCCTGCACTATGGGGGACATTATTTTACCAGGGGGCCTACATGGGGAACATTATTTAAGCTGGGACACTATAAAAAATTATTTACACCGTGGGGGACATTATTTTAGTTAGGGGCACTATGGAGGACATTATGGGCATCATGGGGGTCATGATTATAGTTGGGGGAAGAAATAACTGCCAATCCAATGCATCAATTTTTCATGTCAGTTTTTAACGGACATAAAAAACTGATGCAATACGAACATTAAAAATGGACACACGGCCAGAAAATGGATGCACACACTGATGCAAAATGGCCATGAAAAACTTACAGTGTGTCCGTTTTTAACGGTCGTGTGCATGTAGCCTTAAAGGGGTATTCTCATCTTGGACAATGGGGGCATATCGCTAGGATATGCCCCCATTGTCCTATAGGTGCGGGTCCCGCCGCTGGGACCCGCACCTATATCGAGAAAAGGGCCCCCGAAGTGAAGAAGTGCGCACCACGCAAGCGCGGCCCGCTCTCCATTCACTTCTATGGGGCCGCCGCAAATAGCCGAGCGCTGGCTCGGCTATCTCCGTCGGCTCCATAGAAATGAATGGGAGCGCACTGCGCATGCACGGCCACCGCTCCCATTCATTTCTATGGAGCCGACGGAGATAGCCGAGCCAGCGCTCGGCTATTTCCGGCAGCCCCATAGAAGTGAATGGAGAGCGGGCCGTGCTTGCGTGGTGCGCACTTCTTCACTTTGGGGGCCCCGTTCTCGTTATAGGTGCGGGTCCCATCGGCGGGACCCGCACCTATAGGACAATGGGGGCATATCCTAGCGATATGCCCCCATTGTCCAAGATGAGAATACCCCTTTAAGCTTCTGCTGATAATGTTTTCGTGCCAGATACCACAGGAGACCATCAGGGGTCAAAGCATATGGAGGCCTACACAGTATTATGCAGTTATATAAAGGGAGTCTGGCAGCCCTTTGAGCACTTTAGACCGCTGATATCACGTTATAGAACAGTTGCCCACCGTTAAACTAGTACCTATATTGTCTTTCCCACGTAGAGGTCATAAAAAAGATGACTTTAAAACGTTATGGTAATTAGGTCTTGCAAACGCCCAGGCCCCTGGCCGATGTGCCCCGATAACCGCTCCCCTTTCAGTCCTCTGGCCCACCATGACCTTCTACTTCTTTATCCTCTTCCGGCTCAGAGATCGCAAGGTGCATGAGTGTGAGTTCCACTGCATTTTGAAAAACCAGTACAGACAAAAGCCATCTCCTTCGCTAGAAGCAGTATTAACATTGCAATGTCCAGGACACACATCCTCTGCACTCCCTGTCTAAGTGACTGGAAGAACAGTCACATCTGTAGGAGCAATAGACATAAAACCCTCCATACGTTGCCATCCATGGAGTAGTGTTGTAGCACATGTACAGTAAACTGAACACATAACACAATAATAATTTCACAAATTCTTTAATAATCAATATTCCTCATGGTCTCTTTAAATCCAGTATCTTCTTAATCTTGGTTATAGTTCCACAGGTTTATGTTGTTTCACATCTTAATTCAAGGGGAAGAAGAAGTGGCAAAATATATCTCAAAAGATGTCCAATTTGCAACTCCACTAATCTACTCAGTAATTTATTAGGCTCGTTTTGTACATTTTCTACTCCATTCACTACCGAAGCTGCATTCAAAACAACACGCAGCACTCATCTCAATTTCTCACTAGTTCATTCCTGTGTTGTGGGAGATGTAGAGTTTAGAAATGTACAACTAGCATAATGCAGTGCATTGTGGGATCTTAAGTAGGTTATCAATTTTAAATGCAGCTTTGGATGTGACCAGAGAAGAAGCAGTAATGGCACTCCAGCTCTATATAAGATGAGCAAAGTATTTTTACTTAGTTATATTTAAATTTAAGGTGCAACTGTAGAGCTACACGTTAGTCAATGTTCATGTAACATAGATGACCACTACAACTTTTACAGTATTGGTAATGCAGCTATAGTGCCACCCACTACCACATAATATACTTCCATAGGTTACAGTCAACAATAACTTAATATGTACACATCAACATAAATATTTCATTGGTTAGTTCGCATAGTGCTAAGTTCTATCCAAGTCCATTATGACCCTCACCTCAGGCAAAGATTCCTCCGATTGTGGAAGCTGTGATAATGATGAGGATCACACAGCAAATCAGAATCATTATCTTCTTCTGCAGCATGTAAAATGTTAGAGAAGGGAAGGCTCAAAATAAATTGACACCTTAAATTTTTATCTACTGTAGCATAATTGGAACATTTTGACTTGTCCACACTAAAATTTTCAGGTTAGGCCTTTAAACAAAATGTGCGTGATGCTATGCCTCATTCTTCCTGCGGGAGTGCTGTAGTCAGAACAGTGCTGCAGACACCTGAACAGGAGAATTAAAAGCAATGGATGTACAAGTATATATTATTTCTATTGTTACATACACCTTCATACAGTCTGTCCCTGAGAGATCAGATAGTTTAATTTTATGCCATGAGGGCTAAAGTGCATAAAGATCAAGAATCCCTTTAAAGCACTAAAAAGGCTGTGTGGATAAGCCATAAACATGAAAAACACTGGGATATATTTTTGAAGGGGGTGTCTACTTTCAACTCCATGGCAAATGTTCAACTGGTATACCCAAACTCTCAAATGAGAATATAGAATGTTATTGTGTTCAAATCAATTAATTTACCTACAGCCATGTCGTTGAAGATAAACATCCCCTTTAAGAAGGACACAGATTAAGCACTGCCACAGTGTGTTTAAAGGAACTGTCCGAGATTAGAAAACAGCGCCACTTTTGCGCATGGGCTGTGACTAGTATTAGTCATTGGGGCAGAGCTGCAATATCAGATACACACGCCATGAATAAAAGTGGTGCTTTTTCTGGAAATAAGCAGACTCTTCTTTTCTAATCTCGTACTTCTAACCCTTAAAAACCATGTTTCATGAGCAACGACAGGATAACACTAGAGGGATGTGAAGGGGAGAGGTCTGTTCCTTCATTTAGTATATGTTTTTTTATATTCTACAATATATACAAATGTACAAAAAGGAAAGTAAGAAATAGATGATAAAGATATACAAATTTCTCTCACTAGAAATAATTAGAAAAGGGGGTAAAGTTAAAGGGAGTTTCCTTATAAGCACTATTATACATTAGTACAATCTGCACTCTCTTAGAAACAGAGCATCGTGCCTATTTTATACCAAATACCACTTTTTTCCCTGGTGGTACGTATTTGGGGACATGTTGTTTAGTGGCAGCTTTTAAAGGGAATCTGTCGTGGCACAGGCCAATGAGTCCCCATATTCATAAGCTCATGGCTCTCCCCGCCCCCTGTCTCTGATTGACAGTTTGTTTCCATGTGAATCAGCAGCAGGTGAGCGGGGAAAGCCAGGAGCTCATGACTATGGGGACTCATTGGCCTGCGCTGAAGCTGTTCAATACAAGATTTTGGCAAAACAGCTGTGTTAATTTAAGAAAGTGACCCAGCATTTTGCTCAGGGAATTTGTCACTCGTTTATGTTGCCCTTAGTTAGGACACCATAAAACTGGTGACAGATGTATTTGGTGAAGATCTAATCATATATTAAGATCCAAACTTATAAATCAATGTTTAGTTGCCCAGCACATGTTCTTCCCCCATTAGAGTAGATTATTTGGAGATTATAGATAGATTGCGGCATCCACCACCCATGACACCGTTGATACTTGTGTTTAGAAACATTCATATTGGACCTGGTATGTTTACATGACCTAAGACATGTATTTGGCCCATAACTGTAGATCATTGGGGAGGAGGGTTCATTCACAATGGTGGTTTCTTTTCACTCAGTCTCTCTCAAAAATCTATATGCCCCTAATCCACACCACTAGGACTTATGTCATATCCCTGCCTACTGAATTCTTCCTGTTTCAGGAATAGTTAAGGTGACCATACACATTCGACAGACGTTGAATGACGGTTTCGCAGACATAGCGATACACATCCATATTGGCAGACACAGTTGTTCAAAATGGCTGTATATGTTCAGTGAAACCGGGAGCTGAACAAAAGATCTTTGTGGAAATGTTCTAAGGACTATAGGGAATGTTCTATAGAAAATAGAAAGATCTTTGCTGGAAACAGGCTCCTTGAAAGGAAGATTCAGGTTAAGAGAATCCTTGTCATGTACTGCTCCTTACAGCTTACAGGTCCTGCACCAGAGGCTAAAAGTGCCTCTGTTAACACATGGCACAGCGTTATCTTGGTTATCTCGTGACAAAAGCCATTGAAATCCATTGAAAAGTTAGTTATCTTTTTCTTGCCATTCTTTATGCGTTAAGCATCAAGTTTAGCTCGGCTGGATCTGTATAGTTCAGTTTTACACAGTGTGCCTTTAAAATTTTCTTTATTTAAATGTTTCCACTAGGTGGCACTGCTCTGTTGTTATTTATGCTGTTCTATGACTGAAATAATAGGGTGGTTGTGTCAGTATGCGAATACATAAAGTACTTCTCGCCATGCACAGAAATTACCTTTTTTACGTGCAGTTTGTAATTCATTAATAATGGCATTTAACTCTCTAGCTCTCTAGTGGCTGAACACTTACAGTGCACAATTCTATGCTTGTTCTGTGTGTATCTTATTTCTCGTTTGCCAGAAACAATAGACCTAAGTCTATGACAACACAGGAAGGTCAAGAAAAGGTTCAAGCTTCAAGAAAATGCTAATAATGTCAGTTATGTCAATGAACCCCTATGTGTTCAAGCCTATGATGTACCAAATACCACATTTCTCCGAATGATGTGAGAGATGAGGAATGTTCAGAGCTTCACAGCAACAAGTTTTAGTGTCTGCTAAATATTAACAATAAAACACACCAAACTTAAAATACAGGTTGGACTGGTCTAAAAAAGCACTTCACATTACTAGACATCTCCAAAAGAATTGTTAAAGGGGTTGTCTCATCTTAGACATTGTGACATCTCACACCTATTTTTAGAACAGGACCCTCGAAGTGAGCAGAGGGGGCCTGTTCTGGAGGTTCAGGTTTCAGAGGTGGTACCTGCACCTATCTGACTTTGTTGACATATCCTAGTGATCAAAGACTCCGATGACAAAACCCCTTTAAGCCACAAACCATTTTCTACCATATATGTTGTATTAATGGATTAAAGGGGTTTTCCAGGATTTTGATACTGATGACCTATCCTCAGGATAGTTCATCAGTATCTGATCAGTAGTGTTCCAACACCCAGAACCCCTCCGATCAGATGGTTGAGAAGGTACTATCGCTCCTGTGAGCACGCAGCGTTTTCTGTGCTTACCAAGCACAATACTATACATTTTATAGCAGCTGTGCTTGGTATCGCACTCAGCTCCATAGAAGTGAATGGGGCTGAGCATGATACCAAGCACAGCCGTTGTACAATGTACAGCGTTGTGCTTGGTAAGCACAGAAAAGGCCACAACACTCACAGGAGGGCAGGTGCCTTCTCAAACAGCTGATCCACCAATCAGATACTAATGAACTAGCCGGAGCATAGGTCATCAGTTTCAAAACCCCAGAAAACTCCTTTAATTACACTTCTGCTTCTCATACTAAAGCCTAATAAAAACAGTGTTGCAACAATGTAAACAATCAGTAGGCTTGCATGCTGGTTGGGTCTGTAACATATATCCAGGAAGGTGAGAGAGGAAAGAGGCCTCTTATATATAGGTCTTTATACATTCTTTGGAAACAGGTAATTCCTCTTTCACATGGGCAAGTTTTCCATTCAGATGTGATGCGTGAAGCAAATGCTTAGCATCCAGACTGAATCCTGACCCATTCATTTCAGTGGAGCTGGGTACATGAGCTGGGTTGTTTTTCTTGCATCATCTGTGTTCAGGAAAAATCGCAGCATGTTCTATATTGTACGTTTTTCATGAAGCTTTGGCTTCATAGAAGTGAATGGGGCTTGCGTGAAAAACTGAAGGCAACCGTTTCAGTGCATTTTTCACTTATGGTTGCTATGAGATGTATTATTCTTCAGTTTTTCTTCACGTGCGTGAAAAACACACCAAAAACTGCATTGGCGTGTGAAAAGGAAACACTGAACGCAATTGCAGACAAAACTAATTAAACTGGAGCAGAACCATCAGTTTTTTCCTGAACAGACCCTGACCCACTCCACTCATGTAAAATAAGCCTTAGGGGCCGTTCAGACGGCCATGATACTGCGGGTCCGCAATACAACGGATGCCGAACAGTGTGTGTTCCACAATTTGCCTGTACAGTACCTGTACAGTACGGGACATGCATTCGATATATCGATTTCTTGTCCCCATAGAAAATCATTGTTCCAGTGCAGTAGATTGATGTTTATACACCATGATCTGCTGCAAAGGAACAGTGATCTTCTGCGTCACTCGAACGCCATGAACACAGATCAACAAACATTTGCTCATTCATTTAAAGATTGCCAAACGCTTACACAAACACACAGATCATGGGTCCATGTAAAAGAGTTGTCTCAAGGAAGTTGAACAGGCTGAAACCCCCGATAATCTACTGGGGAGGAGGTTGTGGTTGTCCATGTTAGAACTGTAGTATTATATGTTGGCCCGCAATCAATCAGTGGTTAGCACTCAATTGCTCTTTGACGTACATAAAAAAAGTGCACAAAGTACAACTAAGTGATAGTCATAGTATATAGGAAAACAAATATCCTTCATAGAAAACACACCCATTACCACTAGTACACAATGGCCATTATGCTCTACTTTGTACTGTGTTTTGCCATAATGGCCATGGACAATTTAACAAGAACAGTCTTGATATCTAGTTCCTGGTTGACCTGACTCACAACAGAGTTGGCCATCAATACGTGCACCAAACAGGCATCTGGTATATGGTCTTAAGGGGCCTGCAACTCTTGTATGTTAAATAGGTTCTCCATCGAAATCCGAAGCTAGAAGTACAGCAGTTTGCAGTGGAGAACAGCATGGTTACCAAGCTGAGCTAGATTATTGCCAGGCCAGTTAGAGCTGAACTGTTGTTTGACATTCCATTTGCTCGAAATACACCATTTTTGCATTACAGTTGTCAGAATACTATGGTCTCCAGCTTAAGGGCTCATGCACACGAACGTGTGCTGTCAGTGCCCATGCTGTGGACCGCAATTTGTGGTCCACAATGCACGGGCACTGACTGTGGGGCCGCCGGATTCGGATCGCGGAACCATTCACTTGATTGGGGTCCGGGATCCCCATCTGACGGTCCGCACCGTAGTGCTTCCGTGGTGTTCCGATCCGTGCCTCCGTTCCGCATCTCTGTGATTGCGGACCCATTGAAGTGAATGGGTCTGCGATCCGTGATGCAGGCTGCACGCGGGCCGCAATACAGCCACGGGCCAGCACCGGCCGTGTGCATGAGCCCTAAGGCAAAGAAAATGCCACTGAGCTGAGGAAGACTGTGAAGGGCCATGCCAGGAACCTTCCCTCTCTGTATGCTGTATTTGACATATCTTTATATACCTCTTTAATAGCTACAAAACACCGGCATATTGTGTCTATCGCCACTGTGAGTCATATTCTGAGCTCTCTGTCTCAAGTGCATATACACGCAAGAAAGGCCATTGATTATAGTATGTTTTTAGATGTGGAAGGACACTAGGGCACCCAGAGAAATTCTGAACATTCATAAGAAAAACATACAAACCCTAAGGAGATGGAGATAGATCTAGTTTTGAATCACTGGCCTACCACACCATAGGCTTAAATGACCCATCAATAGTACATTGTTAAAGCAAAGTCAGCTCCTACCAGGTTGCTAAAAGAAAAAGCTTAAAATATCACTTTTTATCAACCAGAATAATTTAAAATGTTTGCTTAAAGTTACGGTGTTAGTCATTACACCATCTATTATAGTCATCTGTTCTAACGTACTGTACATAGAATGGCTTCTTGTTTGGCACATGCCTATATAGTTTATACAAAATGATCTTACCAATTGAGCTTGTAAGTATGCAAGATATACAGAAGTAAGGTAAGATACAGCATTTACAAGTTTTTCCATCCTTCCCCTGATTTATATGTCAGGACAGTGGAGTAGGTTAACATTGCAAGCACAAGGAAGAAACAGAGGTCCAGGGGTTCCAGGGTGGGAGGAGTTTTCCAGGATGTCTAAACATGGATCTTTTTATTGATGGTGAAAAAAGGTAAACCTGGGTGGTGGAGCAGGTGCAGTTTGGGAGGAAGTTAGGATCAGTAGCTTTGGAAGGATTGGGTGTCATGGATGGAATATTACACTAAGGATAAAAGAAAAAGGTATGTTAGAAAAAGCTACAAGACCCTTAATGACCACGTGTTTCAAGTTCCCATGTGAGATATATAACCTTTACAGCCCAAAGAATTCTGAGATGTCTACTTCATGGGTCTAGAACAGGGGTCGGCAACCTCAGCACTCCTGCTGTTTTGAAACTACAATTCCCAGCATGCAAACTTGCTTAGCTATTCTCAGAACTTCCATAAAAGTGAATAGAGCATGCTGGGAGTTGTAGATTCACAAGATCTAGAGTGCCATTATCAATATCCTGTTATAAATTCCAGAGAAGCCCAAACATATGGCGCCTTCTCTCTCCTCTCTGCAGGAGAGGAAGTGAGTTGGAGAAAGGCAATAGGCTCGTCTTCATTCCAACTCCTGTTGATGAGTGAGGAGAGAGAGAACGTGTGAATGCTTCTATCTCTTCATTCAAAGGACAGGTGGGAATCCCAACACTCATCACTCAATGATCAAAACTTTTGGTATGTCTCTATAAAATTTTAAAAGCTTGCTGAAAACTCAGTGACCCTTTAAAGTTTGAAAACAAGTTCTAAAGAAAACTTTATAGAGTTTGATTGAATGTTTTGGACCAATTTTAAGGTGGATTTACACGTGCAGATATTCGGGAAGGTTCTCAGGGGCGAACGTTCCTGCTAACACTAGTTCCCGACAGTCTCCCCATCTAAAGGTTCAGTCGATCACCCAATGAACCAGTGAAATGCTCGTTCATTGGGTGAAACTGTCAGAGCTCGCAAGTAAATTGTTTCTGGGCAGCAGATTGTTCTGTTGAAACTGCGCTCTGCTGTCCAGAAATAATGAAACTGCATGAGGACGAGCAATACCAATAGCGATCACTCGTTCTCCTACTGTGGAGGTGATTGCTGCATCTAAATGCAGCGTTTCACCCCCACTGAATGAGCAGCCAGTTTTTGGAATGTTTCCTTCCCGATAATTGGCTGCTCCTCTATACGTGTAAATCCACCTTTATACTACAGTGTATATAATAAGAGGGTTTGTCTCATCAAGACAATCTAATTTCTTATGCCCTTTTAGGACATATGGACATCTTAGAAGGCCCCCCCCCATGTTAGTCACAGTGGATAGCCACTGCAAAGATCATCACACGCTCTGACTGACCCAGCCTGTCCATGTATTACCTGGTTAAATAAAAAACTGGCATGTAGTACTACATTTCCCTGTAGAGAACATTTGCAACATCCTCTAGTGCAGGGATCTCAATCTCATGGCCCTCCAGCTGTTGCAAAACTACAACTCCCTTCATGCCTGGAAATCCTTCAGCTATCAGGACATGCTGCGAGTTGTAGTTTTGCAACAGCTGGAGGGCCATGAGTTTGACATCCTTGCTCTAATGCAGGCATCCCCAAACTGCGGCCCTCCAGCTGTTGTTTTGCAACATCTGGAGGGCTGCAGTTTGGGGGTGCCTGCTCTAATGGGTCTAATCACAATTTAGGATGTGGTCCCCAACCTTACAATGGCATTCACCATCTGTGTTATTGGCGCAGAAGAACTGCTATTTTACTTTCACCATACTTTCAGAAAAAGACAAAAGGGTTCATGACCAGACAGCTTCACATAAATCTCCTTTAAATAATGTCTTCTATAGTATAAACTATTTAACATTCTCTTGTTTATGAAGGTTTTTTTTAAAACCCAATTGTCACTTTTCTGTTTTTCCGAAATTCCAAAAACTTCTTTACTTACAACTGCGATTCCCCCAACATCAGGTTTGTAGTCTCAGCGCTTCAGTCCCACAGACAAGCCGATAATCAGGGCAATAATTGCTAGTAGAATAATTACCACCACAATAATTATGATCATTTTCTGGAGGGAGGCAACATCAAGGAGAGGGATGAGCAACTGATTACAAAAATATCATTTGCAGATACAGTAGTATTTGAGTGCCGAAAACAGGTGATGATTATCTTATGCAGGCCTTAGATCTGCCACTCATGGGACAAACAGTTAAAAAATTTTCTACATTTCCATAAAACTTTTTGCAGCACTTTTTGGAAAATGCTCAAGCAATTACCATTCAACCCTATGAGTGTATTGCAAGATGCCTGCTAAATTTTCCAAGCCATGCTACACATATCAGTTCCAAACATCGGATTGACACCTATATGTTAGATAAATTATTCCTGTGTCTAGAGGCAGTCATTGTCTACATCACAAGGATATGACCTAACTCATGTATGTTGCATAAGATCATAACTTTTGTAGTCCATGGGTCAGGGCAGTCCTCACTCAAAAACCAGATCTAATTCCTACATACACTGGATAGCTGAAATTATTACTGATACAATAATTACTTCAATCCCCATTGACATAATTGACAAGTAAAGAGAACAATATACAAAATGAAGGACTGAGGGAAAGGGGAATAAGCACATTTCAATCTAAAATACGCAGCTATTATTTGAACCTGGACAATAGGTTAAAGGGGTTGTCCCATGAAAAATATTCTACAGTTTTCAAACCAGCATCTGGATCTGAATACTGCATGTAATTAAAATATGTGTATACCCACGGAGTTATTCAATAAACTGTATGTGTATAGTGCATCCTGCTCTTATTTCTTTGTCCGGCTCACTGAGAAGGCCGCACATGCTCAGTTTTGTCCATTAACTGCCTCTTGAGATCTGATAGGGAGAGAGCTACAGCAGAAAATACACGCCCCCTGAGCTGTAGCAAAAAAGACACTCCCCTTGATATAAATCTAGCAGAGCAATGAATGGGGATATTTCTGGATCCATGTAAGGTACAGGGCTAGATGATCATGGGTTAACCCCTTTAACCACATTGTAATGTGGCGTACTACTGACAAAACAAGTTGTGAAACTACATGCTAAGGGTGTGGAGAAGGTTGCTTGGGGCAATTCTCACCCGCCTGGCCTCACTCTGGTATTTTACTGCTTTCTTTGTGTCAGCCACTGCTCGTTCCACAAAACCTACAGACTCATCCATGTTATTTTCTATGCGGTCTATAAGTGCACCCTTCATGAAGAAAAGACACGGTAGCAAAAGAAGGAATAGGAAGATGGAAGCAAAGAGAGAGAGGAGGAAGTCGAAACAAAAAGTATGATAGAAGAATGGTAGGTACAATGCAAATGGTTAGGAGATGTAGTGAATTACACGGAGATGGAGAATTCGGGAACCATAGCCGTTGGCCGTAAGGACAATGGAAGTAGGGTGGAGAAGCAGGAGATTGAAAGAGAGTTAGAAGATGTGCAGAGATACATAAATATACAGTAGTCAGATACACCACTGCACAACCACATTACAAGGTGCTGTCAATGGTCTTCTGCATGGACCTTCACTGAGTCCTAAACCTCTTAATTGCCGTACATACAGTGTGGTACTATTTGTTTGTAATGTGGGGGTCTCTTCTTCTCACCTTTCGTGCTTTATTCTGATATTTTACAGCTTTTGTGGTCTCTACTCGAGCTTTCTCTACATGTTCCACCGCCTTCATTACGTTGATCTCTATATTATCTGTCACTTCCCCCTGAAATAGATAGAATTTCTTAATAAATGTAGTCGGATAATATGTTTCAGGAGAAGGAATACAGCCAGCGACAGGATATGTTGTTACCTGAGCTATGTTGAGCCTCAGTCTCCAAGCAAAGCATTAAGGATAGAAAATAGGACACAACTGAGATATCCAGCAGCTTGTGTGACTTTCTTAAGGACCAATAGAATATGCATTCTTCCCACTATTCCCACTTCCCACTATGTATTTATCACTTTACTCTCATCTGCTATCTACATTCTCATGGTCTCTTTGTCTTCATAGTTTCCACATTATCCCATATGTTTACCTGGTTCTCAACCAACATGGCAATGTCCATGAACATATCGTGGAGTTCTTTCAAGCTGCTCTCGAGCCGTACAATATCACGATGCCGAGACTCAATCTCACTCAAAGCCTGACGGGATATCTGTGAGTCATTAATTATCTGCAAAAAACACAAATACAAATACACAAAAATTATGATCACTCAATCGTTTTCTGCTGGCCACAAATACATCTTTAAAAGCTATATACACCTTTGGGGGCATTTTTTATTAATGCACTCTATTTTTTAGGCTAAAAATATTTTTTTAATTTAAGTGCATCCGCACTTCCGTTCCGCGGCTCCCGAAAAAAATAGAACATGTCCTATTCTTGTCCGAATACACGGACAAAAAAAAGCATTTTTATTATGTGGATCCGCAAATCACGGACACCGGACACATGGACGTGTGAATGGAGCCTAACAGTTTTTTCTTTACAGCTTTGTGTTTCACTGCACCTAGAGCTTCCCTTCCTCATGGACTCTGTCAGGGCTGCCGTGTTGACTAAATCTGTAGCCTTTATCTTTGATTTCCCGACAGCTCATACTCATTTAAGATAAATTCTCATCAGCTCTTTGACTAATTCACTGAAAACCAATAGTCTTCAGATGCGCTGAAAATGAAGGTTGTAGAGGAAAACTGTTTAAAAGGTTTTTGATAAGCACAAGTGAAAAAAATATTTTTTCCCCAAAAAAGAGGTGAATATGATAATAAAAAGGCCCCAAATGTGTCCATAGACTTTTTAAACATAATTCATATCCCAGCAAACCTCATCTTCCATACACTTAAGGGAACTCCATCTATATGTACAGCAGCCTATTCCATATTTACTTGTCCAGAAGTAATTTTTTAGTAAATACTAAAATGATTGTCTGCGCTTTGTTTATTACTGTATCATTCACTTACAAATGTATATCTATATCTTATGACATAATTAAATGTTCCAAATCCTCATGAATTTCCCTATTTTCTTATTTAGAGCAGCATTTTGTGATCCAGTGGCTGAGACAGAAGGTAAAAACATAGTCAGCCATTTTGATGTACAGATATGAGCCAAGTGGTCTCCCAGTCATCCACCTTCATACACAGGCACCTAACTGCTCTCTCCCCTCATCACTTTCTCTCCTTTTCTGCCAATCTTGTGTAAGTTTGTTACACAGACCTGGCTTGTTAGCAATAACGCTCCAGAATTTTGCTAAATTAACAGGGAACAGTATGGTGGAACGATGTGGACTTCCAGCCGCCTTACTCTGCTTACTACAGGGAAATCTTCTCTCACTCCATCCTCCAGCCCCTACCATAGGAGCACAGCCACAGTAGCGTAGACTGTATAGTACTGACCTCTACCCCTTCTTTGTGACTTGCAAGCTCACTCCCTCAGTCAGTTATCCACATAGTGCCTCAGTGCAATACTACAGCATGCCACTATCAAGCATTTGACAGGAATATGTGATGCCATTCTTGGAGAGCTTCTTCTTGCCAGCTTTTATGGGAGGCATTTGTTCTTGACACTCAGAAGGGGGCATCTGGCCCTCTGTGTAGGCCTAAGTGACAGGGACAGAGTGTAGGCATCTGGGGCTGAGGCATTATGTTGGCGAAATATGAGCTTATGAGGCATCTATAGCTGTTAAACACTAAGGAACGTTGGGAATAAAAAAAACAGTTAATAGATGTTTTTGCTGCCTTGGGTATCTATACGCATTGCACATAAACGACTAGTTTACATTTTTTTCTGGTGTGGTGGTAGGAGGGAGGTTTGCCTTTTAATACTAATAATGTAGGAAGGTATAAAAATGTTCCGGGAGGTCACTGATAAAATGGCACCTGGATATTCAGTGAGTTAAAAGACCATTTGTGCTAGTGTTATCAGCCTCAGCCATAACCCTTTATTTCCAAAGAATACACTGAAACACAGTGGGGGACATTTATGAAAGCTTTTATGCCAGTTTTGTGATGTAAAAAAAAGTTGCAAATTATGGCGAACACCATATTTACGCTATAATTTGCCACTTTTTAAGATTCTCGCTAGGACTGGATTATTTTGTCAAAAAATAAAATATAGATTTTTTTCAATCCTGTGGTCGATTTTCGATTTGAATCTCTGTTTTCGTTAATTAAACTGAAAAAAAAATACCAAGACACAATTCAATGAATTATTTTCATTATAAAAATTACTTTTATATTACTTCATATATTACTTCAGTAATTGTACGTAACTTCATAGTTACGTACACAGTTCCTGTATGAAATCCATTGCCCTGATCCATTCGGATCAAGACAATGGATTTCACATTTAATGCCACTCATTGGCATCAGATGGCATCCGTTACCTTCAGTTACGTATGTAATCGTTTTTTTATCACGTACAAAAAGTCCTGTATATCTTTTGCTTTTTGGCAATGAAAAAAAAACTGATTATACACCTAACTGATGGCAACGGATGCCATCTGATGGCATTAAATGTGAAGCAACAGATTTCATACAGTAGGTGTGAACTTAACTTTAGTGACACTGTATGCAGCTGTGATGTGTTTATCAATTTTACAGGTGAAACACTTTTATTTAATACTTTACCCATAAAATAAAAATATGCACCGTAACTGTATGCACTTTCATCCAAGTTCCAACCATCACTATGTGAAATTGAATGCATGCTCCCTAACTTAAAAGCAGCTGCTGCCTTCACAAGATGGAGTCTGGAGCAAAGAGCACATTGCTCATACCGCATACTGAAGCACAGCCATGGTACAGGTTAACAAAATTAATAAATGTCATTTAGAACTATCTACCCACGCCTGCTGTGGTGACGGTCAGAGACGTGCACATGGCGGGAGCAGACTGAGGAGCTCTTGCTCCGCATACAGGATAATGAGGACGCAGCAAAGCGGGCTTATGAGGAGGAAGCCACAGCAAGACAAAAGGCAGCAAGGCAGGCCAGGCAAGCAGTAGGGTGGGCCAGGAGGCAGCGTGACAGCGCCATTATGAAAATCGATTTGACAATTCTATGAAAAAAACTGAATCAGCAGATGCCTTGAAAGGGGAATTAATCAAATTAATTTGATTAATCACCTAGCCCTACTTATCAGCACTTTCCTGAAGCTGTGTGAAAAAGGAGCGGGGCTTTGCTAGGGAGGAAGGGCTTAGTGCGTGATGTAAATTATAGATAAAGTATATTTTAGATATAGTATAGTATATTTTAGATTCAAATTTCTGGTGTATGGAGTGCCTGAGATTTGACTAATTTTTTAAGAAGCATTTGCCTCTTAATTAATTAGGTGCATCTTACTCCAGTGCAGGAGGATCAAGACTGGCATATAAGAGCGTCAGTCTTGATAAGTCTCCCCCAGTATCTGTTGCAGGAAAGTACTATTGTGAGCCAGGACTATTGCTCCCCTTTAAATAGTTAGCTGTGCTCCTGGGAGAAATCTCTATATTGTAGTTTCTCACCCCAGATGTGAAAATATTAGGATTTCCGCTTTCAAGCATTTCTTCTAGTTCAGCATCTGTTGTACTTTTTCCAGCTGGAAAAAAAGACAATGTCATCAACGTCACATTCCAGTCATAGTAGTGTTAAAAGATACACTATTCAGAGATGTCATCTTTATGCTGCCAGTGCTGTTGTAGAAGAGACACATCCACTATTTAGATTGTGAGCCCCACTGAGGACATCGATGTCATGACTACATCTGTAAAACGGAATATGTTGGCACAATATAAATAAGTAAAAATGAAATATTTCGGCTTCTTTCGTTTACATTATCGTATTGAAATGTAATATGGTCATAATGGAATTTAAGCCACAGCATACATATATCATATAGTATATCAGATAAAATATTTCAGAACAGAAACAGATGACAAAATATATGGATGACTGACTGATTTCCAGCTGTCTCTGGATCCGCCCTTTGCTTCGCTCTCTGAAATCCACCTGGGCTTCATTGTACTTTGTCATAACATCCACAAACTTCCGAGAGAGAACAGAATGCTGCAGAGAAGATAGGAAATCATATCTAAATAGAGGATTTACATATGACCCCCATAGAATCAGACTGGCCCACCACAGTACCAGAGGATCCTTCAGTGTTCCAGGCTTTGGCACATGCTAAAACAACAGAACCCCAAAGAACCAACAGAAATCAACCCAATTTGGGACCACTTATTTTGCCACTGTGGTTTATTTCTTATATAATGTATTACATATTATTGATATGTTCTGTGTGCCCTGTGTGTACAAAGATATCTATAGAACTTTCCATCTTGTGTATAGAGGATCTGCCCTCAGAATAATTTTCTCAGCTGGAACCAAACTGTACCAATCTGATGCTTAACCCACAGATTTACCGTGGTCCACACAGAGGATTCATATAGTTGTTGTAAGTGATAACCAAATAATACTTTGAGTAATCTAACATTTATAATAGAATATCTGCAAGGTGGCACCACTGTGTAGTCCTTTATCTATCCTCACTATAGAGGTAGTATGTTATGAGTACTACTGTATGGCAATTCCAGAGTTCTGTCAGTCATAACACCAAGGTTTAGACGTTACTATCATGAAATGATAGCCAAGGGTAAGGCTGGTGTGATCAGGTGCAGATTATGGTGACAGTACATCAGAATTTTAGGCTTTAAGCTTCTAAATGGCAACTTCTCCGAATATTGATTCTTAAAAAGTAGTTAGATGACGACCACTGCTATATTCATATGGTATTACTATTATAAGGAACCCAATATTAATATTCTATAGAAAGTGGTGGATTTAGCAATGTTATATGGATGACATATTGTAGACAATTTAGCCTTTTGTCTAATGAACTCCTGTTTGTCCACTTATTTGTAGGTAACCATACTTCTTGACATTACATGGATTTCCATTTAGGTATACTAAATTGGACTATACCACACCCCAGAGTAATTCTTTATATACCATACCTGTGATTTACGTATTCGAAGGTCAGCAGAGGACTGTATGGCGTCCTGCTCTATGGACTGTTCCATTGCTATAAGGGAAAAGGTAAGAGTTTATAGATTAGGTGGAAATTCCAAGGAGTAGGCTAGTTCATGCAGCCAGTTATGTCCCTGAATCTTAAGTCTAATGTTTACTTCTTTGGCCCTGCAGAGCCACCACCATGTTATTGAGGAAAAACTACTCATTATGTTGCAGATGACAGGACATGCTTGTATTAGTAATTGGCCATGCACAAATGACTCACATTTTAAACGTGACCTGACGTTGTTTGCAGCTTTTTTGATCTCTAACGTCAAGTTCTCCAATTCATCCTTAGTTTCTTTAAAAAGAAAAAAAAAATCAAGATTATTGTTATTGTCCAATGATGTCTACGGGCGACAAGAATGGCAAAACATACAGGCTTACTTACTACAGACAGGCCAGACCAAAAGCTACAGCATACATGATGAAGTGATACTTGGAGAATTGTTTATTCATTAACTAGTTCTAAATCCTCAATAAGGTCAGTAATGTACTAATTCCCAGATCCAGAGCCTTTTAGTGAGCATAATCTGTTTGGTCCATATAGAATATAGGTGGTCTCTATCCCAGAATAGGAGGTCTTGACTCTTGTCTCTCCCACCTCTTTCCTATCTCTTGTAGAAAAGCAGTATAACCAAGCTACAGGCCCTATGAAGAGCAATATCACAGGTTGACAAAATTCAAAGTTAAAGGGAATTGGACCTGCCTAAACTGTATTCTTAAGTCCAGAACATACATCCTGAAACTGGCCATACTCTTTAGAATAAAGTTGTAATGTGAATTACAGCCTGACAGGTTTCTGCTTGGATTTCAACATGCCCAATCTATTGTTCATCTAGGACATAAGCTATAGCCACAGAGGTCTTGTGATGTGACAGGTTCCCTCTAAAATTGGTAAAGTTATTCTAGCTCTTCACACATTACAAAACCTTGTAGAACATGTAAAACTATAGACAATGAGCAGGATCTAAGGTTTTACTACTCCTGACTTTGGACCTAGCTTTAGCAAAGATGTCAGCTTTCTAGGGTAAATCAAATCAAATACTCCCCTCAAATGAAGTCACTCCCATCCTCCAACCATTCCAAGTAAGTAGGACTTTAGCAACTAATTGTCAGAGGTCAAGTTTTCCACCATGTAATGAGTCACCTAATCTGCTGATTCTACTGTTCTATACACTATGACATTACACACTCTGTTCAGGTAGTGGCGCTGATAGGATCACACTGTGAAGTCTCTTTGTCTCATTAACACTCTCAGAGATCTTCTCGATGTTCTGCCGGATCTCCTCAATCTAAAAATAGACAAAGAGTTTATGAAGAACATTGTTATCCTACTGGCTGTATTTATTTAGGTGAGACAGGACAAAAAATAAGAACAAGAATGAATTTTCAACTTCATACAATAAAAGAAAAAAAGGACAGATACAACTATGCCAAAACATTTTTGTAGGTCGGACCACAACATCAGGCATGAAAGGTTTAAAAGATAATTTCAAATCCCAGAGAGACAAGAGGGTCTGGTAATACAAATTAAAGGGTGCAAACAAGCTGTTTTTCTTTTCCTTTAGGCACTTTAGTTATTGACAATTATTATTTCTGAAGCTAAATAAAAGTTATGTTTTAAGATTTATATGTACAGTTGGTCGCTAGTGGGATATAATTGGTCAGGTGACCATTGTGTTGGATATTCATTATATATCCCTAGGAGCTAATGCTCTATGAGCGCTTAGGCCCCTTCCTAGGCCATGTGACATCATGTTAATCGGTCAAATGGCGCAGCTGACCTTCATTCAAGTGAATGGGGCTAAGATGCGATACCAAGTACAGCAGCTATCAAATGTATGGCACTGTGCTTGGTAAGCAGCAAGGAGGCTGCGGTGCTCACCAGAGCTCTGGCACTGCGGTTTCCTCAAACATCTGATCAGCAGGGGTGCCAGAAGTTGGACCCTTGCAGATCTCAAATTCATGACCTGTCCTGAAGATAGTATACACTATAGGAAAAAGCACTGGCTGGGACCATGCATGGGAACACATGTGCAGCAGCTCTTGTCCCAGCCATCTCGTATTTGCGCGGCAGTAGTGGATGTAAACCCTGGATACAAGCAGTGTATAATGTGATGGAAAAATTAATCAAGCCAGCGAAGGAGTCAATATGGACAATCACAATACATTAGTAAGTGCCTTGTATTAACTTTATCTACATGATAAATGCCATTTGCTAAAGTGAGATAACCTCTTTAAGGAATGTGCCTCTTCAGTCGGATATCTGATGAAGAGACCTAAAGTAATCTCGAAAGGTAGCTCTGCTGGCTAAAGGTCCTTTTACACGGGCCGATTACCAGCCGAAAAATCGTTCCTAGGAACGCTAGTGCCGATAATCGGCCCATGTAAAAGTGGCCCTAATCAGCCGGCGAACGAGTAAAACGCTCGTTCGTCGGCTGATTGGATCTTTTGTAGAAACCAAAAGATCCAATCTGTCGGGCGCACATCGCCCTGTGTAAACAGGCGATGTGCGCCTGACAGTATGGAGCTTCCCGGCCGCACGAGCGATACAGCGATCACTCGTGCGGCCCGGCGCTCGATTCGTCGGGCCGTGTAAAGGCTCCCTGCCCGAGCGCCGATATCGCTGATCGGCGCTTGGGCAGGGAGAATAATCGGCCCGTCTAAAAGGGCCTTAACACTGTACACAGATATTGTTTCCTTTCAAAGTGTTGTCCTGTTTCAGGAGAAAAATGAAAAACGTACCTGGCAGATCCCACACTTTGGTCTATTTACCCAACTTCAGTGGTGACAACATGTCAACAACACGTGACCACTACAGCTAATCACTGGCCTATTTAGTGCATCTCCGAGCCAAAGATTGGCTGCAGCAGACACGTGTTGTCAACATCACCTGACCCAGCCACAGGATCTGCCAGGTAAGTTCTTATTAGTTCTTTATTGAAGGCTGATTCTGAAGGTAGTCCAGTTTTCTCTTGAAAGTGGACAATCCTTCAATCCTTTTAACATGTGTGATATATACAGTAGATTAAAGGGGTCTTCCAAGATTTTGATACTGATGACCTATCCTCAGGGTGTTGGACCCTACCGATCAGATATTGATGACCTATTCTGAGCATAGATCATCAGTATCAATATCCTGGAAGAACCCTTTAATTATTTGGCCCAAATAGTTGAAATCAGGACAATTATAGTAGATTTGTAAGCTCTGTCAAATTATATATAAAGACATATATGTACATAACACCATATAGCATATCTCACCTGAGCAAAGAAATCATCCATAAAGGCCGCATTGTCAATGGAGATGTCAACTTCTTCTGTGTCGTCTGTGTCTTGAGTCTAGAACACAGAGGAAAACTGCAGTTTTACAAACATGGCTAGTACTTTACAGGTGTAAAATGTACAAGTGTAAAATGCACATGACAATAGTTGAATGTACCATAAGCTAAAACTGCAGACGGTCCTCTTTTGACTTATGCACTTTATTATTCTACTTCCCAGCAGCCCCGTAGTTCACTTTATATCTTTATTATCTTATCATTACATATTATGTGTGAAATCCTTTATGATTTTTTGCCAAAAAATGAAATATTTGTTGAATGGATTATTTGTTGTCATCTTATTTTTATTTTGCACTATGCACTTTATACGTGAATATTTCTCAGTACTTTGTCAGTACTATTGAAATTTTCTTTGAGAGACGATTATTAATACTTTGCTGTTTTTTGCACAATTACCTAGCCATACTGTACCTGATTCTAGGTTTGCACTGCATTGAGATCACACGATTTTAGGGATTTTTTTGTCTTTAGTTTTTAACCTCCTCTTCTTGATGTATTGCTACTGTTCTGTGAAGTAATGATATATTTTTATCATTTTCTATGATAGCACACATTTCTCTAAGGGCTCATTCAGACAACCGTATTTTTGTCTCCATATTCGTTTTGCAATTTCATTTCAATGGGGTCGCAAAAGGTGCAAACAGCACACAGTGAGCTCTCCGCATCCGTACTTCTGTTCTGCGGCCCTGCAAAAAAATAGAACATGTCCTGTTCTTGTCCGCAATTATGGACAAGAATAGGCATTTCCATCATAGGGCTGGTTTTTCCGTTCCGCATTTTGCAGAAAACACGGCCGGTCTCTGTGTTTTGCAGATCCACAATTTGCAGACAGCAAAAACGGATACGATCTAAATGAGCCCTACTGCGTTGCTGTTTTGTATGTGACTAGTTTGTTTCTGACTCATATATCGCACCCCAATGTCTATTTGCTTTACCCTTCTTTGTAAAGGCTGTATTAGACAGGTAGATTGTCTGTCAGATGATCGCTAAAGAGCATTCGTAGCACTCATTAGCGATGATTTGGCAGCATAATACTGCCGCCGTGTTCAAGCGCTCGTTCATTGGGCAATCCAAATCTTTTAACATGTTTAAATGGAGTCTTTCACCTGTTTTTCACCAATATAACTAAGAGCACTTCCCCACAGAAGATTGCAGACATATCCCAGACATACCTGTGTGCACTGTGTGTCTGTATTGCAATTCCAGGAAAAACACTTTTATTCTGCTGGAAAACAGCTCCCAAGTGCCCAGCTCTGCTGCTGCAAGTGCCCAAAGCAAACCAGACTGAGGAGGGGAGGGGTGCTTTAGCTGCTCATATCTTGGGATTGGTAGCAGATAGAAAAAAGATATAGCTATAGATATAGAAGATATAGCTGAAATTGAGCTGGGAGAGAAAGCTGTTTTTAATTTCACTTTCAGCTGGGCACTTGGGAGATGTTCTCCAGGAGAATAAAAGTGCTTTTCCTGGTTATGGAATACAGACACAAAGTGCACACAGGTATGGCTGGGATGTGTCTGCAATCTTCTGTGGGGCACTGCTGTTAGTTATATAGGTGAAAAACAGGTGAAAGACTCCCTTTAAAAATCATCGTTTGCAGGTGGCAGATCGTGGTGTCTAATCATGATCTGCTGCCGTCAAGCAATTATTCAGTATGGGGAAGAGAGATTGCATACTGTGGAGGAGATCACTGCATGCAATAGCAGCGATCTCTTCCGCCAACGAGCAGGCAATTGACGGGAAGAAACACTTCCCTCCCAACAATCGCCTGCCTGATCTGCAGGTCTAATCCAGTCTTAACTCTACCTCTATTGTTCACTTATGATTTTTTGTTAGCTCGTTTGCTCTGACAATTTATATGATACCATTCCATTCCTGTGACATTTCCAGCCCTGTTTCAGTCAGTAATTCCATGAGTCATGGCAGGTGTCTTGTGATCGGACTAAATCTCATCATTCTGACAGGTTCTGACAGTCTCAGAGGTTTAATGTTGCTCTAACTAGCGGCCAGTTCTTGTCTCTTCCCCAGCCTTACCAGCTGCAGTTCGCTAGAAGCCTCTGCCGTGGGCCAGATGGTCAGTGGATAATCTTCCTAATACCTATAACACGTTATTAAGGTTTTTACTGTTGGGGGAGGGGAGAGCATCAGTGCTCTAAACAAAGTCAGAGTCACAGTCAGAGACAAAACAAATCATTGTATCTTCCAGGCTACAAACTTGGAGTCTATTGGTTGGCAAATAGCAGGAGGGTCTAGCTAAGGGTTACTTTGAACTTCTACCTTACTTCTACAAACAAATGCCAAACCCATTCCCAGTAGGACAACACCTACCGTCTTTAAGTTCCAGAAACATATAGGGCCGATTTCCAAATGGAGTCTAACAAATATTATTTTTAGATTTTGGGGAAATGATCTTTCTAGTAGTAAAACTAAACCTTTGCAAGTTATACCTCCGGGTTCACAACATGAGTACTAATTTTCTATATGATACAAGTTGCCATGGATGTAGTAATAATACCATATATGATATCCTATATGTGTGCATCTGAGGATATTTTTTTATAAATCTTAGAAAAAAAACTGACTTTTTAAGGAAAAATGTTTCATTTCTATATTTCTTTACTTTTTTAAATAAACTTTATTGACTTTTCATTATTTTAATGTAATCCCACTAGACTAGAACATCACCAGTTTATGTATATCAATGTATTATAGCCTCTGTAAACAGTGGCATGATGACTATTAGGCTGTGTTTTTGTTAGACCCTGACTTCCATGGCCTGTCATTGTCACCCTGTGATTAGATTACAGTAATTATCCAGGCCTACATATAGTATACTGTCATGGTTTCTAGAAGATAGAATGAAACTCAAATATCCTAAGTGGTTAAGGAACCCAATCCATGAACACAGTGAGTACAGGAAATGTCACTTGGTTCTGGACTCTTATGCTGAAGTCAGAGGGTAGCTTTTTAATGGTTCATCTTTAAGGTAGGTCTTTGCCCAATTAGAGTGGTAGATTTTCCATCAATCGGCGATAAAGGAAGTTGATCGGAGCTTATTTAGCGCCATTTACATGGATCAGTCATCCCTGCATTTAATCTAATTGTTCACGTACAGTTTCATTATTGATGGCAGCACATTCCCATTCACACGGGTTGAGATGATCACCTGCACATTTGTTAACTGATTGGTGGGCATGTTTACACAGGGCAATGACTGGGAATGAGTATTCAGAAGTGTAATCATTTACTCGATCATCAACCTACATAAGTGTTGTGTTAAAGGGGTTACCCCGACCCCAATGCTCCTAACCTGTGCTCCATTAAAAAAAATAAGCACTCACCTGTCCGAGGACCCCTTCCCTACCGAGCTCTTACTACTGCTCTGTTCCTGGATACTTCTGGTCTTCAGGATTGGAAGTGGCTTGGTCCCATGACCACTGTGGCCAATCACTGGCCTCACTGGTCATGTGTACTTACACGGCACATCCATGACAGAAGCAGCCAAGAGCATGGGCACAGCTGGACCACGGACAGGTGAGTGTTTTTTCTTTTTGAACAAGGTACAGGTTAGCAGCATTAGGGTTGTCGGCTCCTAAGCCAAACCAAGCATTTAAGCATTCTCTGAAAGGGAATTGCCAATGAGTAGACATAGATTAAAGTACATTTTCAGTCAAATTTGCCTGTATGCAAAATGTATGGAGAAGAATGATCGTCATTACGTTGGCAGATTGGCCATAGACCTTACAGGAAAATTTCTGGGTGGGCCGATGCCCAAGGGGCCGTCTGGGCCTTCCTCATGGCCGGAAAGTGGATTTTTTGGGGGATGTACTTTGTGTTGATGGCAGTATTTTGTGATGGACTGTGGTATTTGGCTTTGTTGGGGTGGCCCTGCCTTCCTTCAATTTGGATGGGGGCTACTTTAGATTCCCCGTTTTCCCCCTGGTCATTATGATCATTTTTCCTATTCAGTTTGTACTTCGTGGGCAGCACAAGCCCTATTTAAATGAGGAGATGTGCTTCTGACAAATGATTATTTTAATTCCTGTCTAAAGGATGCGAACATTCAACAGAGTTTGCTTATTTGTTGGCTGACTGCCTGGATGTTTACACTGGGCAATGATTGTGAACAAATCCTAATGTTCCCTAGGAACATTCATTCGCCTGATTGTCAGCCCATGTAAAAGTGCCTTTAGGCATCCTCTTTTTTTTTTTTTGTTATTCTGGCCCAGTTCTAAAATCCAAACATTTGTACTGAGTTTCTGACTAGTCTGATCCATCCATATTACCCAGCCCCGACTCTCCTAAGTAAATATTAGATAAGGTCAGCAAATAACAGCCCCCAGGTATGCAGAGTTGCAGAACAAGTGAATAGGCTTTCACAATCGGCCCTGTATGAGCTTACAAGTTTCTCATTCATGCATTTAATAAGCAGATCAGCTTATCAGTCATCACAGTTCAAACAGCAGAAATCAATGGAAAGACATAGGTCTTTAATTACGCTGATCATGAGGTAATCAATCACAAGTGGTTTAATGTTTCACCATATTTTCATGCTGCCCATATCATAATGTTAAGAGCACCTTAGGCCATATGAAAGCAAAAATGTCAAACTTCAGTACCAGAAAGCAAGTCTGATATGATAGCTAGTACATACATGGTAGTAAGTATACAAAATATGTTAAATAATATTTACATAGTCTTAAAATTCATGGACATAATACTTAGCTTTTGCCCCATTAAGTGTCATCTAGTTTGGGTAAATGTTCTTTCAAGGCTTCAACTCATTTTTCCCATACCCATGAGACAATTGCTGAGAGCAGTTGGTGACTCTCTTCAACCAGCTATGGATAATTATGATGTTAATGTCAGGGGCGAACTGGCCATAGACCCTACAGGGACATTTTATGCTGCACTGTGGTATTTGATTTTGCTGGGGAAGTTTTTAGTGCTGCACAACAGTATTGCTAGCCCTGTCCTCTTCTGTTGGCCCTGCCTACTTGTGTTGACTTGTCTTCTGTCAATTTGAACTTGCCACAATATGGGCCACTTTTAGGGTTTTTCCAGGGCCACCTTAAGTTTCCAAGTCATCCCTGATTAATGTTATTTTTAGTCGTTGTTGTTGTTTAGGCATGAATGGAGGTCTTGAAATAAGTTTACATGGGGTGTTGTGAATGTGGGTACCAACTCTGAAGTGCACTTGTTTACGAAGATGGACTTTTACAAGGTGGAACTAGTGTGCCAGTCATCTATATCAGGTATTTGTACCTTCCAAGTGCATATTATGAAGTGATGGGCATCCAAAGAGTGTGGACCCCAGGGCAAAATATAAGACTTGGTCTCCTTTCTGGTGATAGTTGAGGTCACTATACTTAGAACCACCAAGTACTGGATGTCCTTATATACTGTGTCTTTAGCCTTCAACCCATTTCTACGACCCCTGAGTTGATCACCTACATTCTTGTTATTGATCTGTTCATATCAACATTGTGACTTCCATTAAAAATGGAAGCCACAACTCTGTGCTGGATCCATAACACAATGGATACTGGTGGTGCTCAACAGACTTCATTAACTTATAATATGGTTCATCAGATATTTCAAAAGTGTTTGCCACTGCCTACCGAGTATTGCAGTCATGGTGAAGACTAGTTAAATGCAAAGGTTCTTACTAACAATTAAAATAGGAAGTGGAGTAAACCAGTACTGGACCCAGCTTCTCCAGGGGACATATAATGTACAAAGACCCTTGCATGAAGGGTTTCCAAAAGTGGGTAGTCCCTTTAGGCTTAGAGGGGTTGTCCAAGTTGAATGACTGCTTCCCTAGCCAATTACTGGCCTCAGTAGTGTAAGGCTATATTCACACAAAGGTAGTGTTTTGTGGATCCGCATATTGCGGATATGCAAAACAATGATACCAGCCCATGTGCGTTCCGCATTTTGTGGACCACGCATGCCATGTCTATCATAGAAATGCCTATTCTTGTCATGTTCTATTCTAGGACATGTTCTATTCTTTTTGCGGGGCCGTGTCACGGAGCAACAGATGCGGACAGCACACAGTGTGCTGTCCTCATCTTTTGCAGCCCTATAGAAATGAATGGGTCTGGATCTGAGCGCAAAATATGCGGCTCTGAGCCCGCAAAAACAACTGTCGTGTGAATGTAGCCTAAAGCATTTGGTTTGTTATGTTATCATATCGTTGCTCCTTGGGACATGTTGGTTTAACTTGGCCAACCCATTTAAATCTATCTACTGAAGGAATAAGGGTTATTGTAATCTTATTCTATAAATTTAGTGCAATCACAACCTCTAGAATCTTGATTAGCATAAATAGATTTACATAAAGGCCCTGATCAGAAATCTCACAGAACCATATAGTGCAGTCTTCATTGAGAACCTTTCATTTTTTTCCACATTTTGTTATGTTCCAGCCTTGTAATAAAATTTTTGAAAAATTTCAACTAAGTGAAAACACAATGGAGGTAGTTTACTAAGTGATATAAGGCGGTTTTTGGGCGTATATCTGTCACAGATTGTGGCACAGAGGTCATTTGCACTGCAATCTGCGACTTTTCCCTGCTCACACCAGGTCTAAAAGAGGGTACATGGGCAGCAGGGAAGGGGACGGGATGGCAGGCCGGTCTCATTACTCATTTTCTGCGCCTGTTTTATGCGTGGAAAATGGTCTAAGTTTAAGCCAACAAGGAAGCTTGCTTACATTTAGACAGGTGGTGGATGCACCAAAGCTATCTAGAGGCCGGCGCCTGTATATAACTTTGACGGATCCACTGGCAACGCAGGGGTTATTAAGACCGACATATCAATAAATGACCCCCAATGTACAAAATCTTTGCTAATATATTGAAAATGAGGAACTTAAATCTTGACATAAGCTTTCAAACCCTTTACTCAGTACTTAGTTGAAGCACCTTTGGCAGTGATTACATACTCCAAGGTTTGCATGCATAGATTTGGGAATTTCCTGCCATTCATCTCTGCAGATCCTCTTAAGCTGTCAGGTTGGAAAAAATTCAGTGACACATTCCCATTTAAAGCAAATGCTATGTCAAAAAAGTTATCTCTATGGATAATAGCAGTGACTGTGAGTAGTGACCATGCCATTCACTTGAAAGTAATCCTGTATGCCACTACATCTGCACATCCATTCTGTGGCCCCACAAAAAAATAGAACGTGTTCTATTCTTGTCCGTTTTGCGGACAAGAATAGGACATTTTTACAGAAGTAAAAAAAAGAATGGTGCCTTGCACTGGGTCGGGAATTAGCGTTTTGCGGATCCGTGATTTGCCATACCATTTTAAAGAATTAAGACAGCAGGGTCTTTATTTCAGGATTTTTAGCCAAAGCAGAGATCAGCTAAAAAGATTTCATATGTGTGTTCATTACATGGGCGCCCCACTTAATTTTATTATAAACGGCATAGTTATATATAATGTGGTGATGTGTGTGTGTAGTAATGTGAGGTGTGGGGTGTGTATCTCGCCTGGTTTGTCAGTTTAGCCAGGTGAGAACTGAAATCCAGAAGTGGTATAGCTTCAGCAAGCATAGTTGCTGGAGCTGGTTTTTGTTTAATGTTGCTGGGGCTGGATTTCTTGGACTGGGAGACAGGTTGGAAGTGGGAGTCTTCCAGTCCACACACCCTAATCCGTCACAGGTTTTCCCTGGCCCCAGGCTGAGGCCAGCTCGATTAGGCAGGGATAAATTAACCTGCACTGTGTGTTAGAGAGAGAGGGCCCCAGACAACAGACCTGGAGAGGGCCCGTGTGGTCCCAGCCAGCAGGGCTGGGGGGCCACAAGGCTGAGGAAGCCTGAGAAGAGAGAAAGGCTGAGGAGGCCTGAGAGATTAGAGCATGCGGTGGCTCTGTGTGGTCTCAGCCAAGAGGGCTGAGAGGCCACAAGGCTCAGTGTAGCCTGGAAGTTTGGGGGGCCCAGTGACCCTAGGAGAAGAGGGTCACACGGTCAGAGTCGGGAGGACTGTTGGACCATCTCCCCCCAAAGGTACGGTTGGAGTCACAGCCAGGAGGCTGCTGGACTGAACGGCTGAGGAAGCCGCACCTAAAAGCTGAGTGTGAACAGCGTTTGTATTTAGGTGAGTTAGCTGAACTACAGTGCCTTGCGAAAGTATTCGGCCCCCTGGAACTTTTCAACCGTTCAGGCTTCAAACACAAAGATGTAACATTTTAAATTTTTGGTGAAGAATCAACAACAAGTGGGTCACAATTGTGAAGTGGAACAAAATTTATTGGATCATTTAAACTTTTTTTGTAATAATAAAACTGAACAGTGGGGCGTGCAAAATTATTCAGCCCATTTACTTTCAGTAGAGTAATTATGCCCCCATGCAGTAGTTATTTCACCTTTATGTCCATATATTAGAATGCTCCCTTAGTGTCCCTGCACACAGCAGAATGCCCCTTTAGTGCTCCTTAATAATAATACTGCTCCACTGCACCCTTAGATAGTGCCTACTTTAAAATAGTGTAGCCCCCTTAGTTAGTGTCCACCTTACAGTAGTGTAGTCCCCTTAGTTAGTGTCCACCTTACAGTAGTGTAGTCCCCTTAGTTAGTGTCCACCTTACAATAGTGTAGCCCCTTTATTTAGTGTCCACCTTACAATAGTGCAGCCCCTTTATTTAGTGTCCACCTTACAATAGTGTACCCCCCTTAGTTAGTGTCCACCTTACAATAGTGTAGCCCCCTTAGTTAGTGTCCACCTTACAATACACTGTGTGCAGAATTATTAGGCAAATGAGTATTTTGATCACATCATCCTTTTTATACATGTTGTCCTATACATGTTTGGCAAAATGGGTCAGAAGAGAGATTTGACGGACTCTGAAAAGTCAAAAATTGTGAGATGTCTTGCAGAGGGATGCAGCAGTCTTGAAGTTGCCAAACTTTTGAAGCGTAATCACCGAACAATCAAGCGTTTCATGGCAAATAGCCAACAGGGTCGCAAGAAGCGTATTTAAAAAAAAAAGGCGCAAAATAACAGCCTATGAATTGAGGAAAATCAAGCGTGAAGCTGCCAAGATGCCATTTGCCACCAGTTTTGTCATATTTTAGAGCTGCAACTTTACTGGAGTATCAAAAAGCACAAGGTGTGTGATACTCAGGGACATGGCGAAGGTAAGGAAGGCTGAAAAACGACCACCTTTGAACAAGAAACATAAGATAAAACGTCAAGACTGGGCCAAGAAATATCTTAAGACTGATTTTTCTAAGGTTTTATTGACTGATGAAATGAGAGTGACTCTTGATGGGCCAGATGGATGGGCCCGAGGCTGGATCAGTAAAGGGCAGAGAGCTCCACTCCGACTCAGACGCCAGCAAGGTGGAGGTGGGGTACTGGTATGGGCTGGTATCATCAAAGATGAACTTGTGGGACCTTTTCGGGTTGAGGATGGAGTGAAGCTCAACTCCCAGACCTACTGCCATTTTCTGGAAGACACCTTCTTTAAGCAGTGGTACAGGAAGAAGTCGGTATCGTTCAAGAAAAACATGATTTTCATGCAGGACAATGCTCCATCACATGCATCCAAATACTCCACAGCGTGGCTGGCCAGTAAAGGTCTAAAAGAAGAAAAACTAATGACATGGCCCCCTTGTTCACCTGATCTGAACCCCATAGAGAACCTGTGGTCCCTCATAAAATGTGAGATCTACAGGGAGGGAAAACGGTACACCTCTAGGAACAGTGTCTGGGAGGCTGTGGTGGCTGCTGCACGCAATGTGATCGTAAACAGATCAAGCAACTGACAGAATCTATGGATTGAAGGCTTTTGAGTGTCATCGTAAAGAAAGGTGGCTATACTGGTCACTGATTTTTTTTGTTTTGGTTTTTGAATGTCAGAAATGTTTATTTCTGAATTTTGTGTTGTTATATCGGTTTACCTGGTGAAAATAAACAAGTGAGATGGGTATATATTTGGTTTTTATTACGTTGCCTAATAATTCTGCACAGTAATAGTTACCTGCACAAACAGATATCCTCCTAAGATAGCCAAATCTAAAAAAAAACACCCCAACTTCCAAAAATATTAAGCTTTGATATTTATGAGTCTTTTGGGTTGATTGAGAACATAGTTGTTGTTCAATAATAAAAAGAATCCTCTCAAACACAACTTGCCTAATAATTCTGCACACAGTGTAGTGTAGCCCCCTTAATTAGTGCCCACACTACTTTACAACAAGGAAGCCTGTATTGTTAATAAAAAAAAAAAGTAACACTTACTAGCCTCATGAATGGAGCACATGCTGCTCTTCCTAGCAGCAGGTGCATTGGGTTGAGGTCATTGTGCCTGCTGAGCTGAGCACAAGAGCGCACAGGCTGGGGAATGATCATCGTTCCCAGCTTGGTGTTCTCTCTTACTTAACCCATCAGTCACAATAATGTTTCCTCATTGCACCTGCTGTGGGGGAGAGCACCAGCCGCCAGGTAAATGGTGAAGCAGGGGGCTGAAGGACCCTTCTTGACCACTGCATTCAACTGCCTCTGAATCCTCAGGACACAGACTGTTGAAAGTGGGCCATGCCACAGTCCTCCTAGGACCACAGAACAGCCACAGAAATCAGGGACTGTCCCATCGGATCTGGGATGGGTGGGAGGTAGGCCAATCTCTGGCTGTAGAGGTTAGGTATCAACACCACTGGGGCCAGTGATTGGCTTGGTCACATTTTGTTAAGACACACAATCCCTGGAGAAGGAAGAACAAGGACCAGTTGGCGCGTGGGAAAGCGTTGTCACTGGGACAGCATGGAAGTGGTAAGGTGAGTGTAACTCCTTTTGTTATTTTTTAAGTAATCCATTTTAAAAGTTGTATTTCATGAGGGATGGACAATTCCTTTAACACTCAAGCTAAATCTGGAGCCCACAAAAATACTGATTTGCATTTAAATCTGTCCACTGCCGCTGTCACTGATTGCTTCATGTTCTAGGGCAGGGATCAGCAACCTTCAGCACTCCAGCTGCTGTGAAACTACAATTCTCAGCATGATCCATTCATTATTATGGGAGTTCAGAGAATGGCAGAGTACGTTTGCATGCTGGAAGTTGTAGTTTCACAACAGCTGGAGTGCCTGATCCCTGTTCTAGGGCCTCTAGAAAAAAATATTTCTGAAGTAGGTTCCTCACAGATTTTAATTTAAGGGACATATATTTAGGGAGGAGTACAGACTAGTTACATATCTTCTATGTAGTATGGGAATTTTGATGCTATAGATGTGTACTTATAATAACCTGCCTTATAGTGTATTGTGCCAGCACTCAGTAGACCACCAACAATGACTTTTGTGGTGTTCACCAATATAAAGTTGTAAATTCTGGTGTTTGAGTTACATAGAAAGAATCTGAATTCTTGCTAGACCTCGCAGGTCCTGTATGATGTGCAGACCCCACTGGCTCAGAGGAAGGGGGCCCAGCTGTATAGCTAATATAACTGTATACCTGATATACATTTTGGAAACCAGCTACAAAGGAGGAGGATAGGGGGTACACACATGCTAGCAGGTTGCAGGGAGAGGACGAGAGGCATAGATCCTCCTGCCCCGTAGATGACATGTAGATGACCCGAGGATAGGTAAAATGGACATTTGTGCATGCTATCAACTTCCCCCCCATACTTGCCCTCTCACATACTGTATGGGGTGTCTGTTTTCACAGAAAAGTAGCAAGAGGACGAGCACTTTCCCAACTAATCTCCCCTCTGTGCCTAATTGGGTTGTTTATTGCTGTGACAAACCAGATCTTTACCAGCGCCTGGATCATGGCATCATATAAATTGCACCAAACACTTACCACACACACAAACACCAATAAAGTTTACATTTGACACTGTTCCTGTTTCACCTGTCACCTGTGAGTCATTTGATGTCATTGTGTATTCTCCCTCTGACTACGTGGCATCAGTACTGGATTCACTGTAAGGTCTGCAGCAATGATGTGCAGTGCTAATCTAGTTTGTGAAACAACTCCCATTGTATTTTACCATTTTTTAAATCGGTAGAAATTTATATAGAAGGGCTTACCTGACTTTGCAATTGATCTATGTTCTTTACCTGTTTCTGGCACTGTATTTATTTTATAAGCTAGGCTCTGCAGCTATAATGGTATAATAAGCTCATTTCTGGTGCTGTATTTATATTATAAGCTTAGGTCAGGGGCCACATTTAGTTAGTTAGTTATGGTACTATATTTATATAATGAGTTTGGTTCTGGTGCTGAATTTATTTTATGAGCTTGGTTCTGGATTTATGTTGTAATTTTGGTTCTGTTGATGGATTTATCTACTGTAGCTCTGGTGTTGTACTGATCTTGCTTCAGAGGCTGTATTTGTATAATGAGTTTGGTTCTGGTTCTGTATGTATATAATTAGCTTGACTAGTTTTGGATTTATTATATAAGCTTGGTTCTGGCACGGAATTTATATTATAAGATTTGATCTGGTGCTCTATTTATGTACTAAGCTTGGTCCTTGGGCTTGATTTATATACTAAGATTGGTTCAGGTTCTGTACTTACATACTGAGCTTGGTTCTGGGTCTGTATTTACATACTATGCTTAGTTCCCTTGTTGTACTTACAATATGTAGTGATCTTGGGTCTGTATTTATGTGTTAAACTTGGATCTTATACTATATGTATGCTCAAAGGTAAACTTTTATTTAGGGGGTAGAAAAAGTCTAATTGAATGGGCTGTCCATGCCTATGATTATACATATATAGGGCTATAAGTAATTAAGGAATGGATGAGTGTAATTTAGTCAGTGCTGGTGGGTAGGTATGTATGCAGATAGTATTATATCTATAACATGGTACATTCTGCACTGAAAATTCTTCCTGGTATTCTCTGAGGCAGCGTGTGCGTCTTACTAAATGGTAACACCCCCCCCCCCCCAACCCGGTGTGTCCTGGAGTAAAGCTTATATTACACAGGCAGATAATCTTTCATCACATCGCTAACAAGCATTCGTATGAACGCTCATTAGTGATGATCTGGCAGTGTACAGCTGCTGCCGATTACCCAATGCAAGTGCTCGTCCATTGAGAAATTGTAATCTTTCAGCAGGTTTAAAAATCATGTTTTGCTGGCAGCAGATTGTGCTGTCTAATCATGATATGCTGCTGGTAAACAGTGATTCAGTATGGAGACGAGCGACGGCATAAGGATTGCTCCTCCCCATACTCTGGAGGAGATTGCTGCATGTAATAACAGCAGTCTTCTCAACTGACGAGCAGGCGATTGCTGGAAAAGAATCCCTCCAGATAATCGCCTGCATGATATACTCATGTTATATAAGCCTAAGGCTTCATATTCGTTGGATGCCCCCAATAAATAGACTTCTCCCTACTTTTTGAACCCTTAAAGGGATTGTCTCATCTCAGTCCCCATTGTCTTATAGGTGCAGGTCCCACTGCTGGGACCCACATCTGTATCAGGAACGGAGCCCCGCAAGGTGGTGGCTGGAGGACTCCAGTCCAGCCACCACCAAGCACTCTCCTCATAGAAGGGAACAGGAGCACACCGCGCATGTTCAGCCACAGATCCCATTCACTTCTATGTGCCCGACATAAATAGCTGAACCAGTGCTCAGCTATTTTCAGCGGCCCCATAGAAATGAATGGAGGGTGACTGCGCATGTGCAGTGCATCTCCACCACTTTCGGGCCTAAATTCTCAGTATAGGTGTGGGTCCTATTGGTGGGACCCACACCTATGAGACAATGGGGGCATGTCCTAGCAATATGCCCCCATCGTCTGTGATGACACAACCTGAAATTAATCTGGCCCTGATATTCTTATCTCACTCCAAATGACCATATGACGCAAGTATAGGTCTGAACAAACCTGTTTCCATTTTCCCACGGACTTGTATTGGCACCAAGCAAAACAGGATGCAATAGGGTAAAAGCAACTAAATAAACCCTTTTCAACCACTGTAAACAAGGAAGAGACTGTTTGCTGAGTATCAAGCTGTTCATACGAGATCTGCTTAGACTGCTTTTAGGTTGACCATGCTAAGTCTGCTGCTTGTGTGTGTGTATATATATATATATATATATATATATATATATATATATATATATACGTATATATATGAACTATACAATAGTCAATAGAAATACAACTATGTTACTATGTTGTATTGATGATCCTAGTGATAGAAGACCCTTGGCCGCAGGTTAAGCAGCAAAATAGCGTGGTTGGCATCTTGTCTGTGTGTAGTAAATTACTGTGCACTTGTAACCAAGTTCCCGTATTCTGAGGGGGCCCAAAGACCCTTCTGCTGCATAAGAAGATACCGGTATTATAGAAAGTGCATGCTGGTCAAGTTACAACTCTGGCTGGGGGGAAGGGGTTAGGTCAAGAGTTTGGCATGGGGGGTTGCTGGTTCAATTTTTGCCTCAGGCAGCAGGACAGCTATGTGCTTCCCTGCCCCTGGCCACAAAGCACTGAGGGAAGGGGGGCCCAAGCTGAACTCTTGCATCAGGGCCCATGATCCTTTAGCTATACCCCTGGTGAGACACCTTACATTTACTACATTATTACAAGATGGTATCTACAGATATGTAATCAACTTCCTAGCATGGCTGTTGTAGCTTCTTAAAGGGAATCTATTACCAATATTTTTCCAATATAACTAATGCTAAGACGCTGCAAACATTGCACTTAAACATTGTTTAAAGCATATCTTTCGTATGTTTATGTGGATTTCTGATGGCAAGAAAATGAACTTTGTATGATAAAGTGCCCAGCGTGTCATTTCCAATATTTCAAAGTACCTCTCCCATGCGCTTATAACTCAGTGCAATGTCACCAATGCCCTCTCCCTATGCCTGTGTCTACATCCTGCACAGGCGCACCCTTAAAGTCTGCCTGGAGCTGCACACCACAGTACATACTACAAGCATCGTATGTACTGTGCATGCAGGGCACCACTGGATTCAACACTGAGGGACCACCAGAAGTAGAATGGCAGACATCTTGGCAGTCTCAAAGTGAAGTCAGGGGCACGGCGCATGTGTAGTAATACAGTAAGGCTGATGGCAACAGTATGTACTGTGGTGTGCAAGCCCAGGCAGACTGCCAGTCTGCACGTGCACAGCATGTGGATACAGCAGTGAGGTGACATCACAGGGAGAGGGCATTGGTAACATCTAGAGATGAGCGAGCATGCTTGAGTGCCATTTTTGCGTATTTGCGTACGCATTTTAAAATTCCTACGCTATTCATACGCATATTTTAATCTATACGCAAATGCGTACGAATTGCGTACGAATAGCATACAAATTCAATTTGTACGCTATTCGTATGCATTTGCGTATAGATTAAAATATGCGTATGAATAGCGTAGGAATTTTAAAATGCGTACGCAAATACGCAAAAATGGCACTCGAGCATGCTCTGCCGAGCATGCTCGCTCATCTCTAGTGACATCGTATGGAGTTAGAAGCACACAGGGAAGGTATTGAGAGTGGGAGAAGAGGTAGGCTTGGGCTCTTTGAAAGATTGGAAATGCCCTCCATGGCACGTTGTGCCTCATTTGCATATTGTACAAACTTCATTTTCTTGCGATCAGAAATGCACATAAAATACCAAAGGTATGCTTTGAGTGCAAAATAGTACCTTAGCATTAGTTATATAGGTGAAATATTGGTGATGGATTTCCTTTAAATTATGGCTAGTCCTAATCTCAAGAAAGACAGCTAATCTGTATGACTAAAACTGGTGAAATAAAGAATATTCACTTTAAAGTTTACAATGGAACTTTGTATGTTTTAGTTACACCCATGTTTGCCTGCACATATGTAGACAGCTTTGTGTATTCACAGTCAACTATGACGGCAAACTCTCCATTTGGAGTCACATGTTTCATGGGTTTTGCTACGTCAGGTAAATCAAACAATATCTTTATTCCCTATACCTTGTATTGTACAATACTGAATGCCAATGTAGGTCTGGTCATTTTCTCAGCAGCCCGTTAAACTGTTACTGAACCCGAAGGTTCATTTGCTTGTTGGAGTTGGTCAGCCATATCCTCGTCCCTCACTAATAGAGGGCATCAGTGAAACCTCCAATCCCAGCCCTTTAACCGTCAAAACAGTGGAATCAATGCTGATTTTGATGTTTATACAAATAAATGAGGGAGTTGTCTTTGTTAGCTCATCATTTAACTTGACATTGGAATTTCCAGGGTTCTTGGATTATACTCAAAGCCCATAGCCTGTGTGAAGACCTCAGACTGACAAGCAAGAGTAGATAGATAATCAATTAAAAGACTGAAGACTACATTGAACCTCTGGTGGGTCCTTTCTAAAGCCCAGGTTATACTGATCTCCTTTTCTTCGGAGCTGTGGGAATCTCTATAAAGTTCCCCTTATCCAAAAAGAAGTAAAACATTAAGGGAGTGAGCAGCTTTTGCCCAGATGGAGCAGTGTGATAGCATGACCAACACCAGCAAGGATCCTGTTGCAATTTCCATTATGGAGCCTTTTGCTCTATGCACATCACTGTACACAACATTTTAGCTGCCTAAATGGAAAGGTCTCAGCAGTTTATAATCAACTAATCTAGAACAGCAGGGTCACCAGCTTGTTCTCATCACGTGACCACTCTGATCCAGGAGGTGGTCGGCGATCCCCTTTATCCAATATACTCTTGTAGATTAAATGTATTAGTAGGTCAGCTGGCCATGTGGCATGCTCCCACACAAAGAACTGATTTGGATTTGAATTCTAAGGTCTTCATTCAACATGTTTTAAACAAATTCCCAACATGTAGGATCCATATATATATATACAGTATATGACTTTCCTAATTTTCAAGTTCTCATTTTTTGTTTAATCTTAAAGGTCTTACTTCAGTAAGTGTCATTTATCATGTAGAAAAGGTTAATATAAGACACTTACTTATGTATTGTTATATCCATATTGCTATCTTTTCTGTCTGGATTTATTTTTCCATCATATTATACACTGCTCGTTTCCATGGTTACAGACCACCCTGCAATCCATCAGTGGTGGTCGTGCTTGCACAATATAGGTAAAAGCACTAGCCTATGTGCGCACAACCACCACTGATGGATTGCAGGGTGGTCTGTAACCATGGAAACAAGCAGTGTATAATGTGATAGAAAAACAAATCCAGCCAGCAAAGGAAGCAATATGGACAATCACAATACATTAGTGAGTGGCTTGTATTAACTTCTTCTACAAAATAAATGCCACTTACTGAAGTGAGACAACTCCTTTAAAGACCAAGCCATTTTTTATTTTTGTATTTTAACTTCCAAGTTTACAGGAAAACCGATTTTTGCTTGGATGTGAGAAAAATGTGCCAAATAAGGATTATAATCACTTTGTTTAACCCTGCCCTCATTTAAAACTGTCAGCCCTAGTGATTACTATACTGGGAGCTATAATTGCTAGTGACTGTGGCATCTAAAGGGTTAGACAGCAAGGATAAGAGCTTTCTGCAGAGAAATTGAACACTTGCTGAAGGTTCCCTCATAGATTACAGAGATGATGGCTAGAACTCCCAGCAGCAGCAGCACACCCTGTGATCAGCTTACCATCAGAGGACCCTTCTTAGGCTACTTTCACACTGGCGGCAGGCCTGATCCTGCAGGTGAAGGGTGCTGCCGGATCAGGCCTGCCGCAGTTACATGTGTGGAGCTGGAACCGCGCTCCGGCCCCACACATGTCACACAGTACATACATACACATAAACATAAACATACACACACATATAGACATACAAACACACATACATACTTACATGCACCCCGGCAGGTCTTCGGAGCGTCAGAGGGACAGGACGGCTCACACAGGTCACGATTCCCCACAGCGCCCTCTGCTGGGCGCCTGGTGGAATCGTCATCTGTGCGCGCCGTCCTGTCCCTCTGACGCTCCGAAGACCTGCCGGGGTGCATGTAAGTATGTATGTGTGTTTGTATGTCTATATGTGTGTGTATGTTTATGTTTATGTGTATGTCTGTGTCTATGTGTAGCCGGATCCGTAATGGACTCCATTGAAAGTCAATGGAGGGTGGATCCGGTTACCATTATGGTCACACCAGACGGATCCACCCCCATTGACTTGCATTGGGGGTCATTCCAGATCCGTCTTGGTGCGGATGCCTGGACCGGAGAGCAAACCGCAGCATGCTGCGGTTTGTTCTCCGGTCTGAAGACGGAACGGAATGCTTTCAGGAGTATTCCGTTGTCTTCAGTTAAGCTTTGTCCCCATTGACAATGAATGGGGACAAAACTGAAGCGTTTTATTCCGGTATTGAGCCCCTATGACGGAACTCAATACCGGAATTTTAAAACGCTAGTGTGAAAGTAGCCTAACAATTAGATAGTGTCCAAAGTAGACAGTTAGATTAGCAGGTGATCAGTGTTCCCACTTGACAATTTGTGACCGGATTCTCACTGATTGTAGTCACTATTTATGAAGGGAGAAGGACTAATTTCTGGGCACCATTCCGTGTCTGAAGTCCAAGCTGCTGCACACACTCTTTACTAGGAACCCCATCATAGAAGCTGCATACTGACCAACCAGAGTCAAGCTACTTCATAATGTGCTGTAAAATGTATAATTTCTATGTGATTAATAAATAATAAAATAACTGCCACTAGAGCAATCCCACTTTACTCATCTAACGCCTCATTCTCACATCAGTGTTCGGTCAGTGATTTCCATCAGTGATTGTGAGCCAAAACCAGGTGCAGCTCTAAACACAGAACAGGTGCAGATCTTTCCCTTATACCTTATGTCTGTGGAGGCTCCAGTCCTGGTTTTGGCTCACAATCACTGATGGAACTCACTGACCAAAACACTGATGTGTGAATGAGGCTTAAGAGAATGTTTATTGCAGCTATAGTGATGTTCTGCACACAAAGCGCTACATGGTGACATCATAATGTGCAGCATACAAACTCACGTGACATCTCATCCATAAGAATGCATTATTTTCAACTCAACATATCACTGGACAGTTTGTAATGGTCATACTGCAATAGAAATCAATGAGCAGTGTGCAAACTTAAGGTGCGGACAAGGTAGGGACTTCAGATGCACATTGATTCATAGGAATGCAATGAGCAGAAATCATAAAATTATGATATATGAAAGACTGTTATGTGAAGTGGGTTTATAATGATGAGGAGAACAGATCTCTGCCTATATTCTTCTGGATTCTCTTTGAAACTCAAACCTGGAGAATCAATACCACCTTTGTTTCAATGGGCAGTGATGCGAGTAGACTCTGTGGTATTATGTACTGGGGAGGAGTATGTGGTCTGGAACTGCGGGCTGGGTGACTGGGTGGTGGAGTAGTCTCAGATACAGTGACTCTAAAAATTACTGACCGTGGGATGTCACGGCAACAAAACCAGTCCAACTGGTTCCCAACTGATCAGCATCAACTCCCATTCTGGGACCTGTCCATGTGTCACTCACCGCTTTTAGCTGCTCCAGTCGGTCCTTCATGGTGGTGGAGGTCTCTTGTTACTCACTGGTTATCTCTCTGACTCGTTTTATCCAGGAACTGCCCAGGTTCAAGACTTGCATGAGAAGATCAGTCTGTCTCTCTGCCCCACTATAAGTCCCATTCTTCTTGACTTCTTGAAGGACCAGACATGATACAATCAGCTTGTGTGTCTCTGTACGTGACACCGTCTCAGTCACTCTGTCTCTTTTCACAGTCTTGTCTGATCTGGTTGTTCTGTGTTTAGTCAAATCCTTTGCAGTCTCTGTGTCACACTGATCCGGTCTGTCACATACACTCAACTCCTCCCTAATCCTACCAGGAAGAGAGGCAGGGAGGGAGGAAGGAGGGGAGGGTGATGGTGTACAGAAACAGAGAGAGATGACCTCATCTTTTACCTGTACAGGTGTGTGACCGCCCACATCCAGCTACGCAACAAGCTCATACAGGGAAACTACCTTCTTACTATCTACTACTTATCAAAGTCAATTTTTATGAGCATTTTTTTAGCTTTTTGTGACTAAGAACACTGTTTAAGCAGGACCAAACATTTTTGAAACTTTTTATTCAATGGATTTCAATTAGGTGGTCATAGACAAATATTTTCACTGCAATGGCCAAATTAGAAGTGTTTGTGGGGGTTTTAACTGATTCAGGGTATGGGCCATATTCCATTCCCAGGCACCCACATAGCATAAGGAGACATATACAAATACATACATGCAAATACACACATATATTCATACTGTACTTACATGGTAACTGCTCACATCACTTTTGATGGCAGGGAGAGCAAACATTGGGCACACATGTTGGCTGTGGCAACTTTTACTGGCAATGGTCTCTTTTAGTGTTGAGCGGATCGAAGTATCCGAAGTGGACTTTGATCCGAATTTCAGAAGAATTTTCATTCACAGCGAAGCCGAATTTCCTCTTGCTTTGTGGTAACAAATCAATTTTGTCTGAAATGGCGGTGAAAAATATATAATCACACTTTAAGGGTGAAGATCCCACACAAAATCTCGTGTCGTGTGAGATTTCGGCGGCCTCTTCGCACTCAAATCGATAAAGTGAGGTTTTTTTTAAACTGATTAACCCCTGAAAGCCCTAATTTTTAGCTCTGCGGGGGGGCTGCAATCGCCGTTCCCTGCTACTTACAGAGAAATGCACTTTGTAATGAAGTAATTCGTTACAAAGCAAATTTCTTTGTGAAATTTGTCAAAGCAGCCGAAGTTTTGTAAACTTCGCTCATCTCTAGTCACTTTCAAAGGAGTGTATTTACAATCCGTATATAGTGCATATTTTGTGTACTGGAATCTGCTGCTAAAGTTAATGAATAGGGCTATTCACATGGGCGTATAATTTCCACCAGTATTTGAAATCCGTAGCATGTCCTAGTTTTGTGAGTATTTGCGTCCAAATTTGCCTATTATAGTGTATGGGAATGCATGAAAAATGTAAGAAGGAAGTAATACGCTTGCAAATCCAGATGAATTACGGAAGCAATACTGATGACAATAGGGATGGTATATCATCAGGAATCCATGCATATTCCGGAGCCAGGAAACTGACAGATTTCAATCCTCGTCTGAAAGAGGCTAATCTTAAAGAGGACCTTTCACCACTCTTGACAAGCCTGTTTTAATAGCTCCATGCATTCCCCATGTAATAACAAATCTGAAAGATCTATTCTTATGTCTGTATGTTGTGCCATTCCTTTATTATTTGCACTAGAAGTTATGAATGAATTGCTATTTGTCTTCAGTAAGGGAACAGACAGGAGGTGACCAGTTGGGGGTGTGTATCTGCACAGACTGACTCTAGCCAATCAGTGCTGCCATGTTCAGTCTGTGCAGGGACCAACTGGTCACCTCCCCTCTGTTCCCTTACTGAAGACAAATAGCAATTCACTCATAACTTCTAGTGCAAATAATAAAGGAATGGCACAACATAGAGCCATAAGAATAGATGCTCCAGAATTGTTATTACATGGGGAATGCATGAAGCTATTAAAACAGGCATGTCAGGAGTGGTGAAAGGTCCTCTATAAAGAGGGAGCTAACACTGAGGCTGTGGTTGACATTGTTTATGGGAGAATTCTGGCTAAAAGTTTACAAAGCACTTTTTTCTGGTATTGTCTAAGAGGGAACTATAGCAGCCACTATTTAAGAGGGAACCTTTGTTAGCACTCTTTAAGGGGGTCCAACTAGCACTGTATAAGGGTTAAAGTTGTGTGTCTGTTTATGGGGGAATCTTGCAGAATAAAACTTAATATTCATATTACTCCTACTGAGAAAAGTTCCACAAAAGGTTTGTTTGTCCTACTATTATCCTGCAGATTATTGTGACAATTGATGGGAAGATTCATACAAATGCTCATTCCCGATAACTGGGCTGTGTAAATGTGACACTGACAAACAATGAATTTGTAAGTGGATGAACAATCACAGTAGTGATCTTTCTTCACCATACAGAAGGGATAATTGCTGTTTGTGGCTGTAGCTCACAATATTGAGCAATGATCTGAAACAAATGATTTGTTGCCAGTCATTGACCTTAGCATCAAAACACGTAAATGAGCCCTAAAATGTAATTCTGATTGGCACTGCTCATAAGGAGAATGCCCCCAAAACTGTTTATGGCAAGTTCATCTACAAAGACACCTAGAAGTTGACAGTGTCATGCAGCACTTTTGTCAAGCACTTATGTGTTGTCCAGGAACACATAATTTGTAACAGGTGCTGGCAGCCTGCCTCCCCTACTGAAAGGATTATACTTACTTGCTCCTTGCCAATGCTGGTTCTCCGCTCTGGCTCCCATGTCTCCATCCATCTTCCAGTCCAGGGTTTGTTTACTTCCTCCCTGGCATGGGCATGGTCACCTGATCCTCTTCAGCCAACCCTTGGCTTTAGCAGTAAGTTGGCTGAAGATGATCAGATGACCATGACCAAGCTGGGGAGGAAGTATACAAGCCCCAGACTGTATGAGCAAGACTCAGGAGCCAGCGCTCAGGACCGAATGATGGGGACCAGGTAAATATCATCCTTTTAGTAGGGGAGGCAGGGTGCCGACACCTGTTTCAAATTATGTGTTCCTGGACAACCCCTTTAAAGAGGTTCTACAGTCCCAAAATCAAATTTTTATTTGCTCATCACACCCCTAACATTGCATATTTATGCCCTGAATACCTGTTTTTCATAACAATGTATGAGGCAATCATATGGTTAATATTGGCAGACTGTTTAGGTTATCATGGCATACCTCCCAACTTTTGAAAAGAAGGAAGAGGTACATTATGTGCGGCAAATTTTTTCATACTAGGCCACGCCTCTAACTCTGCCCAAAACATAACTACACACCTAATCCCACCCAGTCCCCTATATGCCCCAACATAGTAATTATTCCCCCTTTATGCCACGGCATAGTAGTTATGCCAACATTGTGCCCCCTTCACAGGTTATGCCCAGATATATGCTCTCTCACAGTACTTATGGCAACATTGTGAACCCTTCACCATAGTCATGCCGGATATGTGCCTCCTCACAGTAGTTATGTCAAAATATGTGCCCCTTCACAGTAGTTTTGCCCTGATACGTGCCCTCTCACAGTAGTTATGCCCAAATATGATCCCCCTCACAGTACTTATGCCCTGATATGTGCCCCCTTACAGAAGTTATGCCAGATATTTGCCCCCTCACAGTAGTTTTGCCCTGATATGTATTCCTTCAGAGTAGTTATGCCCTTATGTGTCCCCTCAAAGTAGTTTTTCCCTGATATGTGCCCCCTTACAATAGTTATTCAGGATACATGCCCCCTCACAGTAGTTATGCCCAGATATGTGCCCCCTCACAGTAGGTATGCCACATATGTGCCCCCCTCACAGTAGTTATGCCCAGATATGTGCCCACTCACAGTAGTTATGCCAGATATATGTCCCCTCACAGTACTTATGCCTAAATATGTGACTTCTCACAGTAGTTATGACCGACTATATGTCCCCTCACAGTAGTCATGCCCAGATATGTGTCCCCTCACATTAGTCATGCCCAGATATGTGCCCCCTCACTGTGGTTATGCCCGATATGTGCCCCTTCACGGTAGTTATGGCAAATATGTGCCTCCTCACAGTGGTTTTGTTCTGATATGTGCCGCCTCACAGTAGTTATGCCCTGATATGTGTCTCCTCACAGTAGTCTTTCTTTATATGTGCCCCCTTCGCAGTAGTTTTGCCCTGATATCTTCCCCATCACAGTAGTTATGCCCAGATGTGCCCCCCTCACGGTACTTATACCAGATATGTACCCTTTTAGTAGTTATGCCCAGATTTGTACCCCCCATGATAGTTATGCCCAGATATGTGCCCCCTCACAGTAGTTATGCCCAGATGTGCTCTCACAGTAGTTATGCCAGATATATGCCCCTTTACAGTAGTTATGTCCAGATATGTGCTCCCTCACAGTAGTTATGCCAAGATATGTGCCACCTCACAATAGTTATGCCCAGATATGTGCCCCCTCACAGTTGTTATTCTCTCATATGTGTCTCCTCACAGTAGTTATGCCAGATAAGTGCCCTCTCACAGTAGTTATGCCACATATGTGCCCCCTCAGTAGTTATGCCAGATATGTACCCCCTCACTGTATTTATGCCCAGATATGTGCCCCATCATAGTAGTTATGCCTTGATATGTGTCCACTCATGGTAATTTTGCCCAGATATGTTGCCCCTCACAGTAGTTATGCCAGATGTGTGCCCCCTCACAGTAGTTATGCCATATATGTGCCCTTCACAGTAGTTTTCCACTGATATGTGCACCCTCACAGTAGTTATTCCCAAATATAGTTATATAGTTACATAGTTAATACAGTTGAAAAAAGACATAAGTCCATCAAGTTCAACCAAGGGATAGGTGGGGACGCGAATCCCACTGTGCCCCCACACATTAGTTATGCCCAGATGTATGCCCCTTCACAGTTTTGCCAGATATGTGCTCCCTCACAGTAGTTTTGCCAGATATGTGCTCCCTCACAGTAGTTATGCCAGATATGTTCTCCTTCACAGTAGTTATGACCTGATATGTGCCCCCTCACAGTAGTTATGCCCAAATATGTGCCCCCTCACAGTAGTTATCCCCAGATATATGCCCCTTCACAGTAGTTATGCTAGACATATGCCCCTTTACAGTAGCTTTCCCTTATATGTGCCCCCTCAGAGTAGTTATGCCTTAATATGCCTCTCACAGTAGTTATGCCCAGATATGCGCCAACTTCACAGGAAGTGAAAAAAAACAAACTCTACATACTCACCTTGTTCCTCCGATGATCGGCGCTCCCCAGTAGCAGCAGCAGGTGGGATACACATCACGCTACTCTGGGGCTAAGTAGGAGGAGGAGGAGGAACACAGCTGACTCCTGGGCAGCCCCGTCCCTCCTGCACAGACCTGCAGTGTGACATGCTGGCATGGGGGAGGAATGGTGAAGCCGAGAGCTTCCTGCTTCTTCATTACAGACAACTGCATCTGCGTCCTATGGATGCAGAGACAGCTGCCTGAGAGCAGGACATACCTCACCCACTCTGGGACCGATTGGACAGGCACTGAAATCCAGGATTGTCCCGCCAGATCCAGGACAGTTGGGAGGTGTGACCATTATGATGGATAGGGCCCCCCAAACCCCCCGCTAGTTAGTTGAGTATAGACAATACCTACATACCAATACCTACATGTGCTAGCTCCCTAGAACTAGGCCCACGTTCAGAAAGCCCCTGTCTGAGACTTCAGCAGCTGCCAAAGAAGAAACCCTGTTATCAGAGTACCCCTGAGAAGGTGCAGAACCTTATCTAGGCTGTGCATTGGATTCAAACTGCAAGGTATAAATGGCAAAAAGACTTTGCTGCTATGATAGGGAATATTGATATTGAAAACATTCCCTATACTTTGAGATGGACTTGCTACTTATCTAATATCTGCACCCCTCAGTTTGGGAATTACAGAAGGAGTTAACAAGTATTTAGCTGCATGCCTTTAGTTCTGTTGAGAGACTGCAAAGTGTCTTTAGAGAGAGAGAGACAGAAAGTACTACAACTACCATTATTGTTACTGGCTATGGCTTAGGTCATCAATATTAAAATCCCAGACCACCCCTTTAATGTTCATTCATGATAATCGGCAAGACAATGCTAATGCATTGGAGTCTATGAGAATAGCAATCTAATGATTGCTTGTCATACTATAGTTCCCTATGGGAACTATAAAAAAGTGTAAAATAATAATAATAATAAAAAATGTTGAAAAAAAAGATAAAATAAAATATATAAAAATTCAAATCCCCCCCTTTACCCAAAATAAAAATATAAAATAATACGTCATGGGTATTGCCATTACTATTAAAAAAAACGCGTCATAATGGCCAACACGCCATTTTTGTTCGCTTGATTTCCCACAAAAAATTAAATAAAAAGTTATCAAAAAGTCGTACACTCCCCAGAATGGTATCAATGGAAGGTTCAGATCACCCCGCAAAAAATGAATGCTTACACAGCTCCGTATACATAACTACAAAAAAGTTATAGAGGTCAGAATATGGCGACAAAAAAATAAAACAGATTTTTTCCAAGGTTTTTATTATTTTATGAGTATCAAAACAATACATATAAGGTATCGCCAGATTCATACTGACATATAGAATGAAAGTAACTGGTCAGTTTTATTGCACATCGAACATCATAAATAAAAAACCTGTAAAACTGTGGCGCAATTGTTTTTTTTTTCCAATTCCACCCATTTAAAAAAAATTTCCTGCTTCCCACTATGTCATATGCAATATTAAATGTTGGCATTGGAAAGTACGAGTTCCCTCCATGTGTGCCAGTATATAATGCCCCCTTGTAGATGCCCCCATAGTGCCAGTATATAATGCCCCCTTGTAGATGCCCCCATAGTGCCAGTATATAATGCCCCCTTGTAGATGTCCCCATAGTGTTCCCTCCATCTGTGCCAGTATATAATGCCCCCTTGTACATGCCCCCATAGTGCCAGTATATAATGCCCCCTTTGTAGATGTCCCCATAGTGCTTCCTCCATCTGTGCCAGTATATAATGCCCCCTTGTACATGCCCCCATAGTGCCAGTATATAATGCCCCCTTTCTAGATGCCCCCATAGTGCTCCCTCCATCTGTGCCAGTATATAATGCCCCCTTGTAGATGCCCCCATAGTGCTCCCTCCATCTGTGCCAGTATATAATGCCCCCATAGTGCTCCCTCCATCTGTGCAAGTATTTTATGCCACCTTATAGATGCCCCCATAGTGCTCCTCTCCCCCATATGTGCCAGTATAATGCCCGCTAGTAGATGCCCCCATAGTACTCCTCCCCCCCATGTGTGCCAGTATAATGTCCCTATAGTGCTCCTTTCCCCCCCATGTGTGCCAGTAAATGCCCGCTAATAGATAAAAATGCCCCCTCCATACTGGGCAAAAGCGTAACGTTAATAAAAAAATAATAAACAGTTATACTTACCTACATGAGCCTGTCAGCGATGCGATGCATGCCTCTTCCGGCCTGTGTCCCGCGCTGTTTGGCTCAGGCGGCGTGATGACATCATCGCACCGACTGAGCCGGCCTCTGATAGGCTGCAGGCACTAGGCCTGCAGCCTATCAGAGGAGCAGGTAAGGGAAACGCCTCTCCCCTACTCTGCAATGCAATACAGATGAATATGGAGATGAGCGCTTCCACAATGGAAGCGCTCATCTCCTTCTGTCGCCGGACCTCCCACGGGCCCCCCTGCCGTACTGGGCCCCTGTACAGCCGAACCGGCTGTACAGGCGTATGTCCGCCCCTGGATTGCGGATAAGAATAGAACAGGCGCTATATTTTTTGCGAGGCTGCAGAACGGAACTGTGGATGTGGACAGCACACAATGTGCTGTCCGCATCTTTTGCGGTCCCATTGAAATAAACAGGTCCGCACCCGTTCCACAAAGTTGCGGAACGGATGCGGAATCATTCATACAGTCGTCCAAATGGGCCCTTATTCATGAGGAGGGCATGATATATGTTGACTATATATTTTCCATTCATAGTCTAATTTTTGCTTTTCACTGGAGCATCACGTTAAAGAGGTATTCTGATTGCTATGGATCTACTATGAATTTCTTCAGCAGATCAAAATACTCCAACTCCAGTATTCCAACTGTAAAGATTTATGGCTGATCCGTAGGATTTGTTGTGAATATCTGATGATGCCTTTTTTAAGATTTAAAAAAAAAAAACACAAGTAATGGCCAAATTAATATTACACTAGAGATGATTAAATTTAATGAAATTCATTTTTTGGTCCGATTTGTAGAACTTTTCAAAAAATTAGATTAAAGGGGTATTCTCATCTTAGACAATGGGGGCATATCGCTTGGATCCGCACCTATATCGAGATCGGAGGGGGGAGTGCTGCGCCTGGAGGACCCCAGGTTTCCCGGGGTCCGGCCACCACCAGGTGCAGCTCCGCCGCTGCTCCCATAGAAATTAATGGGAGCGCACCGTTCTCGATATAGCACCGTCCTAGCGATATGCGCCCATTGTCTAAGATGAGAATAACCCTTTAATGTCCAAGTCGATTCTACACAAATCAATTACACTTGCTGTTTTAAAATCACTCAAACGCTCCCCCTCCCGACATGTTTCACCAGTTAAACTGGCATCTTCAGGGGAATTGGGCAGAGTGTGCACAGGCAAAGAATTTAGCAATCTACAGTCATGGCCAAAAGTTTTGAGAATGACACAAATATTATATTTTCACATGATCTGCTGCCCTCTGGTTTTTATGTGTGTTTGTCAGATGTTTTTATCACATACAGAAATATGATTGCAATCATATTATGAGTAACAAAAGCTTATATTGACAGTTAGAATGAGTTAATGCAGCAAGTCAATATTTGCAGTGTTGATCCTTCTTCAGGACCTCTGCAATTCTCCCTGGCATGCTCTCAATCAACTTCTGGACCAAATCCTGACTGATAGCAGTCCATTCTTGCACAATCAATGCTTGCATTTTGTCAGAATTTGTAGGTTTTTGTTTGTCCACCCGTCTCTTGATGATTGACCACAAGTTCTCAATGGGATTAAGATCTGGGGAGTTTCCAGGCCATGGACCCAAAATCTCTATGTTTTGTTCCCTGAGCCATTTAGTTATCACCTTTGCTTTATGGCAAGGTGCTCCATCATGCTGGAAAAGGCATTGTTGATCGCCAAACTGCTCTTGGACGGTTGGGAGAAGTTGCTCTCGGAGGACATTCTGGTACCATTCTTTATTCATGGCTTTGTTTTTAGGCAAGACTGTGAGAGAGCCGATTCCCTTGGCTGAGAAGCAACCCCACACATGAATGGTTTCAGGATGCTTTACAGTTGGCATGAGACAAGACTGGTGGTAGCGCTCACCTCGTCTTCTCCGAATAAGCTGTTTTCCAGATGTCCCAAACAATCGAAAAGGGGATTCATCAGAGAAAATGACTTTACCCCAGTCCTCAGCAGTCCACTCCCTGTACCTTTTGCAGAATATCAGTCTGTCCATGATGTTTTTTCTGGAGAAAAGTGGCTTCTTTGCTGCCCTCCTTGAGACCAGGCCTTGCTCCAAGAGTCTCCGCCTCACAGTGCGTGCAGATGCACTCACACCTGCCTGCTGCCATTCCTGAGCAAGCTCTGCACTGCTGGTAGCCCGATCCCGCAGCTGAAACACTTTTAAGAGACAGTCCTGGCGCTTGCTGGTCTTTCTTGGGCGCCCTGGAGCCTTTTTGGCAACAATGGAACCTCTCTCCTTGAAGTTCTTGATGATGCGATAGATTGTTGACTGAGGTACAATCTTTCTACCTGCGATACTCTTCCCTGTTAGGCCATTTTTGTGCAGTGCAATGATGACTGCACGTGTTTCTTTAGAGATAACCATGGTTAACAGAGGAGAAACAATGATGCCAAGCACCAACCTCCTTTTAAAGTGTCCAGTGGTGTCATTCTTACTTAATCATGACAGATTGATCTCCAGTCCTGTCCTCATCAACACCCACACCTGTGTTAATGGAGCAATCACTGAAACGATGTTAGCTGGTCCTTTTAAGGCAGGGCTGCAATGATGTTGAAATGTGTTTTGGGGGATAAAGTTCATTTTCTAGGCAAATATTGACTTTGCAAGTAATTGCTGTTAAGCTGATAACTCTTTATAACATTCTGGAGTATATGCAAATTGCCATTATAAAAACTGAAGCAGTAGACTTTGTAAAAATTAATATTTGTATCATTCTCAAAACTTTTGGCTATGACTGTAGTGTATATGAACATCACTATAGTGTAAGGATAGAATGGGAGTGAGCGACAAGTAGTGCGCAGTAATCGGCTCCCTATATCCCTCAGCCAGTGAAATTACACTGTGAGTTAAACAGTATTTAAAAGCGACTATGATACAGATACAAAGCGACTATGTAACACAGCTGATATTTTTAAACATCTTTATTTAGTTTATAGATGTTTTGCATTATGGATCTAATAAATGTTATGTTTTAAATGTAGGAATTGGCACATGAAATAAAAAGGCGTTATTGGTCTTATGGACCATCTGTAAATAATTAATGCCCAGTGTGGTAATGTGTACAGTATAAGTGCTGGAAGGTGTGTATATCTCACCCGTTGTTCAGTTTAGCTGGGTGAGATAACTGAAATCCAGAAATGGTGCTGCTTCAGCAAGGCATTGCTTGTTGCTGGAGATTTTGTTTAAAGTGACATGGGCTGGATTTCTTGGACTTGGAGACAGGTTGGTAGTGGGAGTCTTCCACTACAGGTATTGCGGTTAGCTGAGGAGATTGCAGGTGAGGCCTGCTACTGTCACACAGGGATAAAACGTCCCTCTGTGTATGAGAGACTGAGAGAGAGAGAGGCCCCAGGGAACAGACCTGGAGAGGGCCTGTGTGGTCCCAGCCAGGGCGGGCTGGGGGCCACAAGGCTGAGGAAACCTGTGAGAGAGAGTGAATTTGAAAGGGAGCCCGCAGAGGCTATTTGTGGTCTCAGCCAGGAGGGCTGAGGGGCCACAAGGCTTTGTAAAGCCTGAAGTTTGGGGGACCCAGCGACGCCTACGTATAGAGGGTCGCACGGTCAGAGTCAGGAGGACTACTGGACCATCTCCCCCCAAAGGTGCTGGTGAGGTCACAGCCTGGAGGCTGCTGGACCATACGGCTGAGGAAGCCGGATCTAATACCGGGTGTGAACGATGCTCTATAGGTGAGATAGAAACAACACGTGTATTAGGTAAGGCCCAGACGGGCAGGTGTTTTTTTAAATGTTTTCATGTGTGTTGGTGCTAAAGAGTGAAAATAAGACACCACTTGGACGTTAAAACCCCCTGTGTAACGGAAGATTTGTGATTGCGATCCCCTGAGAGAGAGCAATCCATTACAACAGGTATGTGTCCCCTCACAGTAGTTATGCCTAGGTATGTGGCACCTCACAGTAGTTATGCGCAGATATGTGCTCCCTTCACAGGAAGTAAAAAAAGAGAAAAAACAGTAAATACTCACCTGGTTCCTCTGATGATCACAGCTCCTCAGAAGGCAGGATACCGTTACACATGGTGCTTGCAGGGCTCTGTAGGGGAAAGAGGAGTCCACAGCTGATCCACCGCTCCTCCTCCACAGCCCAGCTGTGTGATGTGTGACCGCATACACTGCTGCTGTGCGGGAGCGCCGGCCACTGAGCTATATGGTGCATTGATGAGGTGGGCAGTGGATGGCTCCCTACTTCACCATTACAATTAGCTGAGAGCAGGACATACCTCAGTCGTTCTGGGATCGCGGGACAGCCACTGAAATCCGGGACTGTCCCACTGGATCCAGGATGATTGGGAAGTATGTATTTAATACTCAGCTACATCTGCATACTGAAAACACTGCAAGAATTAATAAAATCAAAAAAGTCCTCGCCCCTAGACCCAAAGACTGGTGCACCTTATCCAAGACTTTATGTAGGCCCAGATTAGCAGAAAAGTATGCACTGTATGACATGTTATTTGGCACAGTGTGAGCTAGATATGTTTTTTGGCCTAGGTTTGGCATTCTTATCATATTTTCTTGCATTATCTTTGGACATGTGAACTTGCGCCATCTAGTGGCACTCGGTTTAAATTACATTTACACGTAAAATAATTGTGTTAGCTACTAGGGATGAGCGAACCTGAATCGGAAGTCCGAACCCGAACACAGACTTTGCCGCGGAAGTCAGGGTTTGAGTTCGGATGATAAATAAAGCTTGTTGAAAGGCTGCAGTGCAGCTTATCAACAAGTTTTAAAGCTGTGGGCACTTTGAAGCCATCACAGGCATGCATAGTATTGGAATGGCTGTAGTTGGCTAGCGCAGCATTGTTGCGCCGCCATTCTGCTCTAAATAATGCAGTGAGGGACAGTATTAGGCTTTTAATCTGGGTGTTAACTCTGTGGGTGATCTATAGCCTTTTTTTTTTGGGTGCAAAACACCTCTTTGCACCCATGACACAAAAATACAATACTTAATCTGGCTGTTAATTATGTCGGTGACATAGACCCATTTTTTTGGGTGCAAAGCACTCTCTTTGTATCCGTGACACAGAAATAGAATAGTTAATCAGTCTGTTAATTTTGTGGGTGGCCTCAAAGAATGAGGAGAGCATCAAATAAGGGACGTGGCCGTGGTCGTAGTGCTGCTGGTGTTGGTGGAGCTCCTGCTGGAGGGAGAGGACGTTGTCGATCTGTACCTCCTATGTGCCCAAATGAAACACCTTTCTCTGGTGCACGCAGGCGACAGGACATTCTGCGTCATTTTGTAGGCCCAAATACTGCTGTACGAATGGTGAGGCCAGAGCAAGTAGTGGCAGTGGCTGTGCAACGACCACCGAGTTGCCCTCATTCTTACCAGTGCTGATTACTGGGTGGCCACCCTGCTGGATCCTGGATCCCAGCTACAAGGACAATGTGCCATCCTTACTTCCGTCACTGGAGCGTGATCGGAAGACGCATCAATATAAGCGCACATGGGTGCAGACGGGGCTCAATGCACCAGGCAGAGGAGAAAGTCGCCAATGCAGCTGGGGCACCGGCACTACCTCAGAAGGGAGGGTTAGCATGTCCGAAATATGGAAAACCTACGTCAGCACGTCACAACAACCAGCAGCACCATCTGATACGGAGCATCTTAGCAAGATGCAGCATGTCAACAACATGGAAGAGTACACGTGCACACGTCTGCACGTACTGACGTACTGCACGTACTGACTGATGGGTCTGCCCCATTTAGCTTCTGAGTCTCCAAATTAGACATATGGCCTGAGCTTGCCCTTGGAGGTGCTGGCCTGCCCTGTGGCAAGTGTATTTTCCGAACGTGTGTTTAGCATGGCAGGAAGTGTGATCACGGACAGGCACATCCGACTGTCCACAAACAATGTGGACAAGCTCACTTTCATTAAAATGAACCAGGAATGGATCCCACGGGACTTGTCCGTACCTTTGGCATAGTAGAGAAGTATACCAGCCGCACCCAGTCGTTGTTATACTCCAGCGCAGTTTGTTCTGTTTGCCATTTCCCAATGTTTTGGAGCCTCCAAAAACAAAAAAAATAAATAGTGAAAGAAAGAAGGGAAAAAAACAACACAAAAACAGTGTTGGCTACCTCCTCAGCCTCTTCCACCTACACAGCCATGTCCACCTCCTCCTCCACTTGGACCTCTTCCTCCTGATTCAAGATTATTTGTTATATTGGCTGAGAAGTATACCGGCCGCACCTAGCCATTGTTCTACTCAATCGCAGTTTGTTCTATTTGCCATTTCCCAATGTTTTGGGGCTTCCACAAATAAAAAAAAAAGGAAAGGAAAAAAAACACAACACTCAGACCTCCACCTCCATACCGTTGCACCCAGCCATTATTATACTCCAGGGCAATTTTGTTTATAATTTCCCAATCAGGGGCATAGCTACAACTGACTGAGCCCCACAGCAAATTTTCTACAGGGGCCCCCCCCAGCAAATTTTCTACAGGCCCCCCCCCCTTCCCTTGCAGATACACACTCACATACTAATACACATACACACATATATACATACACAAACAGATATACACACGCACATATAAACATATATATAAACACATACCTCCCAACTTTTGAAAATTGCAAAGAGGGACAATGTCTGCGGCGCGCATCACGGCAGTTTTTTTCATACTAGGCCACGCCTCTAGCTCCACCCAAAACATAATTACTGGAGCCCCTGCGGCTATTTTTTTTCTTGTGCTTCAATGTCCATATAAATATTAACACATAAATCATCAGATTATAGATATTTTAAAGCAAAAATTGCACCAAATAATGAGATTTTGGTCTAATATGTAGGTAGAAACCATGCAGACACTTTAGTAAGGCGCATATTTAGTAAATTTATTAATGCACATTTATGCATTAATTCCCCAGGTCAAAAAGAGGGACATTTAAGGATCATAGAGGGACAGAGGGACTTGGGTCAAAAAGAGGGACTGTCCCTCCAAAAGAGGGACACTTGGGAGGTATGTATAAACATACACACACACATATATATATATATATATATATATATATACAAATACGCAAAAAAAAAAAATAGATATATAATATACACACATATAACCACACACGGATAAACACATATACGCATATACACACAGACACTTATTTACTTACAGGCTGCAGGTTCTTCATTCTTCTCTGGTGTCTCTTGGAGGCTAAAGGACCTTTGGAATGCAGTAATAGTAGGATACAGGACCTTCGATCATGTGACCTGATGACATCATCGAAGGTCCTTTAGCCTACGATTACTGCATTCAAAAGGTCCTTGATACTGGTATGTACACCATTGGGCCCCCTTACATACAGTCACACTGGGGGCCCGACCTGGCCTGAATAGTACTAGAAAAAACACTGCTCCCGGGCCCCGAAGCAGCTGCTTCCCCTGTAGTTACGCCACTGTTCCCAATGTTTTGGGGCCTCTACAAACAAACAAAAAAAACACAACACCTCCTCTGCCTCTTTCGCCTTCTCCTCCACTTGGACCTTCACCTTCTGGTTCAAGATTATTATTTGTTATACTGGCAGAGTAGAGAAGTATACTGGCCACACCCCAAAAATGGCTATAGGTCACACACAGAGTTAATAGACAATAAGAAAAAACAACAACACAAAAACAGTGTTGGATACCCCCTCCTCTGCCTTTTCCACCTACACCGCCACATCCACTGCTTCCTCAACCTCCTACTCCACTTGGACCTCTGCCTCCTGGTTCAAGATTATTAGTTAGTTCAGGTCCCCTTCTGTGGGGTTCGGGGTAAAGTGTGGGTACCTAAACTGAACTTTGAACCAAGGTTTGGCCAAACCAGTTGAACCCGAACATCCAGGGGTTTGCTCATCCCTAGTAGTTACCATTATACTGTATATGTACAGAGTCACTCGATTTCTTAAACCCTTAACAACCATACAGGGCCTATTTATAGCTCATGCTGACTGAGAATAAGTACACCCCTGTCTAGCCAATGGATCAATTCCCCAAAGCCAACAAGTTTTCTGCTGTATTTGCTATTGAAAAAAGGTGTTTGGGGCTATCACCATTGCTAGTAATGGGAAACATGACAGGAGGTTTTCATACATATGTTGATAGCCCCAAACACCTTTTTTTAATAGCAAACTCAGCAGAAAACTTGCTGATTCTCATTTTGTGTTGGGGTAAACAATGGCCTTCAGTTGTATTTTATCATCTGGCGCTGCTTGGTTGTGTTGGCCCAGGTTATATCAGGCATATTCTGATTATGATAATGTTGGGATAGGTATCATGGTAACCAGGCTCAGTGTCAGCACCCGGCAAACCTGGGGCCCACTGCTCCTGGGGGACCCACTCAGGTCTAGTCTGCAGATCTCTGAACAGTGGGGAATCCCTGCAGGACATATGGCTATGTCCATATATGGAGTCAGTATGCTTGGGGACACCCTGTGTATTTAAGTCTGACTGTGGCAGAAAAACATCATAGTAGTTTCTCATGTATTAGGTACTCCAATACAGCAGAAGTATCATTTTATATATTTTTTTAGTAATTGTAAAAAAATGTAACACAAAAAAATGAAACTACTACTGGGGTTCTTAGCCATTAATATATTTACTGCAGGTTAATATGAAGTTCTATCTCAGTGGTTAAGGGTCTTGCGTAGATGGCTGTGAGTTTGAATCCCAGCAGAATCAATTCAAAAATAGAGGCTAAATAAAATTTAAATATACACACCAGTCTTTTTAATTTGTGTAACTAGTATTTTTGTTGGGAAAGGTGGCAACCCTAACAGAACCCCGGTGACCCCAATAACTTTTTTTATAGTTATGTCTATGGAGATGTGTGAGGGCTCATTTGAGGGACAATCTGTCTTTTTTGACAATACCATTTTGGGGTGTGTATGACTTGATCACTTTTTATTAAATTTTCTTGGGCGATAAAGTGATGAAAAAATGGCAATTCAACCTTTTTTTTCTGTTACATCCTTCACCATATAGGCTAACTTTTTAAATATATTTTAATAGTATGGGTGTTTTCGCATGCGACAATGTCCATAATGTTATTTTTTTTTTAGGTTATTTTTATTTGGGGTGAAAGTGGGGTGATTTTACTTTTTATGTTTTGTTTTTTTTTTTTCAAAACCTTTTTTTATTTTTATTACTTTTTGTTAGGTCCCCAAGTGGACCACAACTTACAATCATCAGATTGCAACTTACACAGAATAATGGAAATTGCACCATTCTGAATAGAAATCATTACATCACAGTTCAGTGCTGCCACCTAGTGGCCTGAACTGGGATATACTAACAATGAGCCTGGAAGCCTAGTACAGGCTGTAGCTTATTTTTAAAACAGGGTGCTTTCCCGATCTCCTCTGGAGGAAGGCATGTCTGAGCAGGAAGCCTGCACTTCCATTTTTTAACACTCTCAGATGCCGTGCTGAAATTTGAGGGGTGGTTAAATGTCCAGGTCAGCATTTCCACAGATCGTGGGCATTGTTAGCGGGTGCCTGGTTGCGGAGCGGACGCCATCTTTAAAGATGTGACATGTGCAGCGGATGGCGGAAAGGGGTTACTGGTCACATGACCAAATTTTAAAGGACAGAGCTTTCTTTCTGCACTGACACTAGAGCTCGTGCCTTTGGGAGAGAGGGGTTGTGTATGGCTGCAAGCAGCTGGGTGAGGGAGAGTCTAGTGCTGTGCAGTGCAGTCCTGGCGTCCATGCTGTATGATGACCCTCTCCATTGCTATGGCTTTTTGTGAGTGAGGGGAACTCATTGCTGCTCATTGCTCTGAGGGGAGGGGGCATGAGGTGTATTCTGGGGGCCATGAGGGTGCAGATCTGTGTGTGGGGCTTTATGGGGTGTAAATCTGTGAGGGAGGGACGGAATTGACAAAATGTGAGTGTGTTAGTACATTATTACAAGATTTGGAGCACCACTTTTGATTTTACCCAGGGTCACATTTTGTCTAAAACCAGTCCTGGGCCCACTGTACATTAGTGTGCCAAGGGGGGTGGTAGACCCCAGGTGCAGGCTCTCAAGGGGGGTGCCGGCTGCTAGCGCTCATTGCCGGAGCAAAGGGGAGTCATCTCCCTGCGCTCCTTCTCTCTCCAGGCCTGGCCCAGCGGTGATGTTATGACGTGTGTCTCACTCCTGCGCCGGAGTGCAGGGAGATGAGCTGCAGTAAGTGAATGAAAGGACTGTGCTCCAGCAATGATAGCTATGTTAGGGGGCCACTGGGGGGGGTCATTACACTATGAGGGGGGCAGGGTTATTATACTCTATGAAGGGGCCATTGGGGGGGTCATTATATTGTGTGAGTTCCCCTTACACAGTATAAGTACCCAGTGACCCCCCATACAGTATATTGGGGGTCACTAGAGGTTATTATACAGTAGGGGGGGTCACTGGGGTCACTATACTTTCTGGGGGCCACTGGAGGTCATTATACTGTGTGGGAGTCACAGGGACATGTCACTGTAAAAAAATGCCACAAGGTTGCCCACTGAGATTTATCGCCCAAGGGCCCACATAAACCTGGAGACTGCCCTGGTGGTAACTTTATATATTGAGAGTAGTAACATAACATAGTAACATAGTAACATAGTTTGTAAGGCCGAAAAAAGACATCTGTCCATCCAGTTCAGCCTGTTTTCCTACAAATTGATCCAGGGGAAGGCAAAAAAAAACCCCTGTGAGGTAGAAGCCAATTTTCCTCACTTTAGAGGGAAAAATTCCTTCCCGACTCCAGTCAGGCAATCAGAATAACTCCCTGGATCAACGACCCATCTCTAGTAACTATAACCTGTAATATTATTACCCTCCAGAAATACATCCAGGCCCTTCTTGAACTCTCTTAGTGAACTTACCATCACCACCTCCTCAGGCAGAGAGTTCCATAGTCTCACTGCTCTTACCATAAAGAATCCTCTTCTATGTTTATGTACAAACCTTCTTTCCTCCAGACGCAGAGGATGTCCCCTCGTCACAGTCACAGTCCTCGGGATAAATAGATGATGGGAGAGATCTCTGTACTGACCTCTGATATATTTATACATAGTTATTAGATCTCCCCTCAGTCGTCTTTTTTCTAAAGTGAATAACCCTAATTTTGATAATCTTTCTGGGTACTGTAGTCCACCCATTCCAGTTATTACTTTAGTTGCCCTCCTCTGAACCCTCTCCAGCTCTGCTATGTTGGCCTTGTTCACAGGAGCCCAGAACTGTACACAGTACTCCATATGTGGTCTGACTAGTGATTTGTAAAGTGGCAGGACTATGTTCTCATCATGGGCATCTATGCCTCTTTTGATGCAACCCATTATCTTATTGGCCTTGGCATCAGCTGTCTGACACTGGTTTCTGCAGCTTAGTTTGCTGTTCACTAAAATTCCTGGGTCCTTTTCCATGTCAGAGTTACCCAATGCTTTACCATTTAGTATGTACTGGTGACTTGCATTATTCCTTCCCATATGCATAACCTTACATTTGTCAGTGTTAAACCTCATCTGCCACTTTTCTGCCCAAGCCTCCAGTCTATCCAGATCCTGCTGTAGCAGTGCACTGTCCTCTGTGTGTAATCGGAGGTAAATTTATGTCTCATTTTAGTGTAAGATCATATACTATATAATATAGATATATGGTATATGTGTATATATATTAATTCATATTAGTAGGCTTGCTTTGTATACTTCCAATATATATATTCAATGTCTCTCAGCAGCGTGGGAGACAGATGACCTAAGTGACCCCTGGAATGAGAATATTTAGGAAGGTCTGTCTACAGCCATCTGGGAATGATCAGCGGTTGAGTGGCTGGTAACTTCTAACATAAATATTCTCCTATTTCTCGAGAAACAATAATTGGCTTAGCTATCAGTTACTCGGGGAGTAATTATGTTATACGGTCGACTCTGTTTTCCCAGATGGTATACCTAAATATTCTCCATTACTGGGAAGCCTGTTTAGGTAATGTAAATCCACTTTTTATAGTTACCAGAAGGAGACGTGGTCACTAGGAGTTATTCACACGCTCGCCCCCCACCACTCCTCCCTCTTCCAAGGGAGGGGGTCTGAGGGTCTACACTGAATAAAGGTCTCCCTCAGACCAATTCATATCAGCCTCAGCCTGGGACAACCACATGGGTTGTGTCCAGCAGATTGCTGATTCGTCGTCACTATCCTTACCTAGGCTGCATTTGAAGCAGACGGGGCTCACTAGGTTCATCATCATTTCCATATTTACACCAAGCTAAGTATAATAAACTTTACTATTTTATTTTTAATCAATTTGTTTGTGTCTGGGTCATCAGTATACTGTAATTATCATTAAGCAATAACTCATTTGCATACATTTGGTGTCAGAAGTGGGATGTAATTACTGTATACTGACCCTTGCATAATTATTATTGTAAAGTATTATTGTTAAGGCCTAGTTACTAATATTGAGAAAGTTGTGTATGTTTGTGCCTAGTACCTAATTATCTGTTGGAGGTTGGGCTATAACATAGGTTCAGATAGAAAGTTAAGATATTGTGACTAGGATAGAATGGCATTTTCATTGTTTAAAGGGGGAAAGAATCAGCACACGGGTCCATTACCTTTTTGGGTGCTTAGCTCCGGACACTGGGCCCCAATCACCCGTGAGTGCAACAGATATGTTGCTCCCCAGTGTTTGGCTGACCCCTGTCAAGCAGCTGTGGGTTTGGATTTGTCCAGGTATAACCCTTCTGAGCAAGAAGCGGCAGCAAGTGAGGGATGGATTTGCGTGCAGGCTCTTCAGGAGGAGACAGCGAAGCGAGAGGCAATTGAACAGGAGCTGCAGCAGGCAGCTACTGGGCAATTGGCGCTTTTGCGGACCTGTATGAGGGACATTGAGAAGCATAATGGGGAATGGAGTAATCAGTTTTCCCATTATGTAGTCCGTACTATGCAAAAACGCAGACGGAAAAAACAGAGACCACTCCCAGGTGACAGAAGTGCTTTTAGAGGAAGAACTTTAATTCAGCAAGATAAATATTCTGTGGCTGCATTGTTAGGACAGCTGAGTGAATTAGGGAAGATTGAGTCAGCCCAAAAAAGATACAGGAAATGGTAGAACAAAAAGAAGGAAAAAGATGTGAAAAATGCAAAGGAGTTGTTTCAAGAGATAAAAGAGCCCAAGTGTCTACCATCAGAAAGGCACTTGTGTTTAGAAATAAACTGTTTAAGTTTTGTTGAACCTAATGCTATGTGGGTGGTCAAGTAGGAAAGATCTGTGACCATAGCATTAGAGGTTGGAACCGTAATGAAATAATAAGCATTGTAACCTAGTGTGGGCCAATATGGCTAGCACTAAGAAGATATGTTGGCCATAAAGTATTGTCTGGTTGATGTGAAAGGTTGAAACTGAAGAAGGTTTGAAGTAGGTTGAACCTTGAACAATACCCATAGCCAAATAGATGGTGGTATTGTATAAGTCTTATCCCCCAACTAGTCTGCTGTTTGTTGAAGTTTCAGGAAAGCTGGATGAATCCTTGAGAGATAAGAGTCAGGAAAAGGGGGGGGGCTGATGGCTGTGGTGGGCTGATTCCACCCCCCCAGCTTTATCCCAGTCGGCTCAACAAACATTCCTTAGATAAGAACAAGAGGGACTATGGAAAAGGGAGGGGGTGTGAGGAGTAGGCAAGAATTTGTAAGTGACTTAAGGTATAGAAATGTTCCTTTGTTGTTGCTGCAGATTGGTTATATATCTGACACAGAAGAGTAAAGATCAATTAATAACTTTTCTTTTTTCTCTTCCTAGCAGCTTATAAATGTGCAAGAGCCAAGACAATAGTTATGTGCCCAGTGTGGGGTGCTTGTGTGTCTTTCCAATAACAATGGGTTGTAGTAGTGAACAAACGAAGACAATGGTATTACTTGCCAGCAATTGATTCACTTAATGTATGTATCTTTGTTACCCCCCCAACAGGATGGTTTTCAGTGAATGTATCTGTATTCAGGAAAGCTGTGTGGATGGGAGTCGACTCATTCAGTGGAATGTGAATGCATGCAGCTTGAAGTTGTAGTTGTGTTGAATGTGTTTGAAGGTGTGAAGACTGATGGATGCTCAGCAGAACTGTGTGTGAACTGGGTGTGGATATGTAGGAAATGAATAAATGAAAATGTAAATGTGTATGGAGTATAATGCGCAGTGGGGATTTTTATTTTATTTTATTATTTTCTTTCTTGGGATATTTTTTGGTACCAAATGTTTTTGATTGAGCTCTACATTTTTTTAAACGTTTCCAATGGGCCCTTTATGTGTTCATGGCTGTATTGTCAGATCTGTTTGTTTCAATGTTTGTGGTTACTTGTTATATGTTAATTGTACTCAAAACATCAGAGATCTGTCCTCATGGACAGTTGAGACCAGACTAATAGAAAGGGGAAGGATCACACAGTCCGACCGGAAGGGGTGGACTTAAATGATTTAGGGGGGAGGACAGGGTGGACGTCTCAGACACAACGACATCCTTTGTGCCCACCCCCTCTTCCCCCATGAAAGACAAGTCCTGTGTTAATTCAAGGAAAAAACAGTCCATTCATTTCCACATCCAGGAAAGCTGGGTACTTCTACAAAGTGTGCAAAATACACAAAACAACACATTAAGTTAACACCAAACAGCATTGGGTATCTCAAGAAGGGTCATGAATAAACTGATATTGATGAGGTTGTGTTTTATTTGGTCTAGAAGGTTTTACACTGCAAAAACTAATACCCATGCATTGCTATTGTTTAAGGTGCAGTACTGTGTGTACTTAAGATCAAGTTTAGAATTTCAGAAAAGTTTATTTTCTTTGGCAGAGGACCACTGTGGTACCATTGGTAAGAGTTATTTATATACAGTGTTGGACTGACAAAAGTTCTAAGGACATTTGTTTTATTTGATCCATTTGATGCAGAGGTGGAGAGGAAACCACCTCATCAACGGCTTTTTCTAATATGAACTGAGTTTTTGAATTGACATTTTCTTGATTGTGTGGAACTGTTCAGTACATCTTTCCTGTGTGCAGCTAAAAAGAGCCAGGACTGGCAACCTCAGAAAGTCCAGGGGCTGCTACGTCAAGTCAACAAGGTGTGGTAAGAGACAGTATTCAGTGACCTGACTGTCACCCAGCAAGGAAAGGCTTCAACCACTGGTCTGCTATGCTGATGCAATGATCTGCAGACCAGTGAGGGGGGGAGGTCCTTGTGTCCAAGCTCCTCCCACAGACAAGGTAATGGACTGTCTATCACCCACTGATAAAGAGGCTCTAAGATCTGCACTGACATCTACACCTGCTACCCCTTCACATGCATAAGGAGGGGTCATAGACTGAACTTTGTAACAACAAACTTCAAGAAATGGACATTTGACTTTATACCAGAGACTTTGTTATCCAAGAAGATCAGAAGTGAAGAAGACCTCAGTGAGATACTTCTTGTTAGTCCAACACACAGTTTTTATTTTTGTTTTTTTTTAGAAATCCAATGGTCCTGTAGTTTTCTGTCAAATGATTAGGCTATACATATAGAATGGGTTCTGTACGACGTAATTGTGAGCACTGTAATATATTGCTGTGTACGTATTATGTTTGTATGTATGTAGTAGGAATACTGTACTAGCTCTTTCCTTGAGAATTGTTTACACTAAAATGAGCCAGGGGTGGAGTGTAATCGGAGGTAAATTTATGTCTCATTTTAGTGTAAGATCATATACTATATAATATAGATATATGGTATATGTGTATATATATTAATTCATATTAGTAGGCTTGCTTTGTATACTTCCAATATATATATTCAATGTCTCTCAGCAGCGTGGGAGACAGATGACCTAAGTGACCCCTGGAATGAGAATATTTAGGAAGGTCTGTCTACAGCCATCTGGGAATGATCAGCGGTTGAGTGGCTGGTAACTTCTAACATAAATATTCTCCTATTTCTCGAGAAACAATAATTGGCTTAGCTATCAGTTACTCGGGGAGTAATTATGTTATACGGTCGACTCTGTTTTCCCAGATGGTATACCTAAATATTCTCCATTACTGGGAAGCCTGTTTAGGTAATGTAAATCCACTTTTTATAGTTACCAGAAGGAGACGTGGTCACTAGGAGTTATTCACACGCTCGCCCCCCACCACTCCTCCCTCTTCCAAGGGAGGGGGTCTGAGGGTCTACACTGAATAAAGGTCTCCCTCAGACCAATTCATATCAGCCTCAGCCTGGGACAACCACATGGGTTGTGTCCAGCAGATTGCTGATTCGTCGTCACTATCCTTACCTAGGCTGCATTTGAAGCAGACGGGGCTCACTAGGTTCATCATCATTTCCATATTTACACCAAGCTAAGTATAATAAATTTTACTATTTTATTTTTAATCAATTTGTTTGTGTCTGGGTCATCAGTATACTGTAATTATCATTAAGCAATAACTCATTTGCATACACTGTGTTAATTACTTTACATAGTTTAGTGTCATCTGCAAAAATTGATATTTTACTGTGCAAGCTTTCTACAAGATCATTAATAAATATATTGAAGAGAATAGGACCCAATACAGACCCCTGTGGTACCCCACTAGTGACAGTGACCCAATCTGAGTATGTACCGTTAATAACCACCCTCTGTTTTCTATCACTAAGCCAGTTAGTTACATACAGACATTTTCTCCCAGGCCAAGCATTCTCATTTTGTATACTAACCTTTTATGTGGTACCGTGTCAAAGGCTTTGGAGAAGTCCAAATATACGACATCCATTGAGTCGCCGCGGTCAAGTCTAGAACTTACCTCCTCATAGAAACTGATTAAATTGGTTTGACATGACCGATCCCTCATGAAGCCATGCTGATATGGAGTTATTTGCTTATTTTCATTGAGGTACTCCAAGATAGCATCTCTCAGAAAACCTTCAAACAGTTTACTCACAACAGAAGTTAAACTTACCGGCCTATAGTTTCCAGGCTTTGTTTTTGGACCCTTTTTGAATATTGGCACCACATTTGCTATGCGCCAATCCTGTGGAACACTCCCCGTCAGTATAGAGTCCTTAAATATCAGAAATAAGGGTCTGTCGATTACATTACTTAATTCTCTTAGGATACGTGGGTGTATGCCATCCGGTCCTGGTGATTTGTCTATTTTAATATTTTTAAGACGTTGCTGCACCTCTTCCTGGGTCAGAGAGGACACTTTTAAAGGGGAATTTGCTTTTATACTCTGCATTTCATCTGACATTTTATTTTCCTCAGTGAATACAGTGGAGAAGTTATTTAGTAGCTTCGCTTTCTCCTCATCGCTCTCTGCTACCCCCCTAATTACTCTGTAAGGGGCCGACACCTTCAGGTTTATACTTTTTAGTATTTATATAATTGAAGAACATTTTAGGGTTAGTTTTACTCTCTTTGGCGATTAATCTCTCGGTCTCTAGTTTGGCTGTTTTTATGTGTCTTTTACATATTCTATTTTTTTCCTTATAGTTTTTCAATGTTTCCTCACTCCCCTCCTGTTTTAGTGATTTAAATGCTTTCTTTTTGTCATTTATTGCTTTCTTTACAGTTCTATTTATCCACATTGGTTTTTTCTTGTTTCTTATTATTTTATTCCTATATGGTATGTACCTCTCACAATTAGATATTAGGATGCTTGTAAAAATATCCCATTTTGTGGCTGTATTTTTATTTTTGAGAACTTTGTCCCAGTTAGTTAGGCCTATGGCCTCTCTTAGTTGGCTAAATTTAGCTTTTTTGAAGTTTGGTATTTTTGTTCCTCCCTGAAGAAACGCTCTTTTGAATGACAATTGGAAGGTTATTATGTTATGGTCACTGTTTCCCAGGTGTCCCCCAACCTACACACCTGTTGTTCTGTCAGGTCTATTGGTTAATACTAAGTCCAGTATGGCCGTCCCTCTAGTGGGGTCCTGAACCAGTTGGGAAAGGTAATTGTCTTTGGTTATTTCCAAGAACCTGTTTCCTTTATGAGATGTACAGGTTTCAGTTTCCCAGTCTATATCTGGGTAGTTGAAGTCCCCCATAATAACGACCTCATTATGATTTGCCGCCTCGTCTATTTCATTTAGTAGTAGATTTTCTGTGGTCTCTGATATATTGGGTGGTTTATAATAAACCCCTATTAGTATTTTATTATTGTTTTTGGCTCCATTTATTTCTACCCACAGTGACTCCACATCTTTATGTCCCTCACTTATATCTTCCCGCAGTGTGGGCTTTAGGCATGACTTTACATAAAGGCAGACCCCTCCCCCTCTCCGGTTTTGACGATCCTTTCTAAAAAGATTGTAACCCTGTACGTTAACTGCCCAGTCATAGCTATCATCCAGCCATGTCTTAGTTACTCCCACTATGTCATAGTTCTCCTCACACATCACTAATTCCAGTTCACCAGTTTTATTAGCTAGGCTTCTGGCATTAGTGTACATACAATTAAGAGGTTGATGTATATTTCTTACCCTACACCTTTTCTTCTGATCTGTTCTAGTTCCTCCTTCCATTCCTCCCCCAGTTCCATTACCTTGCCCCAGGTCTCTATCTGCACTATCTTCCCCTCCTATAATGTAGTTACCCTCCCCCCCAGTCTCTAGTTTAAACACTCCTCCAGCCTTCTAGCCATCTTCTCCCCCAAAACAGCTGCCCCTTCCCCATTGAGGTGCAGCCCATCCCTACAGTAGAGCCTGTAGCCGACAGAGAAGTCGGCCCAGTTCTCCAGGAACCCAAACCCCTCCTTCCTACACCAGTTCTTGAGCCACTTGTTTACCTCCCTAATCTCCCACTGCCTTTCTTGTGTGGCTCGTGGTACAGGCAGTATTTCGGAAAACACTACCTTGGAGGTCCTTGCCCTAAGCTTATGCCCTAGATCCCTAAAATCATTTTTAAGGACACTCCCCCTACCTCTAACTTTGTCATTGGTACCGATATGGACCATGACTGCTTGATCTTCTCCAGCCCCTCCCAGTAATCTGTCAACCCGATCCACGATGTGCCGAACTCGAGCGCCTGGAAGGCAGCACACCATCCGACGATCCCGGTCTTTGTGACAGATTGCCCTCTCTGTACCCCTAATAATGGAGTCGCCCACTACCAGTACCTGTCTGGCCTGCCCTGCTCTCCTGGCCCCCTGCTTACTGGAGCTGACATTCCCCTGACTGGCAGAGGAAGTGTCCGGCTGCAGCAGTGCTCTCCCTGAAGTAACATCCCCCTCATCTGCCAAACTTGCAAACTTGTTGGGGTGTGTCAGATCAGGGCTAGCCTCCCTGGCACTTTTCCCTCTAACCCACTTTCTAACTGTTACCCAGCTAGCTACCTCACTTTCCTGGGCCTCCTCACTACCACCCTCCCCCACATCTACCCCATAGAGTGCTTTCTCACTGAGCAGCAAACTCTTTTCCAAATTGTCAGTGCTTCTCAGCGTTGAAATTCGCCCGCTTAGATACATGATGTGCGATTCCTAGCGGACAATTTGCTCACATTTTGAACAAATATATGCACCCTTAAACGGCTGTTCCAGGACTGCATACATCAGACAAGATGTGCACTGGACTGCGCTGTCAATGATGGAAGCCATTCTAATGGGGATTACACAAGCAAAAGCGAAAAAATACAATACAATGATATGGAAAGACTTTTGTAGTCCCTTTTAAAGTTCCCGAATCTGAAGTCACGCAATCTAAAGTCACACACTTAATTCAACCACACACTTAAAAGTCAAACACGCGAACGCTCAAACTCGCGTATTATCTCTGCTTTTATAAGTGGGAAACGCAGGGTGTGAGTAGGGTGTGAAAAAATGGCAAATGATGGAAAAATACACTGCTAACTGAGCCTGTTATTGTCCCCATCTTTAGCAATGGCATCTCCAGTGTCCTATTCAGAGGGGCCAGATGCCCCTTTAACATGGTCTAGTGTCCCTTTTTAGAAGAATCGTTGTCTGTGGAGACCTGCAGGTGCCTGGGCCATACTATAGCTTGAGATCCTTTTACCTCTAATGTTTTGGAGAAAAATAGCATTTATTGGAAATTTCCAAAATTTACATATGGGGGGAGATTTATCATGAGGGGAAAGTCAGTTTTTCTTCCTGCATTGCCACTAATTTGTGGCAAGTGTATGAAATGTTGCATAATGTTTTATAAATTTGGTATTTAGATACTTTGGACAGTTCTTTATTTAGATGTATGCCACTCCTTTACTGAAGTAAGATTGTGCCTATTTTTGCTTTATTAAAAAGTTGATAAATCTATCTGAAATCAGCTCAGTAGGCTTTCTTACCCACTTTTCAAAACTGGTGTTGAATCGGCCTTTTTTTAAAGAAAATTCTGTTATGCCATTTACCATATGGGCTAACTTTTAAAAATATTTTAATAGTATGGGTGTTTTCGGAGCTTGTGCAAGTACTTTGGGAGAGAGGGGCTGTGTATGCCTGCAAGTGGCTGGGTTAGGGAGGGTCTAGTGCTGTGCAGTGCAGTCCTGGGGTCCATGCTGTATGCTGACTCTCTGTTGCTATAGCTTTTTGTGAGTGAGGGGAACTCATTGCTTTGAGGGAAGGGGGCATGTGACGTATTTTGGGGCCATGAAGGTGCAGATCTGTGTGAGGAGCTTTATGGGGTGTAAATCTGTGAGGGAGGGCCAGAATCAACAGAATGTAACTGTGTTGTTAGTCGATTATTACAAGATTTGGGGCCCCACTTTTTAATTTTGCCCAGGGCCACATTTTGTCTAAAGCCGGCCCTTTATGAGGGGGGAACCATGAAAGGAACAGTCTGAACATTGGGCTATGTCTGTCCATTCTAGTAAATCTCAGCCTTCCTGCTGCAGGGATAATGCTGTACCTTGGAGAGGTGATAACCCCTGGATATAGCCGAAGGCTATAATGATCCCTTTCAGAACCTCTTTAATCGATTAAAAGTTAACTTTTATTAGATACCTTAAAAGGACTATATATGTCCCCCATCAAAACACACAAGGTTTAAAAGCACTCTAATGCCAATCTAGTACAGAGGGGCAATTTTGATTGTGTATTTTATTGTCCTATTGGGTCAGGAAATTATAGTCATGTGGAGTTATGGGCTATACAATAAAGTGCCCTAAATGTTTAACATTCTAAGTTAGCTGCATGTGTCTAAGTAACTACTCCACATCCGTATCAGGTCAAATAGGATTCAGGGCTATTATTGCCCTCTGTCCTAAAGACCAGTATACGCAAATTAGCCTGAAATGGCGATCCTTGGCATGGCCGCCTAATGACAGGACCGTGGTACAGACGGTATGAGATTCGTTTGCCCCTTCCTGCTCCGGGGATCGGGCGTCTAATACATCCCGCCGGAGTACATTACCACTAGAGCAAATTAAAAGTAGCACAGAGACTCCCCCGACATGTTTCGCCACACATGTGGCTTCATCAGGAGTAATGGAGTCGCTAACCCGATTGTGATCCAAAGTCTACCTTTTATTCTATATCAGTCACCGCCCCTCCGGCGGCAACAAATGGCAGACTCTTGTCTCACCTGTGTCCAGATACGTACTTCCTCCCTCTCGTCCACTGTAAAAAGGGAGGCGTATGTTTCACTCGTACAGTACCTGCCCCCTAGTCCTAGAGCGACTGCGCCAGGACTTGGAAGAAAGACCTGGCTCATAATGTAAAGTGAGCATGCGTGAAGACTTAGTATTTCCAGCAGTGGAATAATCCGTCTGTGCCTGCGTGCAGACTTAGAGAATTTCCACACTGATCTTCTTCTAATACAAACGCCTTCATTCGGACATTAATGGGGGTTGTAAATTAGATAGGGGAGAGACTATTGAGTTATAGATAAATTATTTTCTAATATATATATATCTCCATTTTCCAATTCCAACCATTTATATATTTTTTGATTATAGTGCATTAAATAAAATGTTTATGCAAATTATCCAAAATATTAGGAATCAATATAATAGACATTAGTCCCAGATTAAATTATTATTTCTCTTTATTATTGGGCACTATATGGGAAGAGGAGGGTGAAGGGGGATCTTCTCGTTTATTCAATAAATGCTGAAAATGAGAAACCCTCATTTAGCCCAATGGGACTCATTGTGCTCAACCTATGGATCCACTGTGCTTCACATTTAAGTAATTTTTTGTCTAAATCACCTCCTCTAGGTCCCAAATATAGTTTCTCAATACCCCAAAATTTAAGATAATTGGGGTTTCCCTCATGGAAATACCTAATGTGTCTGGCTATGGCCGTGTCTTTGTTGGTCTCTATAGTGCTTATATGGCCTGAGATTCTTCTTCTGAGTTCCTGAGTGGTTTTACCCACATAAAGTTTGAGACATGGACATGATGCTATATAAACAACCCCCTGGGTCTTACAGGTGATTCTCTGTCGTATCCAAAATTCCCTTCCATCCACTGGATTAATAAAGGAGGTTATCCTGGGAATATATTTACAAAAGGAGCAATCCCCACATGGCGAGGAACCTCCCCTTGTCTTCCTATGTACCGGTACAGCTGTTTGGTGTAGGCTATGCACCAAAACATCTTTTAGATTGGAGCCTCTTCGGTAGGTGATATTCGGAGCTGGATTTAGGACATCACATAGATCTTTATCTGACCGTAATACATGCCAATGTTTTTGCAAGATGTTTCTAATTTCCTGATTATAGCCATCAAAGGTGCCTATAACTCTAATCATTTTCCCTTCCTCTTTCTTCTTTGTCCTTAGGAGTTCTTCCCTGTTAGTATTTTTAGCTTTATTGAATGCCCTCTTTAGGGGATTTGTCGGGTAGCCCCTCTCCTTAAATGTTCTAAATAGTTCCCCACATTCATTATGGAAGCTTTCCTCTGTATTACAGTTCCTCCTTGCCCGGAGATACTGGCCGACCGGTATGCCTCTTTTAAGAGGGAGGGGATGCCAGCTAGTCCAGTGTAGGTACCCATTAGTGGATGTAGGTTTCCTAAATACTTTCGTATCCAGGGTACCATCCCTTTGCAATGTTATTGTTAGGTCCAGAAAGCATATCTCTTTATCATGTGTTTCATAGGTGTATTTCATTCCTATAGTGTTGTGATTTAAACACTCCACAAACTTCTGAAAGAGTGTTAGTGTATCATCCCAAATAATAAGGATGTCGTCAATATACCTGCCCCAAAATTGAATGTGGCAGGTATATGACGACATCTCTTCAGAGAAAACAATGTGATCCTCCCACCACCCAAGAAAAAGGTTTGCGTATGTAGGGGCACACGCTGTCCCCATCGCGGTGCCAGTGGTCTGTTTATAAAATATATCCTGAAAAATAAAATAATTGTGCTCTAAAATGAAAGTAAGAAAGTCTAACACCATAGTGTTATGTTTTTGAAAAATCATACTTTTTGTGCTAAGAAAGGCTTCCACTGCCTTTAGTCCCAGACTGTGTTGTATATTGCTGTAGAGGGACTCTACATCCAAACTAGCCAGCAGGATTTTACCAGAAAATGACATCCCATTAATTTTTTGGAGAAGATCTTTTGTGTCCTGTATATAAGAGGGTAAACTCGTAACAAAAGGCCGCAAAATTCGTTCTACATAATGGCTAATGCCCTGTGTGAGACAGTCATTACCAGAAACAATAGGTCTCCCTGGTATGGGGATCTTCTGTTTGTGCACCTTCGGGAGTGCATAGAAGGTTGGTATAGTCGGATTTTTATTGAAAAGATATTTGTATTCATCTTTTGTAATCAGGTTATCTGATTTGGCCTTATCCAAAATTATTTTTAACTCACCCAGATATTTCTCAGTAGGGTTACTCGTCAAGATCGTATAGATGTTACTATCTGACACTAGTCTCAAGACCATCTCCTCATACTCTTTGACATTTTGTATCACAATATTACAACCTTTGTCACTAGGTTTAATGACAATCTTATTGTTTTTTCTCAAATTCTCCAAAGCAGTAATCTCATCTCTTGTTATGTTGGAGTTAATTCGATCTTTTTGTAATTTAAGGGACTGAATGTCCCCCGTAACCAGTTTAACAAAGGTATCAATCTCCTTATATTGTGAAAAAGGAGGTGTCATTTTTGATTTGGGTTTTAAAGTCGTGAGGGGAAGGTCCAGATCCACTGTCATCCCCTCATTTTCATGAAGTAGACTTTCCAAAGTATCCACACATTCCCTTTCTTTGTCCCACAATTTCTTCACATTATGCTCAGAATGTGAAAAAGTTTTATGTAAAGCAAGTTTCCTCGCAAAAAGGTTCACATCTGTAATCCATCCAAATTTGTCACACATAGGGACTGGTGAAAAGGAAAGACCTCTAGATAATAGCAAAAATTCTGCCTCAGTAATCTCATGTGAAGAGAGGTTAATTATCCTTTGATTTTGTATGGGGTTCTCTCCATTGATGTTCATTTGTTGTATCCCCATCTTTCCCGGTCCCTCAGTTGTATCCCAGGTGGGTTTCCTGGTTGGGCCCCTCCTAAAAAAAGGGGGGCTATAGTCATATTTTTCTCCCCATTTATGACCTGAGTTTGTGGTGTTATATCCTTCTGTACATTTGTAGGTGCTATTACATTGGAAGCTTGTGATGAGAAAAAGGATAAAGGAGATGTATTTTGTAATTCCACCCTCTGTGGTACTAACCCTTGAGTAGATCTCTGTTGACATATTTGGGTATTTGTTGTACTCTCGTTAATATTTTTAGTAGTATTAATATTAAGATCTTGAGGAAATTCTCTAAGTCTGCACGCAGGCGCAGACGGATTATTCCACTGCTGGAAATACTAAGTCTTCACGCATGCTCACTTTACATTATGAGCCAGGTCTTTCTTCCAAGTCCTGGCGCAGTCGCTCTAGGACTAGGGGGCAGGTACTGTACGAGTGAAACATACGCCTCCCTTTTTACAGTGGACGAGAGGGAGGAAGTACGTACCTGGACACAGGTGAGACAAGAGTCTGCCATTTGTTGCCGCCGGAGGGGCGGTGACTGATATAGAATAAAAGGTAGACTTTGGATCACAATCGGGTTAGCGACTCCATTACTCCTGATGAAGCCACATGTGTGGCGAAACATGTCGGGGGAGTCTCTGTGCTACTTTTAATTTGCTCTAGTGGTAATGTACTCCGGCGGGATGTATTAGACGCCCGATCCCCGGAGCAGGAAGGGGCAAACGAATCTCATACCGTCTGTACCACGGTCCTGTCATTAGGCGGCCATGCCAAGGATCGCCATTTCAGGCTAATTTGCGTATACTGGTCTTTAGGACAGAGGGCAATAATAGCCCTGAATCCTATTTGACCTGATACGGATGTGGAGTAGTTACTTAGACACATGCAGCTAACTTAGAATGTTAAACATTTAGGGCACTTTATTGTATAGCCCATAACTCCACATGACTATAATTTCCTGACCCAATAGGACAATAAAATACACAATCAAAATTGCCCCTCTGTACTAGATTGGCATTAGAGTGCTTTTAAACCTTGTGTGTTTTGATGGGGGACATATATAGTCCTTTTAAGGTATCTAATAAAAGTTAACTTTTAATCGATTAAAGAGGTTCTGAAAGGGATCATTATAGCCTTCGGCTATTTGTGTGTTACTATTTAAGGATCCCGAACCAAGGGGTTGCATTTATTGATTTTCAGTTTATTTTGAGGTTAACCCTCATTTATAAGATAACCCCCTGTTCCATTTTTCCTGTTAAAAGTGCTTAACCCTCATTTTTCTATGTGTGGTGTGTCCAAGAGGGATTCCTCTTGTTAGTTTGGTCCCTGTGCATTGATTTATTTAATAATTTAACGGGAGCCGGTGAGACATTCATTCTGAAAGGATACGTCCATATTAACTCATAAGATTTGTTCCAAATGTTTGGGGCATGGTAGGATTCTTGAAACAAAAACTTAACCTGGATAACTTGACAGCAGAAGCTAGTCAGGTTTTTTCAAATATCAACATCCCATTAAATCAGGTAGATATAAATACGGCCTTTAGAAATCTTACAAAAACCTATACGTCATACATAAGATCGTGGTGGGAAGTGACGAGCCTTGAGACCTACTTACAGCAAGGATTGGTCTATAGAGGGCTACGTATACCCCTGAGACCTAATAACCATTTAGAGGATAGTGAGTTCACTAAAGGGTGGGAACTACTCCTCACGGACTGCTCACTGAGACTTATTAATTATCTATTGAGTTATGAAAAAGAGGTATTTAAAACACTAAATGAAAGACTTGAGAAGGAAATCAAGGAGATTGAATCCTTTGGTGCACATTCGGAATTTGCCATCTTGGAATCAAATCTGAAGAAAAACCTTGACTCACTACAAAGTGAGATTAAGGAACGGAAACACCATAAATATATACGAGACAGGGCTGATTTCGAGGGTGGCAAAGTTTATATCTGGCGTAATAGGCAATCTAATATATCACAAAATATTCAGATATATCAGATATTGATACTTCAGGAACAGAAGGTTCTGTAATATCCCCGGGCTATCAACCCAAACAAAATAGAAAAAGAAAATTTCTGAGGAAGAAACCGTTCAAACAACCAAAAAGACCTCCTCAAGATCTTAATATTAATACTACTAAAAATATTAACGAGAGTACAACAAATACCCAAATATGTCAACAGAGATCTACTCAAGGGTTAGTACCACAGAGGGTGGAATTACAAAATACATCTCCTTTATCCTTTTTCTCATCACAAGCTTCCAATGTAATAGCACCTACAAATGTACAGAAGGATATAACACCACAAACTCAGGTCATAAATGGGGAGAAAAATATGACTATAGCCCCCCTTTTTTTAGGAGGGGCCCAACCAGGAAACCCACCTGGGATACAACTGAGGGACCGGGAAAGATGGGGATACAACAAATGAACATCAATGGAGAGAACCCCATACAAAATCAAAGGATAATTAACCTCTCTTCACATGAGATTACTGAGGCAGAATTTTTGCTATTATCTAGAGGTCTTTCCTTTTCACCAGTCCCTATGTGTGACAAATTTGGATGGATTACAGATGTGAACCTTTTTGCGAGGAAACTTGCTTTACATAAAACTTTTTCACATTCTGAGCATAATGTGAAGAAATTGTGGGACAAAGAAAGGGAATGTGTGGATACTTTGGAAAGTCTACTTCATGAAAATGAGGGGATGACAGTGGATCTGGACCTTCCCCTCACGACTTTAAAACCCAAATCAAAAATGACACCTCCTTTTTCACAATATAAGGAGATTGATACCTTTGTTAAACTGGTTACGGGGGACATTCAATCCCTTAAATTACAAAAAGATCGAATTAACTCCAACATAACAAGAGATGAGATTACTGCTTTGGAGAATTTGAGAAAAAACAATAAGATTGTCATTAAACCTAGTGACAAAGGTTGTAATATTGTGATACAAAATGTCAAAGAGTATGAGGAGATGGTCTTGAGACTAGTGTCAGATAGTAACATCTATACGATCTTGACGAGTAACCCTACTGAGAAATATCTGGGTGAGTTAAAAATAATTTTGGATAAGGCCAAATCAGATAACCTGATTACAAAAGATGATACAAATATCTTTTCAATAAAAATCCGACTATACCAACCTTCTATGCACTCCCGAAGGTGCACAAACAGAAGATCCCCATACCAGGGAGACCTATTGTTTCTGGTAATGACTGTCTCACACAGGGCATTAGCCATTATGTAGAACGAATTTTGCGGCCTTTTGTTACGAGTTTACCCTCTTATATACAGGACACAAAAGATCTTCTCCAAAAAATTAATGGGATGTCATTTTCTGGTAAAAATCCTGCTGGCTAGTTTGGATGTAGAGTCCCTCTACAGCAATATACAACACAGTCTGGGACTAAAGGCAGTGGAAGCCTTTCTTAGCACAAAAGTATGATTTTTCAAAAACATAACACTATGGTGTTAGACTTTCTTACTTTCATTTTAGAGCACAATTATTTTATTTTTCAGGATATATTTTATAAACAGACCACTGGCACCGCGATGGGGACAGCGTGTGCCCCTACATACGCAAACCTTTTTCTTGGGTGGTGGGAGGATCACATTGTTTTCTCTGAAGAGATGTCGTCATATACCTGCCACATTCAATTTTGGGGCAGGTATATTGACGACATCCTTATTATTTGGGAT
>ONZH01002521.1:0-52578 GCA_900303285.1 Rhinella marina
CTGCTGTACTGTAATAAGATGTGACTGATATAGCCTCCTCTTATAAACACTGCTGTACTGTAATAAGATGTGACTGATATCAGCCTCTCCTCTTATATAACACTGCTGTACTGTAATAGATGGACTGATATCAGGCCTCTCCTCTTATATAACACTGCTGTACTGTAATAAGATGTGACTGATATCAGCCTCTCCTCTTATATAACACTGCTGTACTGTAATAAGATGGGACTGATATCAGCCTCTCCTCTTATATAACACTGCTGTACTGTAATAAGATGTGACTGATATCAGCCTCTCCTCTTATATAACACTGCTGTACTGTAATAAGATGTGACTGATATCAGCCTCTCCTCTTATATAACACTGCTGTACTGTAATAAGATGTGACTGATATCAGCCTCTCCTCTTATATAACACTGCTGTACTGTAATAAGATGTGACTGATATCAGCCTCTCCTCTTATATAACACTGCTGTACTGTAATAAGATGTGACTGATATCAGCCTCTCCTCTTATATAACACTGCTGTACTGAATATGTGACTGATATCAGCCCTCGCTCACTGCTGTACTGTAATAAGATGTGACTGATATCAGCCCTCCTCTTATATAACACTGCTGTACTGTAATAAGATGTGACTGATATCAGCCTCTCCTCTTATATAACACTGCTGTACTGTAATAAGATGTGACTGATATCAGCCCTCCTCTTATAACACTGCTGTACTGTATAAGATGGCTGATATCGCCTCCTCTTATAACCTGCTGTACTGTAATAAGATGTGACTGATATCAGCCTCTCCTCTTATATAACACTGCTGTACTGTAATAAGATGTGACTGATATCAGCCCCTCCTCTTATATAACACTGCTGTACTGTAATAAGATGTGACTGATATCAGCCTCTCCTCTTATATAACACTGCTGTACTGTAATAAGATGTGACTGATATCAGCCGCTCCTCTTATATAACACTGCTGTACTGTAATAAGATGTGACTGATATCAGCCCCTCCTCTTATATAACACTGCTGTACTGTAATAAGATGTGACTGATATCAGCCTCTCCTCTTATATAACACTGCTGTACTGTAATAAGATGTGACTGATATCAGCCTCTCCTCTTATATAACACTGCTGTACTGTAATAAGATGTGACTGATATCAGCCTCTCCTCTTATATAACACTGCTGTACTGTAATAAGATGTGACCTGATATCAGCCCTCCTCTTATATAACACTGCTGTACTGTAATAAGATGTGACTGATATCAGCCCCTCCTCTTATATAACACTGCTGTACTGTAATAAGATGTGACTGATATCAGCCCCTCCTCTTATATAACACTGCTGTACTGTAATAAGATGTGACTGGATATCAGCCCCTCCTCTTATATACACTGCTGTACTGTAATAAGATGTGACTGATATCAGCCTCTCCTCTTATATAACACTGCTGTACTGTAATAAGATGTGACTGATATCAGCCTCTCCTCTTATATAACACTGCTGTACTGTAATAAGATGTGACTGATATCAGCCTCTCCTCTTATATAACACTGCTGTACTGTAATAAGATGTGACTGATATCAGCCTCTCCTCTTATATAACACTGCTGTACTGTAATAAGATGTGACTGATATCAGCCCCTCCTCTTATATAACACTGCTGTACTGTAATAAGATGTGACTGATATCAGCCCCTCCTCTTATATAACACTGCTGTACTGTAATAAGATATGACTGATATCAGCCCCTCCTCTTATATAACACTGCTGTACTGTAATAAGATGTGACTGATATCAGCCTCTCCTCTTATATAACACTGCTGTACTGTAATAAGATGTGACTGATATCAGCCCCTCCTCTTATATAACACTGCTGTACTGTAATAATATGTGACTGATATCAGCCTCTCCTCTTATATAACACTGCTGTACTGTAATAAGATGTGACTGATATCAGCCTCTCCTCTTATATAACACTGCTGTACTGTAATAAGATGTGACTGATATCAGCCCCTCCTCTTATATAACACTGCTGTACTGTAATAAGATGTGACTGATATCAGCCCCTCCTCTTATATAACACTGCTGTACTGTAATAAGATGGGACTGATATCAGCCTCTCCTCTTATATAACACTGCTGTACTGTAATAAGATGTGACTGATATCAGCCCCTCCTCTTATATAACACTGCTGTACTGTAATAAGATGTGACTGATATCAGCCCCTCCTCTTATATAACACTGCTGTACTGTAATAAGATGTGACTGATATCAGCCTCTCCTCTTATATAACACTGCTGTACTGTAATAAGATGTGACTGATATCAGCCCCTCCTCTTATATAACACTGCTGTACTGTAATAAGATGTGACTGATATCAGCCCCTCCTCTTATATAACACTGCTGTACTGTAATAAGATGTGGACTGATATCAGCCTCTCCTCTTATATAACACTGCTGTACTGTAATAAGATGTGACTGATATCAGCCTCTCCTCTTATATAACACTGCTGTACTGTAATAAGATGTGACTGATATCAGCCCCTCCTCTTATATAACACTGCTGTACTGTAATAAGATGTGACTGATATCAGCCTCTCCTCTTATATAACACTGCTGTACTGTAATAAGATGTGACTGATATCAGCCCCTCCTCTTATATAACACTGCTGTACTGTAATAAGATGTGACTGATATCAGCCTCTCCTCTTATATAACACTGCTGTACTGTAATAAGATGTGACTGATATCGGCCTCTCCTCTTATATAACACTGCTGTACTGTAATAAGATGTGACTGATATCAGCCTCTCCTCTTATATAACACTGCTGTACTGTAATAAGATGTGACTGATATCAGCCCTCCTCTTATATAACACTGCTGTACTGTAATAAGATGTGACTGATATCGGCCGCTCCTCTTATATAACACTGCTGTACTGTAATAAGATGTGACTGATATCAGCCCCTCCTCTTATATAACACTGCTGTACTGTAATAAGATGTGACTGATATCAGCCTCTCCTCTTATATAACACTGCTGTACTGTAATAAGATGTGACTGATATCAGCCCTCCTCTTATATAACACTGCTGTACTGTAATAAGATGTGACTGATATCAGCCTCTCCTCTTATATAACACTGCTGTACTGTAATAAGATGTGACTGATATCAGCCCCTCCTCTTATATAACACTGCTGTACTGTAATAAGATGTGACTGATATCAGCCTCTCCTCTTATATAACACTGCTGTACTGTAATAAGATGTGACTGATATCAGCCCCTCCTCTTATATAACACTGCTGTACTGTAATAAGATGTGACTGATATCAGCCTCTCCTCTTATATAACACTGCTGTACTGTAATAAGATGTGACTGATATCAGCCCCTCCTCTTATATAACACTGCTGTACTGTAATAAGATGTGACTGATATCAGCCCCTCCTCTTATATAACACTGCTGTACTGTAATAAGATGTGACTGATATCAGCCCTCCTCTTATATAACACTGCTGTACTGTAATAAGATGTGACTGATATCAGCCTCTCCTCTTATATAACACTGCTGTACTGTAATAAGATGTGACTGATATCAGCCTCTCCTCTTATATAACACTGCTGTACTGTAATAAGATGTGACTGATATCAGCCCTCCTCTTATATAACACTGCTGTACTGTAATAAGATGTGACTGATATCAGCCTCTCCTCTTATATAACACTGCTGTACTGTAATAAGATGTGACTGATATCAGCCCCTCCTCTTATATAACACTGCTGTACTGTAATAAGATGTGACTGATATCAGCCCCTCCTCTTATATAACACTGCTGTACTGTAATAAGATGTGACTGATATCAGCCTCTCCTCTTATATAACACTGCTGTACTGTAATAAGATGTGACTGATATCAGCCTCTCCTCTTATATAACACTGCTGTACTGTAATAAGATGTGACTGATATCGGCCTCTCCTCTTATATAACACTGCTGTACTGTAATAAGATGTGACTGATATCAGCCTCTCCTCTTATATAACACTGCTGTACTGTAATAAGATGTGACTGATATCAGCCTCTCCTCTTATATAACACTGCTGTACTGTAATAAGATGTGACTGATATCAGCCTCTCCTCTTATATAACACTGCTGTACTGTAATAAGATGTGACTGATATCAGGCCTCTCCTCTTATATAACACTGCTGTACTGTAATAAGATGTGACTGATATCAGCCTCTCCTCTTATATAACACTGCTGTACTGTAATAAGATGTGACTGATATCAGCCTCTCCTCTTATATAACACTGCTGTACTGTAATAAGATGTGACTGATATCAGCCTCTCCTCTTATATAACACTGCTGTACTGTAATAAGATGTGACTGATATCAGCCTCTCCTCTTATATAACACTGCTGTACTGTAATAAGATGTGACTGATATCAGCCTCTCCTCTTATATAACACTGCTGTACTGTAATAAGATGTGACTGATATCAGCCCCTCCTCTTATATAACACTGCTGTACTGTAATAAGATGTGACTGATATCGGCCCCTCCTCTTATATAACACTGCTGTACTGTAATAAGATGTGACTGATATCGCGCCCTCCTCTTATATAACACTGCTGTACTGTAATAAGATGTGACTGATATCAGCCGCTCCTCTTATATAACACTGCTGTACTGTAATAAGATGGTGACTTTATAGTTACTGTCCCTTTAGGTCAGTCTTTCCTGCTGCATGTAATTGACGTGTAGTGTGTGTGACTCCTGTGTAATCTCTTTCTTCACGCCATTGTTGCGCTGCGTTGTATGATGCGTGTGTGATCACATGTTCTGTCACAGTATAAATGGCGTGACGTGATTCCCTCTCCTCTCTCTTCCGCAGCTGTTCGATGTGAAGACTTTCTTCTCGGATCCTCCTCTTCTCAGCATGGAGCGAGCGGCCACACGTGAGTCATAGGATCGCCATAACACGTGGTAATACCTGGGCCTAGGAGCTTGCACTCTCTGTATATGATGGGTCTATCATTGTTTCATCCTTCCCTCCAGCTCTCCTTGGAGTGTCCCGCCGCAGTGTCAATGTGAACGGCTTTTTACGCAGAGGTGCCGACATCTTTATGTGGATCGCACGACGTTCATTAACGAAACCCAACTACCCTGGAATGCTGGACCATCTGGTGAGGGGTTCTGGGAGAGCCGGAGCGTCTGGTGAGGGGTTCTGGGAGAGTCGGAGCGTCTGGTGAGGGGTTCTGGGAGAGCCGGAGCGTCTGGTGAGGGGTTCTGGAAGAGCCGGAGCGTCTGGTGAGGGGTTCTGGGAGAGCCGGAGCGTCTGGTGAGGGGTTCTGGAGAGCCGGAGCGTCTGGTGAGGGGTTCTGGAGAGGGAGCTCTGGTGAGGGTTCTGGAGAGCGGAGTGTCTGGTGAGGATTCTGGGAGAGCCGGAGCGTCTGGTGAGGGGTTCTGGGAGAGCCGGAGCGTCTGGTGAGGGGTTCTGGAGAGCGGAGCGTCTGGTGAGGGGTTCTGGGAAAGAGCCGGAGCGTCTGGTGAGGGTTCTGGGAAGAGCCGGAGCGTCTGGTGAGGGGTTCTGGGAGAGCCGGAGCGTCTGGTGAGGGGTTTCTGGAAGAGCCGGAAGCGTCTGGTGAGGGGTTCTGGAAGAGAGCCGGAGCGTCTGGTGAGGGGTTCTGGGAAGAGCCGGAGCGTCTGGTGAGGGGTTCTGGGAGAGCCGGAGCGTCTGGTGAGGGTTCTGGAGAGCCGGAGCGTCTGGTGAGGGGTTCTGGGAGAGCCGGAGCGTCTGTGTTCTGAGGGGTTCTGGAGAGCCGAGCGTCTGTGAGGGGTTCTGGGAAGAGCCGGAGCGTCTGGTGAGGGGTTCTGGAGAGCCGGAGCGTCTGGTGAGGGGTTCTGGAAGAGCCGGAGCGTCTGGTGAGGGGTTCTGGGAGAGCCGGAGCGTCTGGTGAGGGGTTCTGGAAGAGCCGGAGCGTCTGGTGAGGGGTCTGGGAGAGCCGGAGCGTCTGGTGAGGGGTTCTGGAAGAGCCGGAGCGTCTGGTGAGGGGTTCTGGGAGAGCCGGAGGGGTTCTGGGCGTCTGGTGAGGGGTTCTGGGAGAGCCAGAGAGCGTCTGTGTTGAGGGGTTCTGGGAGAGCCGGAGCGTCTGGTGAGGGGGTTCTGGGAGAGCCGGAGCGTCTGGTGAGGGGTTCTGGGAGAGCCGGAGCGTCTGGTGAGGGGTTCTGGGAGAGCCGGAGGGCGTCTGGTGAGGGGTTCTGGGAGAGCCGGAGCGTCTGGTGAGGGGTTCTGGGAGAGCCGGAGCCGGAGCGTCTGTGTGAGGGGTTCTGGGAGAGCCGGAGCGTCTGGTGAGGGGTTTCTGGGAGAGCCGGAGCGTCTGGTGAGGGGTTCTGGAAAGAGCCGGAGCGTCTGGTGAGGGGTTCTGGAGAGAGCGTAGCCGGAGCGTCTGGTGAGGGTTCTGGGAGAGCCGGAGGGTTCTGTCTGGTGAGGGGTTCTGGGAGAGCTGGAGCGCGTCTGGTGAGGGGTTCTGGAAGAGCCGGAGCGTCTGTGAGGGGTTCTGGGAGAGCCGGAGCGTCTGGTGAGGGGTTTCTGGAGAGCCGGAGCGTCTGGTGAGGGTTCTGGAAGAGCCGGAGCGTCTGGTGAGGGGTTCTGGGAGAGCCGGAGCGTCTGGTGAGGGTTCTGGAAGAGCCGGAGCGTCTGGTGAGGGGTTCTGGGAGAGCCGGAGCGTCTGTGGTGAGGGTTCTGGAGAGCCGGAGGTCTGGTAGAGGGAGCGTCTCTGGGGGTTCTGGAGAGCCGGAGCGTCTGGTGAGGGGTTCTGGAGAGCCGGAGCGTCTGGTGAGGGGTTCTGGAGAGCCGGAGCGTCTGGAGGGGTCTGGAAGAGCCGGAGCGTCTGGTGAGGTGAGAGCCGGAGCGTTGGTGAGGTCTGGGAGAGCCGGAGCGTCTGGTGAGGGGTTCTGGAGAGCCGGAGCGTCTGGTGAGGGGTTCTAGGAGAGCCGGAGCGTCTGGTGAGTGGTTCTGGAAGAGCCGGAGCGTCTGGTGAGGGGTTCTGGGAGAGCCGGAGCGTCTGGTGAGGGGTTCTGGGAGAGCCGGAGTGTCTGTGAGGGTTCTGGAGAGCGCGTCTGGTGAGGGGTTCTGGAAGAGCCGGAGCGTCTGGTGAGGGGTTGTAGGACAGCGCCTGTCCAGTGAGGTGTGCTGGGAGAGCCGTAGTGTCTCGTCAGTGGCTGTTGGATAGCCGGGTCATCTGGTCAGGGGTTCTGACAAAGCTGGGTGGTGCCCAATATGGTCTCCTTTACAGATCCGGCTGGTCAAAGTGTAATTAAAGGGGAACTCCTCTGTCTTTATGTGACTGGATACGCTGCTTTGTTTTGTCGTTTTGACAGACGGCCGGAGGAATCTCTGCAGGGTCCAGTGTGTGGGAGACTCTCCTGAAGGAGTGTACAGAAGAGGCGTGTATCCCAGAATCCCTTGCATCCAAAGCCAGACCAGCCGGTTGTGTAAGGTGAGGTGTAAGGTCTTCAATGTTATACGCCATTTGCCACATGCAGATATCTCGGGCGTGGGGCAGTACAGAAGATACTTGCCCCATTGGGGCTGTTTCTTTTCTATTAGCATTTCTTTTTTTTTAATATAACATTCTCTATGTGGGGGTGATGTTCGCACCCATGGCGGTGCTCTTTTACTCTGGCTCCATCCTCCGTGGAGGTGCCCTTGTGCCAAGGTTCCATCCTCTATGGCAGTGCCCACAACATCTGTTGCTCCTTCAAAAGTACTTGGTTCTATGGTGATATCTGCTGTGCCCTTCCTGATTAGAGCATCTGGGCACACATGTATCACACATATTGTGCCAATAATGTAATAGGTGGCATCTTCTGGTGCCATCACACATCTGAGGTCATCATGTCTTGCCCGATCCTTGGTGATGATTGTCTCTACCATCACAGCTACGCCTACGAGAAGAACGATGCCCTGTACCTGGAGTGTGAGTTCGTATTTGACCTGGAGGTTCCTGAGTCCTTCCAGCCTCATGTGGGGGATGGAGAGGTGCAGGAGTTCTATCTGTGGCCCCTGGACAAAGTGGGTAACACTGTGGCCCCTCATTGTCAGCAGAGTGTGGACTTTCTCCATGTGACAGGTCATTGTGTCGTCTTGCAGGTGAAAGACGCTATCGCCACCCAGGAGTTTAAACCCAATTGTGCACTGGTCGTACTGGATTTCCTCATCCGCAACGGGCACATTCAGCCGGACGACGGTAACAGATGAGAGTATTAATCGTGTGTGAGCTGAATGGGGGCGCTGCAGCAGTGTACACCCCATGGCAGCGACTGGCTGGTTTATGATTGGCAGTGGAACGTACCTGGTGGTGGGCAAGATGGTGAACGAGTGGGCCGTACCTGGGGGCCGCGGAGTTGTTGGAGGAGTGGGCCATACTAGGTGAGATGGTGGAGGAGTGGGCCGTACCTGGGGACAGGGGAGATGGTGGAGGAGTGGGTCATACATAGGAGAGATGATGGAGGAGTGGGTCGTACCCAGGGGCAGGAGAGATGGAGGAGTGGGTTGTACTCATACCAGGGGGCAGGAGAGATAGTTGAAGAGTGGGTCATAGCTGGGGCAGGAGAGATAGTTGAAGAGTGGGTCATAGCTGGGGGAGGAGAGATAGTTTGAAGAGTGGGTCATAGCTGGGGGAAGGAGAGATAGTTGAAGAGTGGGTCATAGCTGGGCGCAGGAGAGATAGTTGAAGAGTGGGTCATAGCTGGGGCAGGAGAGATAGTTGAAGAGTGGGTCCATAGCTGGGGCAGGGGAGATGGTGGGAGGAGTGGGTCATAACACAGGAGAGATGGTAGAGGAGTGGGTCGTACTCAGGGGCAGGAGAGATGGTGGAGGGGTGGGTCGTACTCATACCCGGGGGTGGGGGAGATGGTGGACGATTTGTTCGTACCTGACTGGGAAAATGGTGGACGAATGGTTCGTATGTAGGGCGGCAAGATGGTGGAGCAGTGGGTCATACCTTATGGGCTTGAGGAGATCATGGACGAGTGCTCTTACCCAGGTGGTGGGGGTAGATGGTAGAGGAGTAGATTGTACCGGGGCAGAAAAGATGGTGGAAGAGTGGGTTATATCCAGGGGCGGGGGAGCTGGTGGAGGAGTGGGTTGTATCCGGGGCAGGGGAGATGGTGGAGGAGTGGGTGATACCTGGGGGGCAGGGGAGATGGTGGCAGAGTGGGTCATACCTGGGGGCAGGGAGATGGTGGAGGAGTGGGTCGTGCCCGGGGGCAGGGGAGATGGTGGAGGAGTGGGTTATATCCAGGGGCGGGGGAGCTAGTGGAGGAGTGGGTTGTATCCGGGGGCAGGGGAGATGGTGGCGGAGTGGGTCATACCTGGGGGCAGGGGAGATGGTGGAGGAGTGGGTCGTGCCCGGGGGCAGGGGAGATGGTGGAAAGAGTGGGTTATATCCAGGGGCGGGGGAGATGGTGGAGGAGTGGGTTGTATCCGGGGGCAGGGGAGATGGTGGCGGAGTGGGTCATACCTGGGGCAGGGAGATGGTGGAGGAGTGGGTCGTGCCCGGGGGCAGGGGAGATGTGGAGGAGTGGGTCGTGCCCGGGGGCAGGGGAGATGGTGGAAGAGTAGGTTATATCCAGGGCGGGGGAGCTAGTGGAGGAGTGCGTTGTATCCGGGGGCAGGGGAGAATGGTGGCGGAGTGGGTCATACCTGGGGGCAGGGGAGATGGTGGAGAGTGGGTCGTGCCCGGGGGCAGGGGAGATGGTGGAGGAGTGGGTCGTGCCCGGGGGCAGGGGAGATGGTGGAGGAGTGGGTCGTGCCCGGGGGCAGGGGAGATGGTGGAGGAGTGGTCGTGCCCGGGGCAGGGAGATGGGGAGGAGTGGGTCGTGCCCGGGGGCAGGGGAGATGGTGAGGAGTGGGTCATGGGGGCAGGGGGAGATGGTGGAGGAGTGGGTCGTGCCCGGGCAGGGGAGATGGTGGAGGAGTGGGTCGTGCGGGAGAGGGGAGGAGTGCCCCGGGGCAGGAGACGAGTGGATTGTACTCCGGGGGTGGGGAGATGGTGGATTAATGGTCCGTACGTGGGGCGACAAGATGGTAGAGCAGTGGGTCATACCTAGGGGCAGGAGAGATAGTGGAAGAGTGGGTCATAGCTGGGGCAGGGGAGATGTTGGGGGAGTGGGTCGTACTCATAACTGGGATGGGAAGATGTTGAACAAGTCGGTCGTACCCGGGGGTTTGAGGAGATGGTGGACGAGTGGTCTTACCCGAGTGGCGGGGGAGCTGGTGGATGAGTGGGTCGTACCTGGGGGAGGGGAAGAGGTCGATGAATGGTCCGTACGTAGGGCAGCAAGATGGTAGAGCAGTGGGTCATACCTAGGGCGGGGGAGATGGTGGAGTTCGGGGGGGGGGGGTCAGAGAACATCAGAAATATTTTCCTTTCTTTTTTTCAGAAAAGTTTTACACCAAGTTTGTGGAGAATCTACACAGACCGCTGTGATGTCGTATGAGAGAATCACAATCCAATACTGTGAAGTCACGAGAGCGCTACAGTCCAATGCTATGATGTCCCAGAACTGATCCACAATCCAATGCTAAGAACTCCACAATCCGTTTCCATGATGTCACACACCTGATCCAGTATAAGATGAATGATGGGTAGTTATATACTGGTGGATATATTCCTGAACCAGGCAGCTCAGTATGAGCACAGCTGTATACCCTCACACATAGGAGGCGCCGCAGAGCACAGAATGAATTAATGATGTCACTAGTGCCCATGCAGCATCTACTTTTTATTTTTTTTCACAATAAATTTTTGAGTTTTTGCAATAAAACGCTTAATAAAATAACTGTGAGAAATATAAATGCCATGCTATTCATTACTTACAATAAAGTTTATCATTTTATGTCAGAAGTGTTTGGTGGTGTTATTACATAGTAACATAGTTTATAAGGCCGAAAAAAGCCCTCCGTCCATCCAGTTCTCCCTGTTATCCTACAAGTTGATCCAGAGGAAGGCAAAAAAAACCCTGTGAGGTAAAAGCCAATTTTCCTCACTTTAGGGGAAAAAATTCCTTCCCGACTCCAATCAGGCATCAGAATAACTCCCTGGATCAACGACCCCTCTCTAGTAACTATAACCTGTAATATTATTACCTCCAGAAATACATCCAGGCCCCTCCTGATCTCTTATAGTGAACTTACCATCACCACCTCCTCAGGGAGAGAGTTCCATAGTCTCACTGCTCTTACCGTAAAGAGTCCATAGTCTCACTGCTCTTACTGTAAAGAGTCCATAGTCTCACTGCTCTTACAGTAAAGAGTTCCATAGTCTCACTGCTCTTACAGTAAAGGGTCCATAGTCTCACTGCTCTTACAGTAAAGAATCCATAGTCTCACTGCTCTTACCGTAAGGAGTCCATAGTCTCACTGCTCTTACCGTAAAGAGTCCATAGTCTCACTGCTCTTATAGTGAACTACCATCACCACCTCCTCAGGGAGAGAGTTCCATAGTCTCACTGCTCTTACAGTAAATAGTCCATAGTCTCACTGCTCTTACCGTAAAGAGTCCATAGTCTTACTGCTCTTACAGTAAATAGTCCATAGTCTCACTGCTCTTACAGTAAATAGTCCATAGTCTCACTGCCTTACAGTAAATAGTCCATAGTCCATCACTGCTTACAGTGAATCCATAGTCTCACTGCTCTTACCGTAAAGAGTCCATAGTCTCACTGCTCTTACAGTAAAGAGTCCATAGTCTCACTGCTCTTACAGTAAAAGTCCATAGTCTCACTGCTCTTACAGTAAAGAAGTCCATAGTCTCACTGCTCTTACAGTAAAGAGTCCATAGTCTCACTGCTCTTACAGTAAAGAGTCCATAGTCTCACTGCTCTTACAGTAAAGAGTCCATAGTCTTACTGCTCTTACAGTAAAGAGTCCATAGTCTCACTGCTCTTACAGTAAAGAGTCCATAGTCTCACTGCTCTTACAGTAAAGAGTCCATAGTCTCACTGCTCTTACAGTAAAGAGTCCATAGTCTCACTGCTCTTACAGTAAAGAGTCCATAGTCTCACTGCTCTTACAGTAAAGAGTCCATAGTCTCACTGCTCTTACAGTAAAGAGTCCATAGTCTCACTGCTCTTACAGTAAAGAGTCCATAGTCTCACTGCTCTTACAGTAAAGAGTCCATAGTCTCACTGCTCTTACAGTAAAAAGTCCATAGTCTCACTGCTCTTACAGTAAAGAGTCCATAGTCTCACTGCTCTTACAGTAAAGAGTCCATAGTCTCACTGCTCTTACAGTAAAGAGTCCATAGTCTCACTGCTCTTACCGTAAAGAGTCCATAGTCTCACTGCTCTTACAGTAAAGAGTCCATAGTCTCACTGCTCTTACAGTAAAGAGTCCATAGTCTCACTGCTCTTACAGTAAAGAGTCCATAGTCTCACTGCTCTTACATAAAAGTCCCTAGTCTCACTGCTCTTACAGTAAAGAGTCCATAGTCTTGCTGCTCTTACAGTAAAGAGTCCATAGTCTCACTGCTCTTACAGTAAAGAGTCCATAGTCTCACTGCTCTTACAGTAAAGAGTCCATAGTCTCACTGCTCTTACAGTAAAGAGTCCATAGTCTCACTGCTCTTACAGTAAAGAGTCCATAGTCTCACTGCTCTTACAGTAAAGAGTCCATAGTCTCAACTGCTCTTACAGTAAAGAGTCCATAGTCTCACTGCTCTTACAGTAAAGAGTCCATAGTCTCACTGCCCTTACCGTAAAGAATCCATAGTCTCACTGCTCTTACCGTAAAGAGTCCATAGTCTTGCTGATCTTACAGTAAAGGGTCCATAGTCTCACTGCTCTTACAGTATAGAGTCCATAGTCTCACTGCTCTTACAGTAAAGAGTCCATAGTCTCACTGTTCTTACCGTAAAGAGTCCATAGTCTTGCTGATCTTACAGTAAAGGGTCCATAGTCTCACTGCTCTTACTGTAAAGAGTCCATAGTCTCACTGCTCTTACCGTAAAGAGTCCATAGTCTCACTGCTCTTACAGTAAAGAGTTCATAGTCTCACTGCTCTTACAGTAAAGAGTCCATAGTCTCACTGCTCTTACAGTAAAGAGTCCATAGTCTCACTGCTCTTACAGTAAAGAGTCCATAGTCTCACTGCTCTTACAGTAAAGAGTCCATAGTCTCACTGCTCCTACCGTAAAGAATCCTCTTCTATGTTTATGTACAAACCTTCTTTCCTCCAGACGCAGAGGATGGCCCCTCGTCACAGTCACAGTCCTCGGGATAAATAGATGATGGGAGAGATCTCTGTACTGACCTCTGATATATTTATACATAGTTATTAGATCTCCCCTCAGTCATCTTTTTTCTAAAGTGAATAAGCCTAATTTTGATAATCTTTCTGGGTCCTGTAGTCCACCCATTCCAGTTATGACTTTAGTTGCCCTCCTCTGAACCCTCTCCAGCTCTGCTATGTCTGCCTTGTTCACAGGAGCCCAGAACTGTACACAGTCCTCCATGTGTGGTCTGACTAGTGATGTGTAAAGTGGCAGGACTATGTTCTCATCACCGCCATCTATGCCTCTTTTGATGCAACCCATTATCTTATTGGCCTTGGCAGCAGCTGTCTGGCACTGGTTTCTACAGCTTAGTTTGCTGTTCACTAAAATTCCTAGGTCCTTTTCCATGTCACCCAGTGTTTTACCATTTAGTATGTATGGTGACTTGCGTTATTCCTTTCCATATGCATAACCTTACATTTGTCAGTGTTAAACCTCATCTGCCACTTCTCTGCCCGAGCCTCCAATCTATCCAGATCCACCTGTAGCAGTGTATTGTCCTCTGTAGTGTATATATATTCAGTGTACTGTCCTCTGGTATATATACAGTATACTGTCCTCTGTAGTATATATACAGTATACTGTCCTCTGGAGAATATATACAGTATACTGTCCTCTGTAGTATATATATATATATACTATATACTGTCCTCTGTAGTATTTATACAGTGTACTATCCTCTGTAGTGTATATATACAGTATACTGTCCTCTGTAGTATATGCAGTATACTGTCCTCTGTAGTATATATACAGTATACTGTCCTCTGTAGTGTATATACAGTATACTGTCCTCTGTAGTATATATACAGTGTACTGTCCTCTGTAGTATATATACAGTATACTGTCCTCTGTAGTTATATATACAGTATACTGTCCTCTGTAATATATATACAGTGTACTGTCCTCTGTAGTATATATAGTATACTGTCCTCTGTAGTATATGTACAGTATACTGTCCTCTGTAGTATATATACAGTATACTGTCCTCTGTAGTATATATGTACAGTATACTGTCCTCTGTAGTATATATACAGTATACTGTCCTCTGTAGTATATACAGTATACTGTCCTCTGTAATATATATATATAGTATACTGTCCTCTGTAATATATATATAGTATACTGTCCTCTGTAGTATATATACAGTGTACTGTCCTCTGTAGTATATATACAGTGTACTGTCCTCTGTAGTATATATACAGTATAATGTCCTCTGTAGAATATATATACAGTGTACTGTCCTCTGTAGTATATGTACAGTATACTGTCCTCTGTAGTATATATACAGTATACTGTCCTCTGTAGTATATATATACAGTATACTGTCCTCTGTAGCATATATACAGTATACTGTCCTCTGTAGTATATATACTGTACTCTGTAGTATAAATACAGTAATACTGTCCTCTGTAGTATATATATATACAGTATACTGTCCTCTGTAGTATATATATAGCATACTGTCCTCTGTAATATATATAGTATGCTGTCCTCTGTAGTATATATACAGTATACTGTCCTCTGTAGTATATATACAGTGTACTGTCCTCTGTAGTATATACAGTATACTGTCCTCTGTAGTATATGTACAGCATACTGTACTCTGTAGTATATATACAGTGTACTGTCTTCTGTAGTATATACACAGTATACTGTCCTCTGTAGTATATATACAGTGTACTGTCCTCTGTAGTATATATGTACAGTATACTGTCCTCTGTAGTATATATACATTGTACTGTCCTCTGTAGTATATATAGTATACTCTCCTCTGTAGTATATGTACAGTATACTGTCCTCTGTAGTATATATACAGTATACTGTCCTCTGTAGTATATATGTACAGTATACTGTCCTCTGTAGTATATATACAGTATACTGTCCTCTGTAGTATATACAGTATACTGTCCTCTGTAATATATATATATAGTATACTGTCCTCTGTAATATATATATAGTATACTGTCCTCTGTAGTATATATACAGTGTACTGTCCTCTGTAGTATATATACAGTGTACTGTCCTCTGTAGTATATATACAGTATACTGTCCTCTGTAGAATATATATACAGTATACTGTCCTCTGTAGAATATATATACAGTGTACTGTCCTCTGTAGTATATATACAGTATACTGTCCTCTGTAGTATATACAGTATACTGTCCTCTGTAGTATATGTACAGTATACTGTACTCTGTAGTATATATACAGTGTACTGTCTTCTGTAGTATATACACAGTATACTGTCCTCTGTATTATATATACAGTGTACTGTCCTCTGTAGTATATATGTACAGTATACTGTCCTCTGTAGTATATATACAGTGTACTGTCCTCTGTAGTATATATAGTATACTGTCCTCTGTAGTATATGTACAGTATACTGTCCTCTGTAGTATATATACAGTATACTGTCCTCTGTAGTATATATGTACAGTATACTGTCCTCTGTAGTATATATACAGTATACTGTCCTCTGTAGTATATACAGTATACTGTCCTCTGTAATATATATATATAGTATACTGTCCTCTGTAGTATATATACAGTGTACTGTCCTCTGTAGTATATATACAGTGTACTGTCCTCTGTAGTATATATACAGTATACTGTCGTCTGTAGTATATATACAGTATACTGTCCTCTGTAGAATATATATACAGTATACTGTCCTCTGTAGAATATATATACAGTGTACTGTCCTCTGTAGAATATATATACAGTGTACTGTCCTCTGTAGTATATGTACAGTATACTGTCCTCTGTAGTATATATACAGTATACTGTCCTCTTTAGTATATATATACAGTATACTGTCCTCTGTAGCATATATACAGTATACTGTCCTCTGTAGTATATATACTGTACTCTGTAGTATAAATACAGTATACTATCCTCTGTAGTATATATATATATATATACAGTATACTGTCCTCTGTAGTATATATATAGCATACTGTCCTCTGTAATATATATATAGTATACTGTCCTCTGTAGTATATATACAGTATACTGTCCTCTGTAGTATATATACAGTGTACTGTCCTCTGTAGTATATACAGTATTATGTCCTCTGTAGTATATATACAGTGTACTGTCTTCTGTAGTATATACACAGTATACTGTCCTCTGTAGTATATATGTACAGTATACTGTCCTCTGTAGTATATATACAGTATACTGTCCTCTGTAGTATATATACAGTGTACTGTCCTCTGTAGTATATATATATATATATATATAGTGTACTGTCCTCTGTAGTATATATATATACAGTATACTGTCCTCTGTAGCATATATACAGTATACTGTCCTCTGTAGTATATATACTGTACTCTGTAGTATAAATACAGTATACTGTCCTCTGTAGTATATATATATACAGTATACTGTCCTCTGTAGTATATATATAGCATACTGTCCTCTGTAATATATATATAGTATACTGTCCTCTGTAGTATATATACAGTATACTGTCCTCTGTAGTATATGTACAGTATACTGTACTCTGTAGAATATATACAGTGTACTGTCTTCTGTAGTATATACACAGTATACTGTCCTCTGTAGTATATATACAGTGTACTGTCCTCTGTAGTATATATACAGTATACTGTCCTCTGTAGTATATATACAGTGTACTGTCTTCTGTAGTATATACACAGTATACTGTCCTCTGTAGTATATATACAGTGTACTGTCCTCTGTAGTATATATGTACAGTATACTGTCCTCTGTAGTATATATGTACAGTATACTGTCCTCTGTAGTATATGTAGCAGTATACTGTCCTCTGTAGTATATATACAGTGTACTGTCTTCTGTAGTATATACACAGTATACTGTCCTCTGTAGTATATGTATACAGTATACTGTCCTCTTCTGTGTTAATTACTTTACACAGTTTAGCGTCATCTGCAAAAATTAATACCATAGAATAAACAAAATAGAAGTGTAAGGAAGATAGAAAAGTAATGAAATCGGGATTTGTCATTTTTGATGGAGTGAAAATAAGGACAGTTATGATAGGTTTAGCTAAGTATGAATGTTATTTCATATAGAAGTATATTAATACTCAGAGAAGAGGCAAGGATCTGTAGTTATAGTCCATGTGACACATAACATGTGAGGAAACAGTTTTAGATCGTAGAGGAATATGTTGGTTTGGAAGGAAGAATTGAGCAAATTCTGGCGTCGTTTGGCTGTTGGTGTTGAGTAATTTGTTCAGTTTATCGAACACTGCGATCTAGAATGCCTGTATTTTAGGGTCCAGGGTCCAGTTTTTCCCTCATAGATTTGGGTCGGCGTGGTTTAAGATGCCATTTTAGGATTCTTTTTCTTCCTTTGGAGATTCTGTTGGTCAACCATCAGTTGAGTAATGTACCCAGATCGCTTTCCTGTTTTTGTATATACCATATTTTTCGCTTTAAAAGACGCACTTTTTTCCCTCAAAAAGTAGGGTGAAAATGACGTGTGTGTCTTATAAAGTGAATACTACTGAGCGCTTCCATTATGGCGCTCCTCTGTCTTTTCCTGGCGGCGCTGCACTGTCCTGACTACGTACAGCGTCAGGAGGTAGCGCGCTCACTCTGACCTGACGCTGCACGCCGTCAGGTGACAGTGCAGTGCCGGGAGAGAAGACAGAGAAGCGCTGGACCTGGAGCGAAGCCGCGGCGCAGGAGAGGTGAGAGAGTTTTTTATTTTATTCTAATGGGGCTCATCTGAGGTCTGATGGGGGCACAGTGGACTGATCTGAGGTCTGATAGGGGCACAGTGGGCTGATCTGAGGTCTGATAGGGGCACAGTGGGCTGATATGGGGGGCAGAGTGGGCTGATATGGGAGCACAGTGGACTGATCTGAGGTCTGATGGGGCACAGTGGGCTGATCTGAGGTCTGATGGGGGCACAGTGGGCTGATCTGAGGTCTGATAGGGGCACAGTGGGCTGATCTGAGGTCTGATAGGGGCACAGTGGGCTGATATGGGGGGCAGAGTGGGCTGATATGGGAGCACAGTGGGCTGATCTGAGGTCTGATGGGGCACAGTGGGCTGATCTGAGGTCTGATGGGGGCATAGTGGGCTGATCTGAGGTCTGATAGGGGCACAGTGGACTGATCTGAGGTCTGATGGGGGGCACAATGGACTGATCTGAGGTCTGATAGGGGCACAGTGGGCTGATCTGAGGTCTGATAGGGGCACAGTGGGCTGATATGGGGGCAGAGTGGGCTGATATGGGAGCACAGTGGGCTGATCTGAGGTCTGATGGGGCACAGTGGGCTGATCTGAGGTCTGATGGGGGCACAGTGGACTGATCTGAGGTCTGATAGGGGCACAGTGGGCTGATATGGGGGGCAGAGTGGGCTGATCTGAGGTCTGATGGGGCACAGTGGGCTGATCTGAGGTCTGATGGCACAGTGGGCTGATCTGAAGTCTGATGGGGGCATAGTGGGCTGATCTGAGGTCTGATAGGGCACAGTGGACTGATCTGAGGTCTGATAGGGGCACAGTGGGCTGATCTGAGGTCTGATAGGGCACAGTGGGCTGATCTGAGGTCTGATAGGGGCACAGTGGGCTGATCTGAGGTCTGATGGGGGCACAGTGGGCTGATCTGAGGTCTGATAGGGCACAGTGGGCTGATCTGAGGTCTGATAGGGGAACAGTGGCCTGATCTGAGGTCTGATGGGGGCACTGTGGGCTGATCTGAGGTCTGATAGGGGCACAGTGGGCTGATCTGAGGTCTGATGGGGCACAGTGGGCTGATCTGAGGTCTGATAGGGCACAGTGGGCTGATCTGAGGTCTGATAGGGGCACAGTGGGCTGATCTGAGGTCTGATAGGGCACAGTGGGCTGATCTGAGGTCTGATAGGGGCACAGTGGGCTGATCTGAGGTCTGATGGGGCACAGTGGGCTGATCTGAGGTCTGATAGGGCACAGTGGGCTGATCTGAGGTCTGATAGGGGAACAGTGGCCTGATCTGAGGTCTGATGGGGGCACTGTGGGCTGATCTGAGGTCTGATAGGGGCACAGTGGGCTGATCTGAGGTCTGATGGGGGCACAGTGGGCTGATCTGAGGTCTGATAGGGCACAGTGGGCTGATCTGAGGTCTGATAGGGGCACAGTGGGCTGATATGGGGGCAGATTGGGCTGATATGGGGGCACAGTGGGCTGATCTGAGGTCTGATGGGGGCACAGTGGACTGATCTGAGGTCTGATAGGGCACAGTGGGCTGATCTGAGGTCTGATAGGGGCACAGTGGGCTGATATGGGGGGCAGAGTGGGCTGATATGGGGGCACAGTGGGCTGATCTGAGGTCTGATGGGGCACAGTGGGCTGATCTGAGGTCTGATGGGGGCACAGTGGGCTGATCTAAGATCTGATGGGGGCACAGTGGGCTGATCTGAGATCTGATGGGGGCACAGTGGGCTGATCTGAGGTCTGATGGGGGCACGGTGGGCTGATCTGAGGAATGATGGGGGCACAGTGGTCTGATCTGAGGTCTGATAGGGGTACAGTGGGCTGATCTGAGGTCTGATAGGGGCACAGTGGGCTGATCTGAGGTCTGATAGGGGTACAGTGGGCTGATCTTAGGTCTGATAGGGGCACAGTGGGCTGATCTGAGGTCTGAAGGGGGCACAGTGGGCTGATATGAGGTCTGATAGGGGCACAGTGGGCTGATCTGAGGTCTGATGGGGGCACAGTGGGCTGATCTAAGATCTGATGGGGGCACAGTGGGCTGATCTGAGGTCTGATGGGGGCACAGTGGGCTGATCTGAGGTCTGATAGGGGCACAGTGGGCTGATCTGAGGTCTGATGGGGGCACAGTGGGCTGATCTGAGGTCTGATAGGGCACAGTGGGCTGATCTGAGGTCTGATAGGGGCACAGTGGGCTGATCTGAGGTCTGATAGGGCACAGTGGGCTGATCTGAGGTCTGATAGGGGCACAGTGGGCTGATCTGAGGTCTGATGGGGGCACAGTGGGCTGATCTGAGGTCTGATAGGGCACAGTGGGCTGATCTGAGGTCTGATAGGGGAACAGTGGCCTGATCTGAGTCTGATGGGGGCACTGTGGGCTGATCTGAGGTCTGATAGGGGCACAGTGGGCTGATCTGAGGTCTGATGGGGGCACAGTGGGCTGATCTGAGGTCTGATAGGGCACAGTGGGCTGATCTGAGGTCTGATAGGGGCACAGTGGGCTGATATGGGGGGCAGATTGGGCTGATATGGGGGCACAGTGGGCTGATCTGAGGTCTGATGGGGGCACAGTGGACTGATCTGAGGTCTGATAGGGCACAGTGGGCTGATCTGAGGTCTGATAGGGGCACAGTGGGCTGATATGGGGGGCAGAGTGGGCTGATATGGGGGCACAGTGGGCTGATCTGAGGTCTGATGGGGGCACAGTGGGCTGATCTGAGGTCTGATGGGGGCACAGTGGGCTGATCTAAGATCTGATGGGGGCACAGTGGGCTGATCTGAGATCTGATGGGGGCACAGTGGGCTGATCTGAGGTCTGATGGGGGCACGGTGGGCTGATCTGAGGAATGATGGGGGCACAGTGGTCTGATCTGAGGTCTGATAGGGGTACATTGGGCTGATCTGAGGTCTGATAGGGGCACAGTGGGCTGATCTGAGGTCTGATAGGGGTACAGTGGGCTGATCTTAGGTCTGATAGGGGCACAGTGGGCTGATCTGAGGTCTGATAGGGGCACAGTGGGCTGATATGAGGTCTGATAGGGGCACAGTGGGCTGATCTGAGGTCTGATGGGGGCACAGTGGGCTGATCTAAGATCTGATGGGGGCACAGTGGGCTGATCTGAGGTCTGATGGGGGCACAGTGGGCTGATCTGAGGTCTGATGGGGGCACGGTGGGCTGATCTGAGGAATGATGGGGGCACAGTGGTCTGATCTGAGGTCTGATAGGGGTACAGTGGGCTGATCTGAGGTCTGATAGGGGCACAGTGGGCTGATCTGAGGTCTGATAGGGGTACAGTGGGCTGATCTTAGGTCTGATAGGGGCACAGTGGGCTGATCTGAGGTCTGATAGGGCACAGTGGGCTGATATGAGGTCTGATAGGGGCACAGTGGGCTGATCTGAGGTCTGATGGGGGCACAGTGGGCTGATCTAAGATCTGATGGGGGCACAGTGGGCTGATCTGAGGTCTGATAGGGGCACAGTGGGCTGATCTGAGGTCTGATGGGGGCACGGTGGGCTGATCTGAGGAATGATGGGGGCACAGTGGTCTGATCTGAGGTCTGATAGGGGTACAGTGGGCTGATCTGAGGTCTGATAGGGGCACAGTGGGCTGATCTGAGGTCTGATAGGGGCAGAGTGGGCTGATCTGAGGTCTGATAGGGGTACAGTGGGCTGATATGGGGGCTGAGTGGGCTAATTGGCTGATCTGAGGTTTGATAGGGGGTTAATTAGGCTGATATGGGGGCTGATGTGATATTCTGAAATTTCTGGGAGGTCTGATGAAAAATATTTTTTCTTATTTTCCTATTGTAAAATTTGGGGTGCGTCTTATCATTGGGTGCGTTGTTTTTATGTTGACTTTGTTGGTGTTGAGGTCGGTGTAGAAACTGGAAACACCTTTTATTACCGGGGTTTGAGTAGAAATGAACAGGAATGCAGAATATTTCTAGAAGTCTGTGTTAGGCAGGTGGTATTGAGGCAGTAAGTGGTGGTTACTTGGGTCTGGAAGATCTATAATATATTTAATGCTGCTTTTTTTCCCATTTTTAGAGGTCGATGTCCAAACAGAATGTTTTCATATATTTTAGTGGTAATTGGAGTAGATCAAGTTTTTGTTATATGGGCGGGGGAATGAAAACAATGGGAATTAAAGGCTATTATTACGCCGCATACTTAAAAAACGGAGGTAACCTCGTTGCAATTTATTGGATCCATTCAGAAAACCAGATCCGGTTTTCAATTTCGTTTACTGGATCCGGTTTATAGGTGTGAGGAATTGTTATTATGCAAAATTTTTGCCACTTTGTCAGACCATGTGTCTCCATTGTATGCAAACTTGTACGTCCCCCACTATTGTGGATTTAAAGCAAGCAAAGCTGTGATCATTCATGCGTTTTGTGTTTTGGACCATGCTGCCTGCACAAATCCGCTTGGGAATGCTGAATATAACCCCATTTCCCCTGCCACTCACATCACTGGTGCAGTTGTAGCAACCCAGATGATGTTCAGCATGCTGTGCATAGAAGTTTCAGGCTGCAAGAATCGCGGGTAAGAAAGAGGCGGGGCTATGATAGCTCCGACTACATCGGATCGCCCTGATGCTGGGGAGAGGCGAAGCAATGTCACTGATGTCAGGTCAGTGTCAGAGGTGAAAGTGCAGGCGCCCTGGGTAACCAAGTACTGTGACCACCCAGGCCCCTTCTGAGCTTGGGCCCCAAAGCAGCTGCTTCCCCGATAGCTACGCTATGCTTGTAACTGAGGTGGGGGGGGGGTGGACCGTTATAGGGTGAACAATCTTGGACTGGCAATGTTTGCCCCCCTGTTTGATCCTGCCAATAAAAATTCACAGGGTCTGGGAAAGGATGCAGGAGGAATTTGTGGTGTGTGGAGAGAGGAGGGGTTGGAAGCTGGCGATTTGTTCCTGAACAAGCATGTGTAGAAGGAGTAGGGAAAGATTGGGGTAGAAAGCAAGGATGAGAAAAAAAAGGAATGAGAAGAATACACATTCTCGGGAGGATGAATGTAGGCATGGGGATAGGTCTGGGGTGGGTGCTGAAAATGGGATGGGGGGTAGGAGTGGGGTGGGGGATAGGACTGGGACAGAGGGCAGTACAAAATTCCCCAGATCCCGTTCTCAAGAAGTAGCTCAACCTCATGCAACTGCTCGGGCTTCATTTGGCCCATCTGAGGGAGAAGAGTTAGCAGGTAATGATGGGACCAGCAGTGTCCTGGTCAGTGGCATGCTCAGAAGGGCCTGTGGTGGTGGATCGGTTCAGGGACCACTTCAGACTCAACATCGGGCGCCCAAGTTCTGCTGGCGGTTCTGCTGGCAAAAAAACAGTTTCAATCATTTGTTGGTTATATCCAGTCACTCCACCTGACCGTATGGAGTAAAGAGGCCAAATGCTCCACTGTCTTGGTGGGCCCCTTCTGTTCAAATGGAGTGAACAGGAATTTGACAAAAATAACATATCACATCAAAAAGTAAAAATATACATTTTTTAAAATTGAAATTATCTTCTTAATGCCAGCGTGTAGGAACATCAAGGCCGCAAGAAAATAGTATTTCAACCTTGAGGTTGCTCCAGATCCAGTCGGGGCCCGTAGTTCCGGATTATACTCTTTTTTGAAGTGGTTCCTCATTGACTGTCACCTAGTCATAACTGTTTTTACTGTGAAGTAAAGAAATATATTTTAGTATGAATCTATTTATAGATCTAAAAAAATATATTGCGCTACTTATCACATTGACATTGAGGCTCTCCTGAGAGAGTCTAGAAGAGAGCGGCACAGACCTCTTCCCACAGTAGCAGGGTGTACAGACGGTCTGAATATCGGTGGTCCATGTTGTCCCATAAGGCGGGCCTCGCCTCCACCAGTTGGATGAGGAGATCATTATCAATATGCGTCATGACCTCCTCCGAAACTCTGGAACCCTGGAAAAAAAAGGGAAAACAAATATTTAATGGTTGGATGTGAAAAGGAAATAAAAATTTGAACGCTGTTTCAGATACTTACACGTCCCTGACTGCCGCAAGCTCCCCGACGAACTGTGGAGGAGGCTGGGGGTTCTCCTCTGGTGACTCCAGCTTCATCTTGCTCCCTGTGGTGCTCCCTGGAGGGAGATGCGTCTTTTTTAAAATGCGTTGGATGGATGGTTTGGCCAGTGGAGGCTACAGTAGCTCCAGTGTGATGTCACTGAATAGAGCGCGAGTTTCTAGTTACCACGGTTTTCTACAAGGCGCACCGATACCAGCTGGAGCACGCTCCGAGTGAAACTACAACTCCAATACCCTTGCAGCATACCCTCTAGTATGAAGGAGGACTAAGTGGTACTATATATTGTAATATAGTGGGAAGCAGCGCGCTGCGGATGTAATAGGGATGTCCAGGGAAATCCATCTGTAACAGTGAGCCGGCAGTGCGCTCCCTCCCTGCAGTGCCGCCGGTCTCCCGATTATGTAATGGAGAGAGTACGCGACCTGCGCCCTCGTCTCTATGGTGATCATGGGGCGGGGAGGACCCGGCGACGCACGCTTCCCTACGCGGCCGGCGTCCTCTCTCCCCTAGGCAACGAGCAGATGGGGCATGAGAGCACTGGCAGGCATAGTCAGTGCTCAGCTGTGAATTATACGATTACGGTCAGATGACGCTGGCCACATCACGCGACCTACCTGCGGGCCTATTTAAACAGGCAACCTGCTGGCTACAGGTTGCCTGTGATTGGTCTCATAACCTTCACCAGCGTTTGATTCTATTGTGACTTCAGTGTTCAGTGACCTCGGCTCTGAACTTGACCTCGTCCTTACATATTCCTTATAACTACGAACCTCTCGGCTTCTGACCTCGGCTTGTGTTTGACTCTGCTCCAGTATTATCCCTCGGTATTGACGTAACCTCCTGGCTTTTGACCTCAATTTGGTGCTATTCTATTTTCGGTGTGCTCTGTCTTTGTTGTTTTCTCCCATTGTTCCCCTCCCTGTACACCCCAACACGTATGAAAGCTAGGGACTGCCATCCAGTTGTACACCGTCGGTTAGGACGGACTGTGCAAGTAGGCAGGGACAGTGGTGTGGGTTGAGCTCAAGGCTGCACTAGATATAATTGTATTTTTTTGATAACTCTGAAAGAAAAATTTTAAACTAGAGCAGACCCATAAGACTAGCTGATGATATGATAAGCCGCAGCTGCACTTTTCAGTATGTGTCTCTTTGGGCTCCTGGACCATCAATGCTGGGTGTCGTTTAGCCGTGTTGAAGCAGAATGACAATTATCTCATTGATCAAGGAGCAAAACCGCCAACTGCATGCACTTATGTCTGGCATGAGTTTGCAGTTTTATGCGGGTCATTGCTTGTAGTTATATAGTTGAAAATGAAGTGAATGGGTTCATCATAAGATGCAACAATTGCAACATGTCACCCCCCACGGCCGATCATGTCCTAAGTTTATCGGAATGCAAAGTGGTGTGGTGCTGCCTCAATAGTTTTCTGTGTGTGTCACGGTACTCTTACCTGAATACCGTCGCTCCCCAGGGTTAGGCTTCGAAGCAATAAAGGGGAGAGTAACGGTGGAGGTGGACAAATAGTCGAGTCCAGACTTTTATAAACAAATTTACTTGAATCAATTTGCATCCATACGAGAAGTGGTGTTTCTCTTGGTTCCAGCAGGTGCTGGCATAAACTGGCAGGCAAACCTAAATATTCTGCTTTATCTCTCTGCTGTGCTAAATTCAGCTTTAGTGTAGTCAATGGACTTTAGGACTCTTCTTGCACCTTTGGAGTGGGGTGGCTTTGGCTGTTTTTGCCCCCCTTGCAAGACTCTGTCATAAATCTGCAAGGAGTCAGGGTGATTCTCCTCTCCTTCCAACTCTAGACTAGACTAAGACTGACTGAAAACTTCCTGCAGCCCGTCCCTTGGTAGGAAACGGGAATGGCCCACTTCTGCTCAAAATGGGGAGAATGGAATGGTAGAGATGCTAAAGATCTCTCTGCCATATATGCTGCCACCTGCTGGTGAACCAGACACATAACATGTAATACAACAAATAACAGTTACATTAGTGGGCCTGGAATAAATACACAGATGACATTATGGTTAGCCCATTAAAGACAGTAGTGGGGTGTAGGAATGGTACTACCACTCTGGGGTAGTACATACCCCCTTATTTAAAACCAAGCCACCCTTGACTTGTGCTTAGGGTATACTCCAGTTCCCTTTTTAAGTTCCCTTTTAAGTTGCAAAAGCTTGAAAACCTTGGTGCAAAAATGTCACAGTAGAGGTCACAAAGAGCTCAGGTACATGTTAGAGTCTAATCTTTGGGTGCTAACTTATAATGTTGCAAAACTGGAACACAGTGCAAAAAAAGTCATTTGTGATCCACATGAGGTGAGGTAATGTGTGCGACCTGGAGATAGTTTTTTGGCTGATAGATGGAGTCCTAACAATCTGTTCTCTTCTGGCCAAGAGGTAAAACGGGGCATCAAAACAGAAAAGACCAATTCTCTCACCCTCCAGAAGCAGTCCACATTGTAGCTCCAGTAGTCCAATGGATTGTTTTCTCACAGTAAGGGGTCTCTTACAGGAGAGACTGGAATTCTTCCTCCTGGGTCCCATAGTTGACGGCGCAAAAGTCCTTTTTTAAGCTGTGTGACATCCTCATCGCTGTCACTTCTAGCTCTGGCGCTCTCTGCAGCTGTAACTCCAGGAGAAGCTTCAGCTGCCTTCTGTGGCAGAACTTGAAATTGCAGGATCACTCTCTTCTGGAGGATTCTCTGTAAGCCTTTGCTTTTTCCTGGTAGGTGACAGATTCTCCAGACAGCAATAAAGGATAGACCTTTGGTCTTTCATAGCAACGAGCTCCAGATTCAGTGGTGGTTCCGGAGTGTATTGAGCATTATCTGTGGACTCCTCCTTTTTCCTGTGCACATCAGGACAGTGTTCCCATTTGGTGGTCTCAGGCTGTACAGCAGTAGTAGGCCTAGAGATTTCTGTAGTGGCAGTGATAATGGTCATGGACTGGCTCTTTTCTGGCCCTACCACTGCAGTAGTCAGGGGCAACAGTGGTAAACTTCGCCTGGCAGGTGGCCTGCTGTCCCTTACGAGAGGGACTGGAAGTCATCTTTGCTGTTGCTGCAGCAGTTGAAAGTGCCTAGTGCCCATGACAATGGCCACAGAGCGGTCCTTCTCCGACCTCGTTACGGATTCAGTTAGGGGCACTGGTGGTGGTGGCTCACTATAGTCCAGAAGGGCACTGTCTTCGCTGTCAGACATATCTTTTGATACCTTGTACCATACTAGAGGGGTAAATGTAAGCTAGACTGCAAGGCCTCGCTGCTATGGGCAGCGGCAGCAGAATTGATGCATGGCCCCTTTAAGAGTCGCTACAACTACTCAATTTTGGGGAGTATTATGCTCCAGTAGGCAGATTATTGCCCCAAACAGTCTCTAGTTTCCCCAGCAGTACTTACTCAGATCTCTGGACATTGATTCTCAGGAGCCAGGGAAGCTGGAACTGTATTTTCCTTTCTCCAAGATGGCTGCTGCTTCTACTTCCTGTAGGGGTACAGTCAGTTTCTTTGTCCTCCTGGGAACTTCTATTCAGCACTTTAGTTCCTTCTGCTGCAAGAATGGTTCCTCTGTGGAGCCGGCCTTTTGGTTCCCTCCCCTCTGCTTGGTGGATGTCTTCCTTCTGAAGAGATGAGGCACAAATCCAAGATGGCTAATTAATCCCTGTTTTGCCTCAGTGCTGCAACTGATACAGACTCACACTCTCCAGCAGTAAGTAGATGCTATAAGTCCGTTATAGGGGGTTTTACAGATGGGGGGCCTTCAATAGTAAGGCGCAGAAGTATTTGAATCCTGTTTGTAACAGCAATTGCAACATGCCGCCACCCAGGGCCGATCGTGTCCCAGGTTTATCGGAATGCCGAGTGGTGTGGTGCGGCCTCAATAGTTTTCTGTGTGTGTCACAGCTAGACTCCTAAGCAATAAAGGGGAGAGTGGTAGAGGTGGAGAAATAGCTGAGTCCAGACTTTCTATAAAGTTGAACAGCTTTACTTGAATCAACTTTCATCTGTACAAGAAGTGGTGTTTCTCTTGGCTCCAGCAGGTTTTGGCATAAACTGGCAGGCAAACGTAAATATTCTGCTTTATCTCTCTGCTGTGCTAAACTCACTTTTAGTCTGGTCACGGGAATTTAGGGCTGTTCTGATACCTTTGGAGTGGGGTGCCTTTGGTAGTTGACCCCCTTGGTTAACCTGTAAGGATTCCGGGTGATCCTCCTCTCCTTCCAACTGTAGACTAGACTAAGACTGACTAAGAACTTCCTGCAGCCCCTCCCTTGGTAAGAAACAGGAATGGCCCACTTCAGCCCAAAAGGGTCAGAATGGATCTAAAGATCTCTCTGCTGTATATGCTGCCACCTACTGGTGAACAAGGCACATTACATATAATACAACAAATAGCATTTACATAGCAGAACAGTTAATCTACAGTGTAAGAGGACCTGGAATAAATACACAGATGACATTATGGTAAGCCCATTAGAGACAGTAGCAGGGTGTAGGAATGGTACTATAACTCTGGGGTATTACACAATGACTGATCCTAAGAGCTGTATTAGACGTTGAGAGGGCCAGCCATACCATCGCTAGGGATGATTAGACTGTTTAAAAATGCCACCAGTTTCACAATGAATCAGAAAACACTCGTTCTTCAGTCAATCACAATTTTTAAGGAGGAGAAACAATCATTGGAGGATAAACCAGAGAGATATATAGAACTTTCCTTATTAATAAAAAGTACAATCTTGGGGGGCGTGGCTTGGCCAGCGCGCATGATGGCCGCGTCATGAAAGAGCTCAGGACACCGTGGCTCTCCTCTCCCTCTTAGCGACTTCCACAGCAGCTCACACTCTACCAAAAGGTCAGAATATGGCAGCCAAACAGACAGGGAGGAGGAAGGCACCTAAAAACAAAGGCTCCATGCCACTGGAGCACTTTTTTTTCACAGATGACGCAGACAAAGATGGCGCTGGAGACGGGTAGCACACTACAAAAGGAGGGCTGAAAGGTCCCGCAGCCCAACTAGCAGGGGACGCTATTGAACCGACTTCTAACCTTGCCCGGCAGTTCTCACTGAATGGAGAGTGTGACTCACCGACCTCGCCGAGCGCAGAAGGAGATGGCGCCATTGCCCGAGATGATGCTGCGCCACAGGGCCAGCACAGAGCCTCGATCCCACCACTGCGAGGAGGCCACAGTTCACGCCATTGGGCTCCGACTCTGCTGAAAGCAGCCCCCAGAAACAACGCCAAAGGATACAAAGTGGTGACCCAGAAGGTATTTCTGCATTATCTATTAAGGTTTTAGATTTTCCACGCGTCTCCCACGTGGAAAATAAAATGGCGTCCTTTGCAGAAGCGCATAATGAACTAGTCGACTCCCATAACCTCTTGGATGATATAGTTGACTCTCTGCAGGCTAAATTGGTGGAGTACGAAGATAGGAGTCGTAGGAATAATATTAAATTCCGCAATATTCTAGAAACCGTCCTGGGATCGGAACTTAGACAGTACTTACAACAGCTAACTAAAACGTTCCTTCCAACTTGTGAGGAATATAAACTTAGTATTGATCGGGTCCACAGGGTACCAAAACCAATAAACCTCCCTGATGACATACCGAGAGATGTGCTAGCAAGATATACCTTTTACCATGTCAAAGAGAAATTACTGGAAGTAGACCGCAAGCAACAACCCCTTGCAGAACCATATGAACAGTTGAAACTTTTCACGGATCTATCTGCTGCTACTTTACAGGCTCGCAAACGCCTGGCTCCACTTACCGCCATACTCAGGCGACACTCTATACCATACAGATGGGGCTTCCCCACTAAAATCCTCATTAATAGGAAAGGCACATTTCATGCAGTCTCGTCAGTAGAAGCTGGAAGAAATCTTCTAATAAAATGGCGTATTCTTACAGAAGAAGATCCCCCACCGCCGAGAGGAATAGCACCATCAAGGATGGACACTGAATGGCACAGGGTATCCAGACCCGGATCTATATAGGAACTGATGTTCTACTATACTCCCTCAGTGACAACTTAAAGGGGTATTCCCATCTCACAGATGTAGTTTGTATAGTTAGATATAGCCATACCAGTATTATTACTAATAGAATGTATTTATATAAAATGTACCGTTTAGAAGATTTCCCTATCTGTATATCCATTGTCCCACACACATCAGTCAGGACGTTGCCCCTGGTTACAGCCACCGCGGCAATGTAGTAGTGGTGGTCGGCTTGCTCTGAGGTAACTGCTGTATTGTGAACACACATTACATGAACATGCGGAGACACATCCTAAGGTTGTCGCATTTTTGTCTGCGCTTCCAAAATGCAGAGAAACGGATCCTGTTCCAAGATCAATGCATCTCTATGGAGCAGGATCCGGTTATAAAGTCTGCGTTTTGGATGGATCCTGACCATTGTGTTGTGGACTGATTGATGTGAAAGTCCCCTAAGATGTGTCTCCTCATGCTGATGTAATGTGCGTTCACAATACAGCAGTTACCTCAGAGCAAGCCGGCCACCACTACTACATGGCCCCGGTGGTCGTAACCAGGGGCAACGGCCTGACTGATGTGTGTGGACAATGGATATACAAATAGGGAAATCTTCTAAACGGTACATTTTATATAAATACATCCTATTAGTAATAATACTGGTATGGCTATATCTAACTATACAGACTACATGTGTGAGATGGGAATACCCCTTTAAGGAAACAGCCAGCAATACAAGATCCCCCAGAGTTGATGTAATATACTACTTATATTGCCGCTGTCTATATCTCCTGCCTCAACTTTTGCCATCTGCCTCTGACCTCCTTGCTTTTCCTACTTTCTATCCACTACTTACTATCTTCTGCCCTTTATTTCTTTATCTGACTCTGATTTCTCTTTTTTCTCTCATCCGTCATTGGGAGATGAGCTACGGGTATCCGTACTTGACTGACTTGTTCATTTTTTTCTAGTTTCCAGTGTACACCCCCAACAAGACCAGTAATCAGATACTGGGAGTGCGTAATGGTCTGGTTGCTGATCAGATGTTTGTGTTTCTGGTTTAACCTTTTTGTTCTTTTAGAAATAGCTACTTAAGCCTCAAATGAAAGCCTTGTCGCCGCCAACCCAGGTGGGTGCCGTCCACATACTGCAACGCTTGACTTAACGTTTCAAACCCTCTCCATACACTCTGTGGTAGGATACATTACTTTACTTATCATATTTATCTCCAAAAATGGTACTTAAATGTTTGTCCTTAAATGAGAGGGGCTTAAACAGTCCATTCAAGAGAACTACCATGTGGAGAGAGGCGAAAGCCTAAAACTGTGAAATATTGTATATACAGGAGACCCACATATCAGCCGCCCCCAGCTCCGCCACAAAGACTATCCTCTCATTATCCACTCAACTTTCTCAAAGAAAAAAAGAGGTGTATTAATTGCCTACGATGGCGATTCAGGTCCACCAAACGTGGATAGACCCACAAAACAGGTACATAATCGTTCACTGTGTGATCAACAATATTGAGTATACAATAGAAACATACAAGATTGACGGCAGAAAAAGCCCCCCTGGTCCATCTAGTCGCCCTTTTATTATCCTTTTATTGTTATCTTAGGATAGATACAGGTTTACATTCAGTTACTGTGGATGTATCAACCACCTCTGCTGGAAGTTTGTTCCAAGCTTCTACTACTCTTTCAGTGAAGTAATATTTTCTAATGTTGTTCTTGATTTTCCCTCTAACCTCAGATTGTGCCCCTTGTTCTTGTGTTCAGTTTCTTATTAATAACCCTTCCCTCCTGATCTTTATTCAGTCCTTTAACATATTTAAAGGTTTCAATCATGTCCCCCCTTTCTCTTCTTTCCTCCAGACTATACATATTAAGAACTCAGAGTCTTTCTTGATAAGTTCTATGCTTTAGACCTTCCACCATTTTTGTAGCTCTTCTTTGGACGCAATATCCCTTTGCAGGTGAGGTCTCCAGAATTGAACACAGTATTCCAGATGTGGTCTCACTAGAGCTCTATACAGAGGGATCACAATAGCAAATATATACGCTCTGAACTCGGGCACACTGCGATTCCTACGACGGTTCCTAAGTAAACTGAGCAAACTACAGAAAGGTAAAATACTTGTGAGTGGAGATTTTAATGGGATTTGCAATCCTTCCCTTGATACCACTGCAAATCCCGTGGCACCTAAGACAAATGTGGCCAAGCTGACATGGACTCATGACTTGTATGATATGTGGCATATCCTCCATATTAATGAAAAAGATTTTACTTACTACTCTGCTGTCCACAAGACATACTCCCGCATAGATATGCTTTGGGTAGAACACTAATAGAACACATTTCAGAAGCTAGCATCGGTACAATCCAGTGGTCTGACCATGCTCCCATAACACTGTCCATTAACGAGGGCCCTCCATCGACTTCAGAGACTTAACACTTATCTCCTTTCTATGCCTTCCATCAGCGGGAAGTGGAGACCTCTTTTAAGGAGTTTTTTCAAATAAATGACACCCCTGATATACAGCCCTACACCTTCTGGAACTGCCACAAGGCATATATAAGAGGTGTACTGATCAGACAGAGTAGCATATGGACAAAGCAACGGGACAAAGACATACAGGTTACCATGGAGACCATCCAAAGACTGGAAGCCTTACAAAGCATCACACAGAGCTTACAAAAGCTAGGCCACATTTACGGAGCCTTCTTACGTACACCTATGAGAGGTCTCTTAGACGCCTTAAATTACTATATTATGCACAAGATAATAAATCTGGTGCCCTAAATTTGAAATCTAGGATCCCATGCCTACACCATCCTATATCTCAGAAACCAATGACGACACCCTAAGATATAGCTATATTACTCAGACCTTTATAACCTTAAAGATAGTCACAAGAGAAATAGAGGCAGTGATTCGTTCGATCCCTCTCAATAAAACTCCGGGTCCCGACGGATTTTCTGCACTATATTATAAAAAATTTACACCCATTCCCACTAAATATCTCCTGTCCATTTTTTCTATTGCGATGACTACAGGTTCCTTTCCTCCTGAAATGTTAGAAGCATCAATAGTAACTATCCCCAAACCGGGCAAATCACCTCTACAAACTACGACTTATCGCCCAATTTCTCTATTAAACTGTGACGTCAAAATCTATGCCAAACTAATTGTAAATAGGAATACAATATCAGAGGGAGCATCATTCAAGGGAGAGGGATTCACCACAGGTAACACGACAGAACGAATACAATATCAGAGGGAACATCATTCAAGGGAGAGGGATTCACCACAGGTAACACGACAGACACGAATACAATATCAGAGGGAGCATCATTCAAGGGAGAGGGATTCACCACAGGTAACACGACAGACACGAATACAATATCAGAGGGAACATCATTCAAGGGAGAGGGATTCACCACAGGTAACACGACAGACACGAATACAATATCAGAGGGAACATCATTCAAGGGAGAGGGATTCACCACAGGTAACACGACAGACACGAATACAATATCAGAGGGAACATCATTCAAGGGAGAGGGATTCACCACAGGTAACACGACAGAACGAATACAATATCAGAGGGAGCATCATTGAAGGGAGAGGGATTCACCACAGGTAACACGACAGACACGAATACAATATCAGAGGGAACATCATTCAAGGGAGAGGGATTCACCACAGGTAACACGACAGACACGAATACAATATCAGAGGGAACATCATTCAAGGGAGAGGGATTCACCACAGGTAACACGACAGAACGAATACAATATCAGAGGGAGCATCATTCAAGGGAGAGGGATTCACCACAGGTAACACGACAGACACGAATACAATATCAGAGGGAACATCATTCAAGGGAGAGGGATTCACCACAGGTAACACGACAGACACGAATACAATATCAGAGGGAACATCATTCAAGGGAGAGAGATCACCCACAGATAACACGACAGAACGAATACAATATCAGATGGAACATCATTCAAGGGAGAGGGATTCACCACAGGTAACACGACAGACACGAATACAATATCAGAGGGAACATCATTCAAGGGAGAGGGATTCACCACAGGTAACACGACAGACACGAATACAATATCAGAGGGAACATCATTCAAGGGAGAGGGATTCACCACAGGTAACACGACAGACACGAATACAATATCAGAGGGAACATCATTCAAGGGAGAGGGATTCACCACAGGTAACACGACAGACACGAATACAATATCAGAGGGAACATCATTCAAGGGAGAGGGATTCACCACAGGTAACACGACAGACACGAATACAATATCAGAGGGAACATCATTCAAGGGAGAGGGATTCACCACAGGTAACACGACAGACACGAATACAATATCAGAGGGAACATCATTCAAGGGAGAGGGATTCACCACAGGTAACACGACAGACACGAATACAATATCAGAGGGAGCATCATTCAAGGGAGAGGGATTCACCACAGGTAACACGACAGACACGAATACAATATCAGAGGGAACACTATTCAAGGGAGAGAGATCACCCACAGATAACACGACAGAACCATGGATACAATTTAAGACACAGGGAATTGAGTCCAAAGGAATACATGAGGGGCGACAAATAGAGGAAGGAAGAAAGGAAGAGGGAACAGATACCGACACATCATTATCACAGAATGTACAATCAATATACAGAGGAAAGAGGAAAACACGGAGGGGACAAGGCAAAAGAAAACAACAAAAGCAATGGAGTGAACAGGGGCAGATAACGGAGACTAATACGGTAGTTAACTTGAGCAAACATGTTTTAACAAAAGCACAAAGCAGTTTGCTCAATAAAGGGTTAAAATTTGCTCCTTCCACCGCATTGAATAAATTCGATGTATATGTTGGCATTGAGAAATTCATGAGGAAGCTGTGCCTCAAAAAACATTATATGAAGAAAGCATGTGAGAGAGGCACGGCAAATGAACCTGAATCCCAACATACCACTTTAAAACAAAAATCAGTGAAATTAATGAGTCAGGAATTAATAACGTTTAAAAAGAATGTTGAAATGGATGTGAGGAAGATGAAGAATCCATGTAATAACTACAGTAATCTAACTAAGGAAGAAGGAATAGCAGATTAGAAAGTATCACCATTCGCCCGGCCGATAAAGCTGGAGCAGTGGTGATACAAGATACTCTCAAGTATGATGAGGAATGTAAGAAACAACGATACTTCCACCTATATTAAATTAGAAGGAGACCCTACTAAAGAGTATTATAAACTATTAGTGGATTACTGTAAAAAAGGACTCAAAAAAGGTATTCTTTATGATCAGGAATATAGATTCATTACGGGAACTGAGTGTAGAACACCAATTTTCTATACCATACCTAAAATACACAAAAATGAAAGAAACCCCCCAGGGCGCCCAATAATATCGGGAATAGGGTCGGTAACATCCAATTTGTCACAGTATTTAGATCACTTACTGCAACCGACTGTTAAAATAACCCCCTCATACATAAAAGACACGACTCAAGTGATCTCATTAGTAGAAACCTTGGAATATGAACCGGATTGGTTTCTGGGTACTCTAGATGTTACATCATTGTACACAATAATTAATCATGCACAAGGTATTGAAGCCCTGGAGAAAATGTTACATTTGAACAGTAACATTGCAAAGGAACAAATAGATTTCATGGTGGAGGGGATCTACCACATCCTTACACACAACTACTTTTGGTAAGGAAGTAATTTTTACCTACAAATCAAGGGCACTGCCATGGGTACCAGGTTCGCCCTGAGTTATGCAAATTTATTTATGGCCTACTGGGAATCTTTGGTCATTGCACCTGAGCTGGGGGCGAATCTGGTACTCTGGCGTCGTTTTATAGACAACATTTTGTTTGTCTGGAAAGGGAGTGAAGAGGAACTACGGAGGTTTCTAGAAGCCCTGAATGCCAATGAGAGTGGTTTGAAATTCACTGCGAATATAAGCAGGACCCATGTGGAGTTCCTAGACCTCCTAATAATAGTAAGAGATGGGAAATTAGTTTGTAACACCTATCAAAAGGAAGTTGCAAAGAATGGTTACATTTTATACTCTAGTTGCCATCTGCCGAGATGACTGATGAACGTACCGTTGAATCAGTTCCGGAGAATTAAGCACAACTGTACAGTACAGACCAAAAGTTTGGACACACCTTCTCATTCAAAGAGTTTTCTGTATTTTCCTGACTATGATAATTGTAGATTCACACTGAAGGCATCAAAACTATGAATTAACACATGTGGAATTATAGACTTAACAAAAAAGTGTGAAACAACTGAAAATATGTCTTATATTCTAGGTTCTTCTAAGTAGCCACCTTTTGCTTTGATTACTGCTTTGCACACTCTTGGCATTCTCTTGATGAGCTTCAAGAGGTAGTCACCTGAAATGGTATTACAACAGTCTTGAAGGAGTTCCCAGAGATGCTTAGCACTTGTTGGCCCTTTTGCCTTCACTCTCGGTCCAGCTCACCCCAAACCATCTGGATTGGGTTCAGGTCTGGTGACTGTGGAGGCCAGGTCATCTGGTGTAGCACCCCATCACTCTCCTTCTTGGTCAGATAGCCCTTACACAGCCTGGAGGTGTTTGGGGTCATTGTCCTGTTGATAAATAAATGATGGATGGAATAGCATGCCGCTGCAAGATGCTGTGGTAGCCATGCTGGTTCAGTATAAATCCCCCACACCATCACACCTCCTCCTCCATGCTTCACGGTGGGAACCAGGCATGTAGAGTCCATCCCTTCACAAAGACACGGTGGTTGGAACCAAAGATCTCAGATTTGGACTCATCAGACCAAAGCACAGATTTCCACTGGTCTAATGTCCATTCCTTGTGTTCTCCTTAGCAGTGGTTTCCACCATGAAGGCCTGCTGCACACAGTCTCCTCTTAACAGTTGTTGTAGAGATGTGTCTGCTGCTAGAACTCTGTGTGGCATTGACCTGGTCTCTAATCTGAGCTGCTGTTAACCTGCCATTTCTGAGGCTGATGACTCGGATGAACTTCTCCTCCGCAGCAGAGGTGACTCTTGGTCTTCCTTTCCTGGGGCGGTCCTCATGTCAGACAGTTTCTTTGTAGCACTTGATGGTTTTTACGACTGCACTTGGGGACACTTTCAAAGTTTTCCCAATTTTTCGGACTGACTGACCTTCATTTCTTAAAGTAATGATGGCCACTCGTTCTTCTTTACTTAGCTGCTTTTTTCTTGCCATAATACAAATTCTAACAGTCTATTCAGTAGGACTATCAGCTGTGTATCCACCTGACTTCTGCCCAACACAACCCCATTTATAAGGCAAGAAATCCCACTTATTAAACCTGACAGGGCACACCTGTGAAGTGAAAACCATTTCAGGTGACTACCTCTTGAAGCTCATCAAGAGAATGCCAAGAGTGTGCAAAGCAGTAATCAAAGCAAAAGGTGGCTACTTTGAAGAACCTAGAATATAAGACATATTTTCAGTTGTTTCACACTTTTTGTTAAGTCTATAATTCCACATGTGTTAATTCATAGTTTTGATGCCTTCAGTGTGAATCTACAATTATCATAGTCATGAAAATACAGAAAACTCTTTGAATGAGAAGGTGTGTCCAAACTTTTGGTCTGTACTGTACCTTAAACTCTCAATTTGAAAAGGTGGCAGAAGTAGTGGTAAAAAAATTTGAAGAGACAAAAAAATACCCGGATTATTTGGTAAATGGGGCTTTAGAAAGAGTTAGAGGCAGGGAGAGAACCTCCTTTTTTGAAACTAAAATTAGTGGAAAAGAAAAGGATGAGACAATTAGATTAATTCATCCCTTCAGCTCTCAATATAAACAACTTGAAAAAATAATAAAAAGATATTGGTACCAAATAATCCAGCAATAGCGTATACGAAAGTGACTCCTATTGGTTTACAATAGCCCCTACCATTAGAGAATCGAAGAAACATACCAGTATACCAGGATGGACGAACCTGAAAGGCTTCTACAAATCAGTCAGATACAATCCACATCCAATGGTTTTAAATGGAACATAAGAGAATTCCTGACATGTAGTACCAAAAATGTGGTCTATTTAATTCAGTGCCCTTGCGGTAAGCAATATGTAGGAAGGACTAAGAGAGATTTGAAAACAAGAATATCCGAGCATGTAAACAATCTACGTAATGGCTACGACAAACACACGCTGTCTAAACATTATAAGGAACATCATAATAAGGATCCTAAGGGAAGAATTTACACAGCGTTAGAGAAAGTAAATAGACACTGGAGGGGAGGTGATCACATTTCCAGAATGTCGAGAATGGAATCGAGGAAAATTTATGAATTTGGCACAATAATCCCACAGGGTCTAAACGCGGATATTGAGATTTTTGGCTTTATATGAAGAGGATGGGGAGAGATGGCGGAGGCGATGGGACATCAGGGTCAGGCTGTACATCTTTTCCAGCACCCTGATCTCCCCTTTCTTCCGGGATCTCTCTCTCTCTTCAATCAGATTGCAGTATTATAATATCACATTACCGGAGTATTATTGAGTGTTACTTTGGATATCAAGCGAATAGGATGGTATACGACAGAGGTTGACCCAATATATATGTGTACACTTATACATGTTATATATAGTTTCTGAACATTTTTGGGTAGATATATTTTTATACTTTTATATTTTCTATATGATTCTATATTGCAGCAGTTGAATTGACTACAATGTATCATAATGTGGAAAAAACGCATTAACCCTTTCGCGCCCAGAGCTTTTTTCGGTTATGCATTTTCGTTTTGCGCTCCCTGCCTTCAAACAGCCATAACTCTTTTATTTTTCTGTTCACACAGCTGTATGAGGGCTTGTTTTTTGCGGGACAAGTCGAACTTTCCAACGCCACCATTTAATATTGCATACGGTGTAGTGGGAAGCGGGAAAAAAATTCCAAACCGGGTGAAATTGCAAAGAAAACGCTATTCCGCTACAGTTCTACGGGTTTCTTATTTACAGCGTTCGATGTGCATTAAAACTGATCCATTACTTTCATTCTACTGGTCAGTACGAATCCGGCAATACCTAATATGTATAGTTTTTCCTGCGTTTTCATAGTGATAAAATAATTAGAAAGTTGCCCTTTTTTTTTTTTTTTCCTTGTCACATCTTGACCCCTATAACTTTTTGGTATTTATTGATACCATTCTGGGGTGTGTATGACTTTTTGATCACTTTTTATTTAATTTTTTTTAGAAAAAAAAAGCGACAAAAAACGGCAAATCGCCATTTGGACGCTTTTTTCCGCCACACAATTCGCCGTATTGGAATTTTTTATATTTTAAAAGTACGGGAGTTTTCGGTCACGGTGATACCCATGATGTCTATATTTATTGTTATTTAGGTATTTATTTTTTACTTATACGGAAAGGGGGGGTGATTTGAACTTTTACATCTTTTTTATTTTTTATATATTTTTTAACATTTTTTTTAAATTTTTTTTTACTATTTGAAAGCTCAAATATGGGCTTATATATTGTGTTTTTTTTTTTTCTTTATGAGCAATTATGGATTTTATAGACTCAGAAATCCAAGAATTGCTCATTTCTTATCCTGGCCTGCCATCTAGTGGCCAGAATAAGAATTGCACTTTGAAAACTGTAATCCTCACCAGCGAGGATTACAGTTTTCATATGGTGTACAGACACCCCGATTGGCCACACGGGGTGTCTGTACACCACCCGGAAGCGAATGCTTCCGGGTTGAGACGCAACTAGATGCCGTGATCACGTGTGATCACGGCATCTAATCTCCGAGGAAGATGCCGCCGATGGCGGTAAGTAGCGGCAAGTCTCTGCTGTTAGAAACAGCAGAGACTTGCCGGCCATGACGCCCGCCGCACTTGCGAGCGGGCGCCATGTGCCCGCATCGCCCCAGCGCCGTACATGTACGGCACTGGGCGAGAAGGGGTTAAGCTTAGAATAAATGCAAGATGGTGGATAAAAACGCTAAGGAATCGCAATGCAGATTTTATGCTATATTTTATGATATCTGTGTTTATTGATAAACGATGGAATATGTATGTAAGGGAAATGGAATAATAATCACCTTATTTGGCGGTAAAAAAGGATAATATATGGCAAAATATGCAAACATGGGAATCCGCACCAGGTTTTGGAAATAGGGGTGAATGTATAAATTCCGGAAAAAAGGAGGGATGATTCAGCTACTGAGGAAGGTGTTTGAACACCGAAACGCGTCTAGCGTAGAGAAATCATCCCTGATTACAACAAGGCATGGCTAACAAAGTTAAATTAGATACATTTTTGTGAGTTCGAGGTGGAATGGTGAAAGCCAGTACCGTGATTTAGTGGAACACCCGGACCTCAATTAGAGACCGAACACAGGAAACAGCGGTCCTAAGCTGCCATCGCGATAAACGCCACACGTGGTTCTCCGGTCACGGGGGTAAGCCTGCAACGTACACTAACATAGAGACCGCGAAGAAATAAAAGATAAGGGGTAAGTGCACAACCCTTTTCTCGGAGGCAATTGGATCCACTTAATCGGAGGACTTTGTATGACGATATAAAGAGATAACTTTGAGAGTACAACTGGTACAATACTAATATCCGAAATACCAGCCCCATTCAGTGGGTAAACGTACCCTGGTGGAGATTTGTATCACTTATAATATACTAGTGACTGCATATATTCCATTACAAGAGACTGATAATACCGTTGTTTATACAGAAATACGGAGGAGGCTGCACTACTTCAACAGGGGCTAATGTAAAGTGGAGAGGATTTCTACACCATCTAAGAATAACCATTGGGAACATTGTATGGAATAGGGATGGTAACACCTACGTGTACTTCTATGATTTTATGCTATATGTTTTTTAATATGTGCTGTTTGTATATATTTTTAATTGAACATTAAAATATTTCTATACATATCCAGTGAGGAGAGTGCGTGCCCTTTGAGAATATTTTAATTGCAAATAGGCTTCTAAATATTGTCCCCACTTTGGTGTCAATCGAGCAAACAGGATTTGTAGCGGGGAGACAGGCCCCGAGTAACACCTGAAGACTTCTCACCCTTATACAACAAGTAGAAATCTCCCATACTCCGTCTTTATTCTTCACTCTTGATGCTGAGAAGGCTTTCGACCGCATCAACTGGTCCTATGCCTTCTCAGGGCTCGGGCCCAATTTACTCGGCCATCTCAGCCCTATACTCTATGCGCTAAAGTTTTCACTAACAGTACTACTTCCACTATCTTTCCTCTTACCAATGGTACTAGACAGGGCTGCCCCCTTTTCCCTTTATTTTTTATTTTATCCATAGAACCACTGGCAGAACTAATCCGTCGGGACCCGGACATCTCGGGTATTACTGTAGGAACCAGAACTCACAAGCTTGCCCTCTTCACTGATGATATTATCATCACATGTACTAAACCTGCTTCCTCCCTTCCGAAAATATTTGATTTACTAGAGCATTGTGGACGTATTTCTTAATATAAACTAAACGTAGATAAATCCCAATGCCTACCAGTCAGCGTCCCTACCGAGGAACTGTCCAGTCTACAGACTTAGACTGGCAACCGGAAAGCATACAATACCTAGGTATTAACTTATTTTACTCCACATCAAAAATATACCAAACTAATTTTCCTCCGTTGTTAGACACCATTCAAAAAGAGACTGTCAACCTTAAAGGGTTTCTGTCACCAGTTTTTTCGGTATGAATCAGGCTGACATTAGAGATGTGCTAATGTCACCTGATTCCAAATATATATCTGTTTTATTTACTGGTGCCCCCATTTTTATATAAAATGAACTTTTATTTTATGCTAATAAGGCTCCTAGGTGCAAGGGGCGTTCCAGGCAGAGAAGAAACACTCCGTTCACCATAGCTTTTAAGGACCTTCAATGATGTCATGACCATGTGATCAGTCACATGGTTTAGGAGGAGACAGGCTGTGTGATCCTAACCATGTGACTGATCACATGGTCATGACATCATTGAAGGTCCTTAAAATCTATGGTGAACTGAGTGTTTCTTCTCTGCCTGGTCCTGTCAATCAACAGAGCCTCTAGGAGCAGGGGTAACGCCCCTTGCACCAAGGAGCCTTATCATACCTCCCAACTTCTGAAAATTGCAAAGAGGGACAATATGTGTGGCGCGCATCACGGCAGGTTTTTTTATAATAGGCCACGCCTCTAACTCCGCCCAAATCATAATTACTGGAGCGCCTGCGGCCTTTTTTTTTCTTGCACTTCAATGTCCATATAAATATTAGAACATAAATCATCAGATTATAGATATTTTAAGGTCCAACTTGCACCAAATAATGAAGTTATTGTCTAATATACAGGTAGAAACCATACAGATAGTTTAGTAAGGAGAAATTTTGTAACTGTATTAATGCACATTTATGCATTAATTCTCCAGGTCAAAAAGAGGGACATTTAAGGATCAAAGAGGGACAGAGGGACTTAGGTCAAAAAGAGGGACTGTCCCTCCAAAAGAGGGACACTTGGGAGGTATGCCTTATTAGCATAAAATAAAAGTTCATTTTATATAAAAATGGGGGCACCAGTAAATAAAACAGATATATATTTGGAATCAGGTGACATTAGCGCACCTCTAATGTCAGCCTGATTCATACCAAAAAAACTGGTGACAGAAACCCTTTAAATCGTTTCTGATCTCGTGGTTTGGGAGGGTGGCAGCATACAAGATGCTATTACTACTACTATTATCTTTGTAAGGGCAAGGCAACAGATGCTGAGGTTTATCTGGGAAGTCAAACGCCCCAGACTAAAACACTCCCTACTGACTACACATAAAAGTAAGGGAGGCTTAGGGGTCCCGAATTTAAAATATTATTACTCCGCAAGCATACTAGATCAATTGGTACACTGGTGGCAAGATTCTCCAGACAAACAATGGGTACATATGGAAAGATCCTTACTTAATATTTCTACTCTCTGCTGATGGCCGTGGCATGGGGAAAAATACATACACTTCTCCCTATGTGGTAATACAATCTTCCTTTAGAGCTTGGGATTTCTACTTGAGTAACTCAACCGACAAAAGAAATGTTCCTCCTGCCTGCATTACTACGTCCTGTCTCATGGATCTAATCCCCAATCTAGATCTTAGTAGCTGGATAACACAGGCCGTCCGAACAGCTCAAGATATGCTAGACTCAGATAATGTGCTATCTTTTCCACATATCCACAACTTTTATGACATTCCCAATAAGGACTTCTTTAAATTTCTCCAGATTAGGTCCCTTCTTGGGAGAAAAGGCAGTGACTCCAGGCACATTTCCGAGACGGCTCTCAGATACTTGCATCATAGAGTTCCAAAGAGAGGAGGTATCTCACTCTTTTACAATGTATTAATTCAGGGATTAGGATGGACCAAGCCTACCCCTTTGATCAACTGGGAATTAGATCTCCAAAAAACATTCTCCAAAGACCAATGACAATCTACATTCAGCACCGTCTTAAAGACTTTCCGCTGTGTCACACAACAAGAAGCAGTTTATAAAACTTGCCTACGGTGGTACTACACACCCACCAGGCTTCACATCATGTACCCAGGGACTCCCCCAGATTATTGGAGGCAGTGTGGTTGCAGGGCTCTCTTCTACATGTGCGGGCGACCTGCCCCAAAGTTCTCCCTTTGGGGCGCTCTGTTTTCCGACTGATCAAAGATCTCACTCAGCAACATATACCTATATCACCAGAACTAGCCCTTCTATTCATCAACATTGATAACATAATACCTCCTTATAGATCCATCTTACTAAACTGGTGATCACTAGGAAGTCCACCCAGGCCCCTAACCTTTCAGAAATAATTTCTTTGATCAACACCATGTGTCTATATGAGAAAATGTTATCTCAACAACAACCCACTGGTTCCAAATTCCGAAAGGCCTGGAACATATGGTTAAATAGCAGATGGTATTCAGCTTGATTGATCTACCTGAATCATGAGAGTTTAAAGGGAACCTGTCATCACCTCTATGCTACCCATACTAATGGCAGAATACATTAGAGACAGTTGAGTTGATTTCAGCGGTCTGTTAAAAGTAAGTGGTTGCCGAGAACCAACATCACAAACATTGCAGACTGGGCCTGGACAAGAGTCAAATCTTCATGAGAAGAGTCCTGGTTATTCATGAATTCCTGCTCTCCCTGCCCTTCTGCTGATGACTGACAGTCTTCTACCCAGTTTTCTCCCTTTCTCTCTAGGAGATAACTGCCAATCATCACCAGATAGTTGGGGAGAGCAGATATTATGAAGAACCATGACTCTTCTCTGGTAGATTTGACTCTTTTCAAGGCCTGGTCTGCAATGATTATGATGCTGGTTCTCAGCAACCACCTACTTTTAGCTCATGAGTGACACACTGTTGAAATCAGCATTTCTGTCACTATTTCATACTGCCCTCAGTGAGGTCACCATAAATTTGATGACAGGTTCCCTTTAAGGACATTTTGTGAGTCGGACGGCACCCACCTGGACATCATACAAACTGAGGCTATACAGCAAAATCCAGTTTTTGTTATACTTTATCCCTGTTTTTCCTGTACTCTGTTCATTTTATTTTATTTAACACTCACACTGCGTATCCTACGGTAGACTTTCAGACAGTTTAGACTAGCTGTAATCATTTGTTACTCCTTAGCTTCAGCCCTTTAAGCAACTACGGACAACCTTATAGGTTATACAGATTATATATCATTTGACTGTACCCTGTCTGTTATCTTCCGATCCATAATTAACCCTAATGTTGGTTAATTTATGTTATATTTAAGGCGCTTGTTTGCGGCGCATACTAAAGTTCTAAAATTGTTGAAAGCATGTGCCAGGAAAATCCTTACTATTACACCTGAACTGACGACTCTGAATACCATTGTTAATGTTCATCACTATGCAACTACTACCTTGCTTGATTGATTATTGTCTGGTACAACTTTTTCCGACCTTAAAACAATAAAATACTTTGAAATTAAAAAAAAGTACAATCTTATGGAAACGATAAAAAAAAGGAGTCTTAAAAAAAGTCATAAAAAGTTTTAATGATGGTTAAGTTATTTTTAGTTTATTGCTTTCAAACATGCATACATTGTCATAGTAACATAGTAACATAGTTTACATAAGGCCAAAAAAAGCCCTCTGTCCATCCAGTTCTCCTGTTTTCCTACAAGTTGATCCAGAGGAAGACAAAAAACCCTGTGAGGTAGAAGCCAATTTTCCTCACTTTAGGGGAAAAAATTCCTTCCCGACTCCAGTCAGGCATCAGAATAACTCCCTGGATCAACGACCCCTCTCTAGTAACTATAACCTGTAATATTATTACCTCCAGAAATACATCCAGGCCCCTCCTGATCTCTTATAGTGAACTTACCATCACCACCTCCTCAGGGAGAGAGTTCCATAGTCTCACTGCTCTTACTGTAAAGAGTCCATAGTCTAACTGCTCTTACAGTAAAGAGTCCATAGTCTCACTGCTCTTACAGTAAAGAGTCCATAGTCTCACTGCTCTTACAGTAAAGAGTCCATAGTCTCACTGCTCTTACAGTAAAGAGTCCATAGTCTCACTGCTCTTACAGTAAAGAGCCAATAGTCTCACTGCTCTTACAGTAAAGAATCCATTGTCTCACTGCTCTTACAGTAAAGAGTCCATAGTCTCACTGCTCTTACAGTAAAGAGTCCATAGTCTCACTGCTCTTACAGTAAAGAGTCCATAGTCTCACTGCTCTTACAGTAAAGAATCCATAGTCTCACTGCTCTTACAGTAAAGAGTCCATAGTCTAACTGCTCCTACAGTAAAGAGTCCATAGTCTCACTGCTCTTACAGTAAAGAGTCCATAGTCTCACTGCTCTTACAGTAAAGAGTCCATAGTCTCACTGCTCTTACAGTAAAGAGCCATAGTCTCACTGCTCTTACAGTAAAGAGCCCATAGTCTCACTGCTCTTACAGTAAAGAGCCCATAGTCTCACTGCTCTTACAGTAAAGAGCCCATAGTCTCACTGCTCTTACAGTAAAGAGCCCATAGTCTCACTGCTCTTACAGTAAAGAGCCCATAGTCTCACTGCTCTTACAGTAAAGAGCCCATAGTCTCACTGCTCTTACGGTAAAGAGCCCATAGTCTCACTGCTCTTACGGTAAAGAGTCCATAGTCTCACTGCTCTTACGGTAAAGAGTCCATAGTCTCACTGCTCTTACGGTAAAGAGTCCATAGTCTCACTGCTCTTACAGTAAAGAGTCCATAGTCTCACTGCTCTTACAGTAAAGAGTCCATAGTCTCACTGCTCTTACAGTAAAGAGTCCATAGTCTCACTGCTCTTACAGTAAAGAGTCCATAGTCTCACTGCTCTTACAGTAAAGAGTCCATAGTCTCACTGCTCTTACAGTAAAGAGTCCATAGTCTCACTGCTCTTACAGTAAAGAGTCCATAGTCTCACTGCTCTTACAGTAAAGAGTCCATAGTCTCACTGCTCTTACAGTAAAGAGTCCATAGTCTCAATGCTCTTACAGTAAAGAGTCCATAGTCTCACTGCTCTTACAGTAAAGAGTCCATAGTCTCACTGCTCTTACAGTAAAGAGTCCATAGTCTCACTGCTCTTACAGTAAAGAGTCCATAGTCTCACTGCTCTTACAGTAAAGAGTCCATAGTCTCACTGCTCTTACAGTAAAGAGTCCATAGTCTCACTGCTCTTACAGTAAAGAGTCCATAGTCTCACTGCTCTTACAGTAAAGAGTCCATAGTCTCACTGCTCTTACAGTAAAGAGTCCATAGTCTCACTGCTCTTACAGTAAAGAGTCCATAGTCTCACTGCTCTTACAGTAAAGAATCCATAGTCTCACTGCTCTTACAGTAAAGAGTCCATAGTCTCACTGCTCCTACAGTAAAGAGTCCATAGTCTCACTGCTCTTACAGTAAAGAGTCCATAGTCTCACTGCTCTTACAGTAAAAGTCCATAGTCTCACTGCTCTTACAGTAAAGAGCCCATAGTCTCACTGCTCTTACAGTAAAGAGCCCATAGTCTCACTTCTCTTACAGTAAAGAGTCCATAGTCTCACTTCTCTTACAGTAAAGAGTCCATAGTCTCACTGCTCTTACAGTAAAGAGTCCATAGTCTCACTGCTCTTACAGTAAAGAGTCCATAGTCTCACTGTTCTTACAGTAAAGAGTCCATAGTCTCACTGCTCTTACAGTAAAGAGTCCATAGTCTCACTGCTCTTACAGTATAGAGTCCATAGTCTCACTGCTCTTACAGTAGAAGTCCATAGTCTCACTGCTCTTACCGTAAAGAGTCCATAGTCTCACTGCTCTTACAGTAAAGAGTCCATAGTCTCACTGCTCTTACAGTAAAGAGTCCATAGTCTCAGTGCTCTTACCGTAAAGAATCCTCTTCTATGTTTGTGTACAAACCTTCTTTCCTCCAGACGCAGAGGATGTCCCCTCGACACCGTCACAGTCCTGGGGATAAATAGATGATGGGAGAGATCTCTGTACTGACCTCTGATATATTTATACATAGTTATTACATCTCCCCTCAGTCGTCCCTAATTTTGATAATCTTTCTGGGTCCTGTAGTCCACCCATTCCAGCTATTACTTTAGTTGCCCTCCTCTGAACCCTCTCCAGCTCTGCTATGTCTGCCTTGTTCACAGGAGCCCAGAACTGTACACAGTCCTCCATGTGTGGTCTGACTAGTGATGTGTAAAGTGGCAGGACTATGTTCTCATCACCGCCATCTATGCCCCTTCTGATACAACCCATTATCTTATTGGCCTTGGCAGCAGCTGTCTGACACTGGTTTCTACAGCTTAGTTTACTGTTCACTAAAATTCCTAGGTCCTTTTCCATGTCAGAGTTACCCAGTGTTTTACCATTTAGTATGTACTGGTGACTTGCGTTATTCCCATATGCATAACCTTACATTTGTCAGTGTTAAACCTCATCTGCCACTTCTCTGCCCAAGCCTTCCATCTGTCCAGAACCATCTGTAGCAGTGCACTGTCCTCTGTAGTATATATATATACAGTATACTGTCCTCTGTAGTATCTATATACAGTATACTGTCCTCTGTAGTATATATACAGTATACTGTCCTCTGTAGTATATATACAGTATACTGTCCTCTGTAATATATATACAGTATACTGTCCTCTGTAGTATATATACAGTATACTGTCCTCTGTAGTATATATACAGTATACTGTCCTCTGTAGTATATATACAGTATACTGTCCTCTGTTGTATATACAGTGCCTTGCGAATGTATTCGGCCCCCTGGAACTTTCCAACCTTTTGCCACATTTCAGGCTTCAAACAAAAAGATCTAACATTTTACATTTTTGGTGAAGAATCAACAACAAGTGGTCACAATTGTGAAGTGGAAGGAAATTTATTGGATCATTTAAACTTTTTTTTGTACTAACAAAACTGAAAAGTGGGGCGTGCAAAATTATTCGTCCCCCTTGCATTAATACTTTGCTGCGATTCCAGCTGCGGTCTCTTGGGGGATGTCTCTATCAGTTTTCACATCTAGAGATGAAATTCTTGCCCATTTTTCCTCTTTGAGGTTGGATGGAGACGTTTGTGAACAGCAGTTTTCAGCTCTTTCCACATCTTCTCCATTGGATTCAGGTCTGGACTGTGACTCGGCCGTTCTAAGACCTGGAGACCTTTATTTTTGAACCATTCCATTGTAGATTTTGCTTTATGTTTGGGATCATTGTCTTGTTGGAAGATAAATCTCCGTCCTAGTCTCAGGTCTTTTCATCCAGAATGGTCCTGTATTTGGCTCCATCCATCATCTTCCCTGTCCCTGCTGATGAAAAGCCCAAACCATGATGCTGCCCCCACCATGTCTGACAGTGGGGATGGTGTGTTCAGGGGGATGAGCTGTGTCGCTTTTACACCAAACATATCGTTTTGCATTGTTTCCAAAAAGTCTGATTTTGGTTTCCTCTGAGCAGAGCCCCTTCTTCCACATGTTTGGTGTCTCCCAGGGGCTTGTGGCAAACTGTAAACCAGACTTTTTATGGATATCTGTGAGAAATGTCTTCTGCAGTTCATCCAGAGTGATCATGGGCCTCTTGGCTCCATCTCTGATCAGTCTTCTCCTTGTTTAGAGGGACGGCCGGGTCTTGGTAGATTTGCAGTGGTCTGATCCTCCTTCCAGTACAATATGACGCTTGCACAGTGCTCCTTGGGATGTTTAAAGCTTGGGAAATCTTTTGGTCTCCAAATCCGGCTTTAAACTTCTCCACAACAGTATCAGGGACCTGCCTGGTGTGTTCCTTGGTCTTCATGATGCAGAACCCTGAGACTATCACAGAGCAGGTGCATTTATACCGAGACTTGATTACACACAGGTGGATTCTATGTATCTTCATCAGTCATTTAGGACGACATTGGATCATTCAGAGATCAGAGATCAACTTCTGGAGGGAAAGGAAATGGGAAGAATAATTCTGCACGAACAACTTTTCAGTTTTATTATTACAAAAAAAGTTTAACCACTTCCAGTCTGCCCATTGACTATAAACGTCCTGGTAGTGGATCTCTATCTCTGAATGGATGTTTTAAAACGTCCTTGAGCTTTGCCCCCTGTGTGCAGCACCTGTACATAGAAGCTCCATGACTCAGCTGCCTCCTGACAGCCAAGAACATGGAGCTTTAACCTGAGATCTTTTTTCCTGGCCTCCAGGCTTTAGATCACTCTGACAAGCTGTCAAAGCCATCACAAATGCTTGTACTATCTCCCTCTCATTACTGCCGGTCACAGAGCAGTTTACAACCACATATGGGGTGTTTCTGCAAACTTCAGAATCAGGAAGATAAATATTCAGGTTTGAAAAACGGATTTCAGGTGTGCACACTGTAATGGAATTGAGTAGAAGGAAACAATATATAAAAATAAAAACAATTTATTCACATATAAAATACCAAATAAAACACACAATAACTATATGATCAAATAGATATAAGTATGATCGCTATTGGAACCACTACACAGTAGATAAAAGGAGTGAATGACTCCCAATGTCCAAAAGAGATTCCTATTTGAAAGGTGAATATATAACTAGCAATTAGCTGGATGCTGTCCATAAATGCTCGTTCATCATATTATAATCGGAGTGCTGACAAAGGTGTACTCTCACCCAGATACAGTCTCACCCAATACTTGGTTCACACGGTGATCCGTGCTCCTGGTTCCCAGCGGCAGCGTGATCGGCAGTTTCGATTCCAAGCTGGCGGTGACGTCACAGGTCACATGGGCCGTTCCGGTCACGTGTTCCAGTCAGGTGACCGCAAATAGGAGGTACTGAAAGGTCCTCAAAGCTTCTTCTCAGTACTGCCAGCTTACCAATAACAAGATGGGTAAAGGAAAGTGATCACTAGTTACTTTGTCCACAACATGGGGTCCGGACCCTCTATGTGACCCACACTTTCTCCTAGACGCGTCACCTACTGATGAAGGAGCCAGGGCTCCGAAACGCGTCTTTCAGTAAATTATGGATTTTTTTATAAATAAAGGTAAAATATATTGACTCAAATGTACCATTAACATTAGAGATGAGCGAGCACTAAAATGCTCGGGTGCTCGTTATTCGAGTTGAACTTTTCCTGATGCTCGGGTGCTCGTTTCGAATAACGAACCCCATTGAAGTCAATGGGAGACTCGAGCATTTTTGCAGGGGACCAAGGCTCTGCCTAGGGAAGGCTGGGTGAAAACCTGGAAACCTCAGAAAATGATGGAAACACCACGGAAATGGACAGGAAACAGCAGGGGCAGCATGCATGGATGCCTCTGAGGCTGCCTAATCCCACCATTACCCCAAATCCTCAGGCAACAGCCTGGTGGTTACCCTCATGGCAATTGTGCTCACCCAGACGAAGAATGGCGAGGCAAATACCCATCACATGTTAGGGAAGCACCCAACTAGGTGCAACGAAGGTCCATCACCGCCAATTTTCAGGGACATGGTAATGGTGACCCACTTAAAAATGCTGCCTGACAACCTGGCGGTGAACCCCTGATTGTCTGTCTTTCAATAAGATTGCAGTGTAAAGCATGGTGGTGAGCCTCAGTAATAAGATTGCAGTGTAAAGCATGGTGGTGAGCCTCAGTAATAAGATTGCAGTGTAAAGCATGGTGGTGAGCCTCAGTATGACTTTTTGGATGGAGATTGCATGTGGTCACGTACTCCCTGGAACCCTATAGTCACCCCTTCTCTGATGTGCTACCCCAGAACATTCTCTGCCCCAATTCACAAGACCTTTTGCAGTCTCCGTGTGCTGACAGTGGGGATTTACCAGTGTTGTCTGAGGAGGTGGTGGACAGTGGACAGGAGGTTCTTAGATGGGGACGTTGTGGGCGATTTCAGTACAGAAGGACTTGTTGCTCATCAACAGAACCTCGAGCTCCTTGACATTGTGGACCAGGAATTTACGGAACCCTGTGGGCAGCATGTGTTTGGTCTTCTTGTTGCTACCGTATCCAATGTTGGGCAATATAGATACGCAGGTAATATTATTTTTCACACCTATCCCAAAAATAAAATTTACGCAGTTTGCGCAAATAAAACTGGAAACTGGAACTGGAGAGAGGGCCTGTAGGTGGACCTCCGGAAAAATTGTGGTAAAAGAGTGCCAGTTGGACCTCTAAAAAATGGCGTTTTTTTGGTCAGCATTAGGCAAAGACGACATGGAGGAGGAGGAGTAGGAGGAGTAGAGAAAAGGAATCGGATACATAAGTAATGTTAATCTTTAGCTGCTTTACCCCGGAGGAGATTTGAATTCCGTTGAAATCCAGGCTTTGTTCATTTTAATAAGCGTCAGCCTGTCAGCGCTGTCAGTTGACAGGCGTGTACGCTTATCGGTGATGACGCCACCAGCTGCACTGAATACCCGCTCTGACAGCACGCTAGCGGCAGGGCAGGCCAGCACCTCCAAGGCGTACAGCGCCAGTTCAGGCCACGTGTCCAGCTTTGAAACCCAGTAGTTGTATGGAGCAGAGTGATCGCTACGGACGTTGGTATGGTCAGCTAGGTACTCCCTCACCATCTTTCTGTACAGCTCCCCCCTACTCTGCCTAGACTGGGGACAGGTGACAGTGTCTTGCTGGGGTGACATAAAAGAGGCAAAGGCCTTGGAGAGCGTTCCCCTGCCAGTGCTGGACAAGCTGCCTGCTCGGCTCCTCTCCCCCGCTACTTGGCCCACAGAACCATGCCCTCTGCCGCTAGCGGCGTCAGATGGGAAGGATTGTTTCAGCTTGTGCACCAGGGCCTGTTGATACCTATTCACTCTCATACTCCTTTCCTCTGCAGGGATGAGAGTGGAAAGGTTCTGCTTGTACCGTGGGTCCAGGAGAGTGAACACCCAGTAATCGGTGTTTGAAAAA
>ONZH01002522.1:0-38395 GCA_900303285.1 Rhinella marina
GCCCTCTATTCCAAACAATTTTTCCGAGGTCCACCTACAGGCCCTCTATTCAAACAATTGTTTCCTGAGGTCCACCTATAGGCCCTCTATTTCAAACAATTTTTCCGGAGGTTCCACCTACAGGCTGGTCTCTCCGAATTCCAGTTCCAATGTTTTATTTGCGCGATTATGCAGACATTTTTATTTTGTTGGGAAGTAGCGTGTGAACAATAATATTACTTTGCGAGATCTATATTGCCCAACATTGGATACGGTAGCAAGTAGAAGACCAAAGCACATGCCTGGCTCACAGGGTTCCGCAAATTCCTGTCATCCACCCGCAAATTCCCCTTGGTTCCCACCCAAATTATCAAGGGGGAGGGGACCCGGAGGTTCTGTGCGATGAGCAACAAGTCCTTCATGTTACTGGAAATCGCCGACCAAAGTCTTCCATCTAAGAACACACAAGGACCATATGTGGAGGAGGACGGCACAAGGCTCGCCATCAAAGTGAGGAACCCCAACGCCAGACTGCGCAGAGAAGATAACCAATAAATATCTCTGTGGTTATTTTTGCTAAATAAAAGTTAAATAAACCCCCAAAAAAATTCATCTGTTAATGTGCCTGATCCACCCAAGTTGAATCTGTCATGAGAAATTCCCCCCCAAGGAGTCCCCACTGTAACTTGCTTCCCATACAACTACCTCACCCCCCGACACCTGTGTCTCACCATTGTCCACCACCTCCTCAGACAACACTGGTAAATCCACACTGTCAGCACACGGAAACAGCAAAAGGTCTTGCGAATTGGGGCAGAGAATGTTCTGGGCTAGCACATCAGAGAAGGGGTGACTATGGGGTTCCAGGGAGTACGTGACCACATGCAATCTCCATCTAAAAAGTCATGCCACACTTGATCAATCTCATAATTTACGACTGTACCGGTTGATGCTAAATTTTTAAGTTGGGGTCCTGCGTCGTCATTCTAACTCCATCCGGCTGTTGTCACCACCACACACGCTAGCCCAGGGGGCTCTTCTCTGGCTCTTCCAGCGAAACCTCCTTGCCCCACCCTGCCCCCCCACCTACAGGCCCACTCTCCAAACAATTGACGTCTTTTTCCTATCTTTCTCTCTCTCCAAACTATTTTTCCGGATAGCTGCCATATACGGTATTAAACGGAGAAGAATACAGAGAACACATGCTACACTTGATCAAGTTCATAATTTACGACAGTACCGGTTGATGCAACAGTTTTCAAAAATCCATTCTGGCTGTTGTCACCACCACACACGCTAGCCCAAGGGGCACTCCTCTGGCTCTTCCAGCGAAACCTCCTTCCCCCCAGCCTGACCCCCCCCCCACCTACAGGCCCACTCTACAAACAATTTAGCCGGATAGGGGACGTATTAGATGTTGTACTGATATTTTTTTTTGTTCTTCTTTTATCTGCCTCATTACCTGTGATAGGCAGAGCATGGACACGTCCCCTTAGCTGCAGTGGGAAAGACACTCCCCTGGCCAGAGCAAGCTCTTTTTCCCTTTTCCGTGTTCGAAATATCCATTAAATATGGGGTCCAAAGATAGGGGACGTATACGGTATTAAACTGAGAAGAATCGATACTGCACCGGCTGATGCTAGAGCATTTCCAAATGCATTACGGCTGTTGTCACCACCACACACGCTAGCCCAGGGGGCACTCCTCTGGCTCTTCCACCGAAACCTCCTTGCCCCCCACCTACAGGCCCTCTCTCCAAACAATTTACCCCTGGTAGGGGGACGTATTAGATATTGTACTGATTCTGAATTGCCTCCTGCGATAGACAGGAATGGAACCCAGATCAACTGCTTGGGAAATAGCTATGCTCACCACTATACCACCAGCAGGCACAGCAATTGATAAGAACAGATACTAAACTTGATTTCAGCTGCAGTGCCAGCATGAGCAGTGGTGTCACCTGCAGGCGGTGATGGACCTTCGTTGCACCTAGTTGGGTGCTTCCCTAACATGTGATGGGCATGTGCCTCGCCTTTCTTGGTCTGGGTGAGCACAATTGCCATGAGGGTAACCACCAGGCTGTTGCCTGAGGATTTGGGGTAATGGTGGGATTAAGCAGCCTCAGAGGCATCCATGCATGCTGCCCCTGCTGTTTCCTGTCCATTTCCGTGGTGTTTCCATCATTTTCTGAGGTTTCCAGGTTTTCAGGCAAACTTCCCTGTGAAGAGCTTTGGTCCCCCGCAAAAATGCTCGAGTCTCCCATTGACTTCAATGGGGTTCGTTACTCGAAACGAGCACCCGAGTATCGGGAAAAATTCGTCTCGAATAACGAGCACCCGAGCATTTTAGTACTCGCTCATCTCTAATAATTACTTGACAAGCTTGTCATGCATGATATAATATGATGATGTGACAAGTAATATACTGATAAAATAACATAGGTGCATTCACTTTTTCCAGATACTAGCGCATATGCACAACAAGCAGGAGGAACTTGACTAGTCCAAATATGTGGTTTCTTTACCCAAGATCACAATAATTTCGGGGGATACTACAGAAGTCAAACTCAATCTATGAAACACGTGTAGGATATATAATCATTCTGCCCCATTTGTTTTAATGTATTGAGTGTAAACATCCATTGTGCTTCCCTCCTCAGTAGAAGCACATCAATGTTTCCCCCTCTTGGTGGTGTCCGGACATGCTCAATACCTTGGAAGCTCACACACTTGGCAGTATCAGGGTGGCAACTTGCCACATGCTGAGCAATAGGTGTGTCATCCTTCTTATCAATGTTCAGGAGGTGCTCACCAATATGTCTCCTAAACTCATGCCACGTCTTGCCTGCATACTGTTTTTTACAAATGCATGTGGCAACATATACCATTTTTGTGCAGTTTATAAAAGATTTAATTTTATAACTGTGCCCAGTGGTAGTGCTGATTACTGTATCCCCTTTCTGAGTCACTTTACACGCTATACACCCACTGTGTTGGAAAGTACCATTAGTAGGGATGAGCGAACCGACCATAACGAACCAGATTCGTTACAAACTTTGCCAAAAGTTCGGTTCGTCACCGAACCGAACTTTGAAAAAGTTCGTAACGAAACTGGTAAAAAAAAAACGGCGCTGCAAAACTGTACTTTTTTCACAGAATACACCAGGATACAAGGGATTATTACTCCTATATCCTGGTTTTCTTTGAAAAAAAAAAAAGTTTGACGTCACCCCACAGCCCCTGAAGTGCCTGAGCGCGCCGACATCTAGTCAGTGTGTCGCCAGACATCAAAGAGAGAGGAGCTCCATATCAGATAGAGAGAGAAAAGAGATAGATAGATAGATAGATAGATAGATAGATAGATAGATAGCCAAACAAGTAGATAGATACAGGGAGAGATAGAGAAGGAATAGAAAGGGTTAGAGAGAGAAGCAGGAGAGGGGAAGAGAAAGCTAGATATAGAAGATAAGGTGATAGATAGGGAAAGAGGCTGAGAAATCAAGAGATAGGTAGAGATAGGCATCTAAATAAAAAAATTATGAGATCTAGGGAGAGATAGGGAGATAAAAAAAGAAATAGGGAGAGAAAAGTGAGAAAAGAGTCAGGACAGGTAGCATTCCTGTCCCGTGACCGATATTACACGCTACACGTTGCTGCTCTGCTGTGTGCCGTCAAGCCCGTTTAGCCGCAATAAACAAAGTTAAAAAAAAGTAAAAAAAAAGTTATAAAAAAAGTTTTAAAAAAAAGTTATAAAAAAGTTAAAAAAAAACATTAAAAAAAGTTCTAAAAAAAATAAAGTTTAAAAAAGTATATATAAAAAAATATTTCTTTTCATTTTCCCCCACCCAGTGCAACAGCAGGCAGTGAGGGTAGGAGAAGTGGCAGCACAGGCCCGGTGGCAGCCGGGGTAACAGGCGTGGCAGCAGCAGGACGCCCACTGGTCACGTAAGAACCACACAGCCAGCGGTTCTAGATTGGCTTACCCAATCCTCCAATTCCACCGCCCAAAGCTCCCAAATGAGGAGTCAAGCATCGGCTGGATCATCCGACACCACCCTTACATGGGACGGTCAGCGAGAGTCCTCTGCCCCGTCCCCTGTTATTAGAATGCCACTCACCTTTGGGGCACCTTCTGCCAGGGAACTCTTGGCAAACCTTGATCTGCCCTTGGAGTCTCTACCACTTTTTAGTGATGAGGAGGAAGTCCACCAAAGTCAGCGGGTGGAACGTACTGAGACTCCAGAGGAGGTGTTGGCTGTAAACACTCAACAGAGCCAGGGAGGGGCATCCAGTGCCACACCTGATATCCTGTCCCAGCCACCGGAGGAAAGTAGCAGTGGTCCTGACTTTGATGATGATGTCGCTGATCGGACGTGGTGCCCTCAAGCAGCATCATCCTCATCATCAGGGGAGGAAATAGAGGTGCCATCGCAAGCAACCGAGGCACAAGAGGGAGGGGTAGAAGAGAAGCTAACAGGCAGAGATCACCCTCTCAAAGCCTTGGTCCTGAGAGGGCACCCTCAGGCAGCAGTGGCAGTCAACAGCCAGCAAGACCCCCCGTGGCTGTCAGCAAACCACGGTCCTCTGTCGTCTGGCAGTTCTTCCGCCTGGGGAAAGATAAGCACATCGCTTTGTACCTGCTGTGCAATGAGAGGGTCAGTCGTGGTAGGGGTGATAATCTCGGGACAACATCGATGCGAAAGCATATGGAAAGGCAACACCAACAGGCCTGGAAGAACCATGACCCCAATACCACCTCCTGTCAGGATGCACCATACACTGCAGATCCCATCATGCAGCATCCTCTCAGTGGAACTCAGGGCTCGTCAGCCTCAGGTGCCAGCACGAGCACAGTGTCACTGCCATCTACACCGCTAATGAGGCAGCAATCCGTGACTGAGTCCATGGGCAGACGTCAGGTGTATTCCAGCAGCCATCCCATGGCCCAGAAACTGACCGGACACCTGGTTAAGCTGCTGGTGCTTCAGTCCCTGCCCTTCAACCTCGTGGACTCCCAGCCTTTCAGGGATTTCATGGTGTGTGCGCACCCCAGATGGCGAGTCCCCAGCCGCCACTACATCTCTGGCAAAGCTGTCCCATCACTGCACAGTTATGTGCAGAAAAAGGTTGGCGACTCATTGGGACTCTCGGTGTCCAAGACCGTGCACCTGAGTGCTGTTGTCTGGTCCTCAAATTATGGGCAAGGGCAGTACATGTCTGTTACTGCCCATTGGGTCAACATCCTCCCAGAAGACCATCAGGAAGTTGGCCCATTCTTGCCACTGTCACCTACACGGTGCTTTAGGGGGCCAGCAGCGGGAAGCACAAGTTCTGTCTCCACAACCTTGCAACCATCCACCGCTTTTACTGCAGTCCAATCTGCCCTGGTGTCTTACCACCGATGTCAGGCCCGGCGCTCTCAGGCTGTCCTCCATTTGGTGAGCCTGGGTGAACGGAGCCACAGTGGGCAGGAGCTCCTCCGGACCATCAGGGAGGAGATAGATGAATGGCTGACCCCATGTCAACTAACAATGGGAAGTGTGGTAGCAGACAATTGGAGGAACATTGTCTCTGCAGTGCAGCAGGGAGGGCTGAGTCATACAGCTTGTATGGCACATGTGATAAACCTCATAGTGCACAGGTTTCTTCGATCATTTCCTGCACTACAAGACCTTATGAGGATGTCACGCAGAGTGTGCAAACACTTCAGCCACTCCTACACTGCAAGGAACACCCTGCTCAGGATCCAGAGACAGCGCAGTCTGCCCCAACATCGGCTAATCTGCGACGTTCCAACACGCTGGAATTCTGCCCTCCATATGCTGGACCACCTGTACGAGCAAAGGTCAGCCGTTACAGACTACCTCATGGGGCAATCAGTCAGCTTCACGCCACACTGCGACTTCCAAGTCACACACTGGCAGATGATGCGTGAAGTCTGCCAATTGTTGATCCCTTTTGAGGACGCGACTCTGTTTGTGAGTAGGCATGACTATGGGATCAACGACATCATCCCACTCGTCCATGTTCTGGAAAGTGTGCTGAAAACTATCATCAGCGAGGATTCCCAGGCCACCACTCCAAGGCTGAATATCGCCTTGAGCCCAGAGATGGATGAAGTGCAGATGGAGGGTGAGGAGGAGGAAGATGTCTATGCCCAGCCATTCCACACACCGCCACCTGGCTTCTCTGTCTCTCAATCACAGGAGGAGATGGAGGATGAGGTGGTAGAGGAAGAGGAGGAAGACCCCAGCAGACCCTGGAACTATACCAAGGACAGTGGAGAGGAGAGTCGCTCATTGTCCTTGGTGCAGATGGCAAGGTGAATGCGGGAGTGTCTCAGGAATGACAGCCGGATTGTGGACATCCGCCAGAGGGACCAATACTGGCTGGCCACCCTGGTGGACCCTCGCTTCTGCTGCAAAATGGCTGAATTTTTTCCACCATCAGAGAGGGAGGCAAAACTGGTGTACTACCGGGACCTACTCACCAGTCAGTTGGTCTCAACTTACCAGCGAGACCAGCCAGGTTCCCAGACAATATCCTCTCGGGGGGAACCAGCGCACTCCACTACCACCACCACTAGTGGAGGCATGAGAAGTCGCTACAGCCTCCAATCGCTGATGAGCGATTTCATGCAGCCAGCTGCTGAAGAGGGGACCCAACACTGGACTCATGGCGTGGACCAGCATGAGCTCACCCACCAGGTCACTGCCTGCCCACCCACCAGGTCACTGCCTAACTGCCCCAAAGTGTCACCGACCCCGTGCAGTACTGGGCTGAGAAACTGGACATTTGGCCTCAACTGGCAGAGTTTTCTTTGGCTCTGCTGTCCTGCCCAGCCAGTAGTGTTGCGTCAGAGAGGGTGTTCAGTGTGGCGGGTAACATCGTAACACCGCAAAGAACGAGGCTCTCTTGCCACAGTGTTGAGATGCTGACTTTTCTAAAGATGAATCGTGCCTGGATTACATCGGATTATACCACCCCCCTGCCTGATGTGAATGACTAAGTCATCAGTCACCCGTCTTGCATGGCAATCCGTGTGTCCAAGAAACTGACCTTAATATCCTAAATATGTGCCCAACGTAAAAATCCGTAATTTAACTTATTAAGTAACGTTCCCCCCTTAGACCCCAAATTAAGCAAAATCACCTTAAAAATTCCCTACTTAATTCGGATACATTTTAATAAACAGAACCCCATCTCCAAATTTAATGCCCATGGTGTGTTGGCCATTTAACATCTCCACACCAGCTTAATGCCTCACACCGGTGCACCGTCCAACCCATACCCCAAGAACAGTACCATCCCTAAAATAATCCCCACGACTATGCTTCATAAAGTGGGGATTTCACCTTTTGTGAACTATAGCCGTGGGCTTCTATCCCTGGCACCGTGCCAAGGAACACTACTCACCGTTTTGTGAGCGGGTACTAACTGTTCTTGAGGTATTTTGTTGCTATCATGAGAGTAGTAAAATCTCGCACCGCAAATCCCGATGGGGTTCTTCTCTGTGCGAATGATTTCACGCCTCTCATGCAGTCACGCGTGGAATAAGGTTGTCTATGGGGTATATATCACGGAGGCTGCTGTCCTTCAACTGTGATATAAAAAACCTCCACAGTTAGTTACAGCAACAAACAGTTGCTGAAAGGCAGGTTAACTTGCCTTATTTACGGGTGCCTTTACAATGGGATGCTTTTTTGGGATTCTCTGCTGCCTAAAATCCACAGCGCATCGTTGGCTGATTTTATGCCACCTTCAGTACTATGGGGCTGGACGCAAATACCCAGTTCAGCGCAGAACTGCGTATGTCCGGACGGCACCATAGTACTAAACGCCGTTTGGTAAACGGTATAAAAATGCCCTGTGGATTTTACTCAGCAGACCCACAGCCACATGTGAAGGTACCCATAGGGTGAGGTTTTTTGGGAGTGACCAAAGAGAGGGCGGGAAGGTCACTCCCATACCCCATCAGGGGTTTTTCCCCTACACACTTTAAAAGATAAGTCCAGGCAATTAATAACTTTCTGTGCCCTTACTTGAACCAGAAACTTATAAATTTCCCGGACTTATCCTTTAAAGGGAACCTGTCATCTCCGAAACACCCCCTGAACTAGAGTAAGCGTTGTATAGTGTAAGTGATGCTGAATCCAAATATGTAAGTTTTATCTTCATACTCACTTCCATTCCGACGCTGTGCTCCCACAAACCTGCAGTAAAATGCACTCAGTGGACTCCGGTGCTCACTCACATAATGGAGAGGACTCAAAGAAGAGTCCACTGAGTGCATATTACTGCAGGTTTGTGGGAGCACAGCGTCAGAATGGAAGTGAGTATGAAGATAAAGCTTACATATTCGGATTCAGCATCACTTACACTATACAACGCTTACTCTAGTTCAGGGGGTGTTCTGAAATGAAAGGTTCCCTTTAAGCCAGCTGGTGACAGCACTAAAAAAACACAAAAGCATACATCCATTGGGTTGGACGCTGCACTCGGTTAGGACATCAAACTAGTGTAACAAAGATATACATATAAATGTCTCGCCAACAGCCATAGGCCCAGATTCAACAGGTTTGACACCAGAGTAGTTGCGTCAATTTGTAAAGCGAGTGCCAGTGAGGTGTCCATTTCCTGAAAATTGGACACGTATTTTCGGATAATGGAACTGGCGTAAAGCCTTCTTGAATCTGTGCCTTTTTAAATGTCCTTTCTTCACCTCATGGATTCTGTGGGTGAGGTTGTCTGTCTATTTAACCGTATCCGTATCCTACTAGACTAGCTGTAATGTTAGAGGGTTTTTTTTAACGTTGACTGTCCTGTGCTGAACTCTACATCAACATTTTGTCATGTATAAAAACTGATTTCTCCAAGCGTGCATATTCTTAGCTTCCAACTTCAGTTCTCTGTACTAGGCCCTTCTGGGTCCAAAAGAATACTGCTCCTACCGTCAATTGTCTATTTGGAAACATACTGGGTGCAATTAAGAGCTGCTGAAGCTGCCTCCTCAACTTGTCTCTTCTCAACCATACTGGCCTGGGTGCTATCAAGTGCTGCTGCCTCCTCCTCCGTCAATTGTCTGTTCTCAACTATACTGGCCTGGGTGCTATCAAGTGCTGCTGCTTACTCCTCCGTCAATTGTCTGTTCTCAACCATACTGGCCTGGGTGCTATCAAGTGCTGCCGCCTACTCCTCCGTCAATTGTCTGTTCTCAACCATACTGGCCTGGGTGCTATCAAGTGCTGCCGCCTACTCCTCCGTCAATTGTCTGTTCTCAACCATACTGGCCTGGGTGCTATCAAGTGCTGCCGCCTACTCCTCCGTCAATTGTCTGTTCTCAACCATACTGGCCTGGGTGCTATCAAGTGCTGCTGCCGCCTCCTCCTCCGTCAATTGTCTGTTCTCAACCATACTGGCCTGGGTGCAATCAAGTGCTGCTGCCTCCTCCTCCTCCGTCAATTGTCTGTTCTCAACCATACTGGGTCCAATACAGTACTATTACTGCTGCTGGTTCCACTGTCAAATGTCTGTTTTCCACCCTACTGGGTCCAAGGCAATGCTGCCGGTGTTGCCAACTTGCACTTTGTGTCCTATGTCCTGTGTAATCATTTACACCTTGGCTAATGTGTACCTGTTCTGGGGTGCACAAAGTCTAATTAAATGGTACGCCTGTCTGTCTTCTGACCTGTGATGTCACTGAGACCGCATCGACTTCAACGCAGCCTATTCTTGGGCTGGTGCCACGATCTACCATGTGTTTTTGGTGCTCTGGCATGACATGGACTGCTCCAGCGGACATCTTCAATGCTGTCAAATGTTGTCGACCTGGCTGTCGATGACTATTTTTGCACTTTGATTTTTTCAACTTTTTTCATTTTAATAGCAACTAAACGAAAACTATACCCTATCAGACTCCCACTATTGTAGCTGCAATTATTCAGCCGTTATAGCAAGGTTCGTTTTAGGTTCGGTTCGTACGAATCCGAACTTCACGAAAGTTTGCCTAACCGAACTGAACTTTTCAAAAGTTCGCTCATCCCTAACCATTAGGTTTCTTTGAAAACCATGTTTGAGTTACTGGGATGCTGAAGGTACTATGAACCAATTTGTCTTTCAAGTTCGCACCTCGCTGATGATGTGGCCAACATCTGGGTCCGATTTAAAGGGAGTCTTTCACCTGTTTTTCACCTATATAACTAAGATCACTGCCCCACAGAAGATTGCAGACACATCCCAGACATACCTGTGTACACTGTGTGTCTTTATTACATGTCCAGAAAAAGCACTTTTGTTCTGCAGGAAAACAGCTCCCAAGTGCCCAGCTGAAAGTGAAACTAAAAACATCTTTCTCTCTGGACTTGATTTCTAACAGCTATATCTTCTGAATATACTGGAAAAAATGCTGTGATTTGGAATGTCATCTTTCAAAGAAGGTAAGGACTATATTTCTGCTACCAATCCCAACATATGAGCAGCTAAAGCAGTCCTCCCCTCTTCAGTCTGGTTTTCTTTGAGCACTTGGAACAGAGCTGGGAGCTGTTTTCCTGCAGAATAAAAGTACTTTTTCTGAACATCTAATACGAACACACAGGTATGTCTGGGATATGTCTGAAATCTTCTGTGGGGTAATGCTCTTAGTTATATTGGTGAAAAACAGGTGAAAGACTCCAGTTGCCCCTCAAAATATCACGAACCTCTTTATGTGCTACATCAAATGTACCAATAATACGCTTTTGCAAATCTGATTTCTCTCTGGTCTTTGGTTATAACAGATCTTCTCTATTGCATGTATCCGCATTTTGATAGGCTCTCTTAAGTTAGGTTTTGTGGTACCCCCTCTGAGTAAATCTATTCTGGAGTTCATTGGAAGCTTTTCTAAAGCCCTCCCACTTAGAGCAATTCTGTCTGGCCCTGAGATACTGGCCTTTTGGGATCGGATAGCTACTATCCCACCTTAGCAGGGTTTTGGTGGCCGTGGGTTTTCAGAACATCCTCGTAGTGAGCTTTTCTGATTTTTGTTAACCAGCAAATCGAGGAATGTGAGCTGGCTTTCATCCACTTCGTATGTGAAGTACGTATAACCCGATATCGTTCTTATTGAGGGTATCCACGAAGCTCACAAATGCCTCTTTGGTGCCATTCCACAAGATGAATCCATCATCAATGAACCTCATCCATAAATTAATGGATGAGGTCCAATGTTCCATCTCATCACTAAACCCCACGGCCATTTCCCACCAGCCCAGGCAGAAATTAGCGAACGTGGGGGCACAGGGGCTCCCCATCGCAACTCCCCTGAGCTGGTGATAGACCTTCCGATCAAACGTAAAAACGCTGTGACTTAAGATGAAATTGAGCAGATCAATGACAAAGTCTTTGTGCACAGCCAGATGGGAGCCCCTTTCACTCAAAAAAGATCTTGCCACCTCGCAGACTTTTCCATGTGGAATCGAGCTGAAGAGGGCCTCTACATCTAAGCTTGCTAGGAGGGTATTTTTGTCACAGTACACGTCATTGAGCCGCCTCAAGACACACTTCACTTATTTGGTCAGTTATTGTTATCCTAAGGCTACATTCACACGCAATCTGTCGATCCGCAAAACAATGATAATGGCCCATGTGCGTACCGCAAGATGCTGCGGCTATCATAGAAATGCCTATTCTTGCAGGCAATTGCCCATGGCTCCTTGTCCTGCTGTTCACCTTCATAGGCCACAGGCCACTATACAATGTCTTGCGAAAGTATTCGGCCCCCTGGAACTTTTCAACCTTTTGCCGCATTTCAGGCTTCAAACAAAAAGATATAACATTTTAAATTTTTGGTGAAGAATCAACAACAAGTGGGTCACAATTGTGAAGTGGAACGAAATTTATTGGATCATTTAAACTTTTTTTGTAATAATAAAACTAAAAAGTGGGGTGTGCAAAATTATTCAGACCATTTACATTCAGTTCAGAAAACTCACTCCAGAAGTTCATTGAGGATCTCTGAATGATCCAATGTTGTCCTAAATGACTGATGAAGATAAATAGAATCCACCTGTGTGATAGTCTCAAGGTTCTGTTTAACCCTTTCAGTACCGAGCCACTTTTCACCTTAAATCCCAGGTCGATTTTTGCAAATCTGACATCTGACATCTGTCACTTTATGCGGTAAAAACTTTAGAACGCTTTTAATTATCCAGACCATTCTAAGATTATTTTCTTGTCACATATTGTGCTTCATGACAGTAGTAAATTTGTGGCAAAATATTTCATCTTTATTTATAAAAAAAATACCAAATTTAGCAAAAATTTGGAAAAATTAGCAAATTTAAAAATTTCAATTTCTCTACTTTCAAAATACATAGTAATACCTCCAAAATAGTTATTATTTTACATTCCCCATATGTATACTTTATGTTGGCATCATTTTATAAATGTAATTTTACTTTTTTTGGACGTGAGAAACCTTAGAAGTTTAGAAGCCATTTCTCAAATTTTCAACAAAATTTGCAAAAAATTTTTTTAGCACCAATTCAGTTATAAAGTGATTTTGGGAGGCTTACCTAATGGAAACCACTAATAAATGACCCCATTTTAGAAACTACACCCCTCAAATTATGAAAAACTGACTTACAAACTTTATTAACCCTTGAGGTGTTCCACAAGAATTAAAGGAAAATGGAGGTGAAATTTCAAAATTTCAATTTTTTGGTAGATTATTCACGTTAATAATTTTTTTCTTGCAACACAGCAAGGGTTAACAGCAAACTAAACTTTAAAATACATTACTCTGATTCTGCAGTTTACAGAAATACCCCATATGTGGTGGTAAACATCTCTATGGGTTTGTGGCAGTGGTCAGAAGGAAAGGAGCGCCATATGGATTTTGGAGGCAAATTTTGCTAGAATGGTTTTTAGGCACCATTTTGTAATTGAGAGACCCTGACATACCCCTACAGTGGAAACCCTCAAAAAGAATATATTAAGGGGGGTACTGACCACTTTGACCCCCTTTTACGGAATTTACGGAAAAAATGTTGCTTTAGCCCCAAATTTTTCATTTTCACAAGGGGTAACAGGAGAAAAGCACCCCATAATTTGTTCTCCATTTTCTCCTGAATATGGCAACCCCCCATATGTGCAGGGAAACATGGCATGACTCAGAACAGAAGGAGTGCCATATGGATTATGCAGCACAAATTTTGATGGATTGGTTTGCGGGAGCCATTGATTTTTATTTTTTTTTAGTTATTGTCTTATGTGGGGGCTAATTTTTTGCGGGATGAGGTGACGTTTTCATTGGTACCATTTTGGGGTACATAAGACTTTTTGATCGCCTGCTATTACACTTTTTGTGAGTCAAGGTGAAAAAAATAGCTGTTTTGACATAGTTTTTAAAAAAAAATTTTTTACAGCATTTACCTGGGAGGCCATCTCATGTAATATTTTTATAGAACAGGTTGTTATGGAACCAATATGTCATACACAACATTTTTATTTTTGTTAAGTTTTACACATTAGATGCATTTTTTAACAGAATAAAATCTTTTTTTTTGTATTGCCATTTTCTGAGAGCCATATTTTTTTTATTTTTTGGGCGATTGTCTCAGGTAGGGTCTAATTTTTTGTGGGACAAGATGACGGTTTGATTGGTACCATTTTGTGGTAAATACGCCTTTTTGATCGCTTGGTATTACACTTTTTGTGAGGCAAGGTGATCAGAAAAGGGCTTTTTTGAACTGTATTTATTTTTTATTTTTTACAGCATTTACCTAGTGGGGTGGGTCATGTGATATTTTTACAGAGCCGGTCGATACGGACGCAGTGATACCTAATATGTCTACTTTTCTTTTTTTCTTTATTTTTTACAATTTTTTTTAACTTTATTTGGGGAAAATGACTTTTTTTGTTCTTGAAACTTTTATTATTTTTTTTGTTAAACTTTATTTTTTTAACTTCTTTTTTTTTTACTTTCTTTTTTGTCCCAGTCTGGGACACTTTAAAGGGAACCTGTCATCAACTTTATGCAGCCCATACTAACGGCAGAATAAAGTAGATACAGGTGAGTGGATTTCAGCGGTCTGTCATTTATAAGTTAAAAGTAAGTGGTTGCCGAGAACCAACATCACAATCATTGCAGACTAGGCCTGGAAAAGAGTCATGGCCGCCTGAGAAGAGTCATGGTTATTAATGAATTCTTGCTCTCCCTGCCCACCTGCTGATGATTGACAGTCTTCTATCTAGTTTTCTCCCTTTCTCTCTAGGAGAGTACTGCCAATCATCAGCAGATGGGCGGGGGAGCAGGAGATAATGAATAACCATGACTCTTCTCAGGTAGATTTGACTCTTTTCAAGGCCAGGGCTGCAATGTTTATGATGCTGGTTCTCGGCAACCACTTACTTTTAGCTCATGAGTGACACACCGCTGAAATCAGCATTTCTGTCACTATTTTATGCTGCCCTCAGTGAGGTCACCATAAAGTTGATGACAGGTTCCCTTTAACTTTTGGGGGTCTGATCCCCTGCACAATGCATTACAATACTTCTGTATTGTAATGCATTGGCTGTAAGTGTATTACAAATATAATACACTTACAGCCTGCTGCCTGTGAGATCCAGGGGGCTGGATCTCACAGGCTTTCGTAGTAGGCAGCCTGATGCCTAAGGAAGGCATCGGGCTGCCTTCTCTGCCATCGGGTATCCGTCAAAGCAGTGCGGGGACCCAATGGGGATCGCAACAGTGCGGGGGTTAATGCGGCAGTGCGGGGGTTAATGCACCGGCATCGGTGTTTTCACCGATGCCAGTGCATACAGCAGGGGTCCGGCTATCGTCCACGCCGTACAGAACGTGTACATGTACGGCGCTGGTGTCCTAATGGTTAAAGCACAGAGAGTATCAAAAACACCAAGGAACACACCAGGCAGGTCCGTGATACTGTTGTGGAGAAGTTTAAAGCTGGATTTGGATACCAAAAGATTTCCCAAGCTTTAAACATCCCAAGGAGCACTGTGCAAGCGATCATATTGAAATGGAAGGAGTATCAGACCACTGCAAATCTACCAGGACCTGGCCATCACTCTAAACTTTCATCTCAAACAAGGAGAAGACTGATCAGAGATGCAGCCAAGAGGCCCATGATCACTCTGGATGAACTGCAGAGATCTACATCTGAGGTGGGAGAGTCTGTCCATAGGACAACAATCAGTCGAACACTTCATAAATCTGGCCTTTATGGAAGAGTGGCAAGAAGAAAGCCATTTCTCAAAGATATCCATAAAAAGCCACCTGGGAGACACACCAAACATGTGGGATAAGGTACTATGGTCAGATAAAACCAAAATCCAACTTTTTGGAAACAATGCAAAACGATATGTTTGGCGTAAAAGCAACACAGCTCATCACCCTGAACACATCATCCCCACTGTCAAACATGGTGGTGGCAGCATCATGGTTTGGGCCTGCTTTTCATCATTCTGGATGAAAACCTGTTGGAGTCTGCAAAAGACCTGAGACTAGGACGGAGATTTATCTTCCAACAAGACAATGATCCCAAACATAAAGCAAAATCTACAATGGAATGGTTCAAAAATAAACATATCCAGGTCTTAGAATGGCCAAGTCAAAGTCCAGACCTGAATCCAATTGAGAATATGTGGAAAGAGCTGAAAACTGCTGTTCACAAACGCTTTCCATCCAAGCTCAAAGAGCTCGAGCTGTTTTGCAAGGAAGAATGGGCAAGAATTTCAATCTCTAGATGTGCAAAACTGATAGAGACATACCCCAAGCGACTTGCAGCTGTAATCGCAGCAAAAGGTGGCGCAACAAAGTATTAATACAAGGGGGCCGAATAATTTTGCACGCCCCACTTTTCAGTTTTATTATTACAAAAAAAGTTTAAATGATCCAATAAATTTTGTTCCACTTCACAATTGTGACCCACTTGTTGTTGATTCTTCAGGGGGCCGAAAACTTTTGCAAGGCACTGTATTTGTCAGTGCACAAATGGAGTAGGAACACAGTCATGTCTGGCCACAGGTCTGGTCATTACAAGAGGATGTCCAGGCAACATGCTGAGAGCAGGGCTGGCCTGATGCTATGTTCCGCTTCTCACCTTCTAAGCCCCCTGCTTATTTGTGTTGGCCCTGACAGGTCAATTTAGACCTGTCTTCAACATGGTAGCCACTTTTATGTTTTTGCTGGGCTGCTTTAAGTTTCCAGTCACTCCTGATACTATTTGTGGGATAACTTTTAAGCAGAAACCAAATCCCAAAATGTTCAGTAACCCCATTCTATGGAGACCTATATTCAAGTAAAATCTCTTGAGGGAGATTTTAGAAAAATATGAGTTAAAATGACAAAAGAGTCATATAGTGGAGGATAATAACTAAAAGTGAGAAATAATTTACTGAGCAGTCAAGGCAAATCTGAAATGAAAAAACTAATACAACATCTGAAAATGAATGGGTGAAAACAGATTCAACTAAACACTATGAGAAAGATAATTAAAGATTGAATTTTGAGTTAGTACCTTACTCAGAATCAGTATGTAATTGAAAAAAATATGCAATTGTGTTCTGGTATCAGAAGAAGATTAGGGATCATATAACTAGATTGAGTAAAGATTATGAAGTAGTACTGTAAACTTGAGATAAATTATGGCAAATACAAGATGAAATAAAGGAATGCTTGAACAGAAAAGTGAATAGAGGGATGGTCATAAAATTGGTAGTTTATGTAGACTGTGAGCTTGGTAAAAGCAATTTTAATATTGAATAAAATTCAAGATAATGCTAGGTTAATATCTCTGTCTGACCTCTCCAGTATTGCTGGATACTGACGCCTGCCCGCCAGACCCCTTTGACTAAAATGAGGTCCGACAGAGATCCGACTGCTGCTCAACAAATATGTCGGGAAACTGCCAGACAAAAATCATTGCAAGCAACAGTTTTTGTCCACCCGATTCCCGCCATTCATAGCTGGAGCAGCCTGCTGAAGAGGAGATACAGAGATGTGAAAATGGTAGAATTATAATGAAGTTACATCTAAAACCCTAGCCACAATTAATAGACAAAAGTCATGACCTGGATGTATTGTGTCAGGACATCACCACCATTCACCACTGTCTACCACTTGGTGTAGCTTGTGATGTTTATATACAGGATGGAACACCAGAGATTGGGAATGAAACAAACGGCAGCAGTAGTAAGCCCTTTTAAACTTTCACCTCTCAACTACCCCACCGTAAGGAATGTGAAGCGAACAGAAAGCATCTCTTTGTCCTATGAGTGGTATACATGGCTTTCAACTTTTGGAAGGTGGAAAAATGCAGTCAGACACATGCGTTATCACATAGGATAACGAGCTTGATGGTTACAGGTTTTACACAAGAGGCAACAGCTGAGTGGTTATAGGAATTTCATATGATATAACTTGCTTGGTGGTCACAGTCTTAGTCAGTGGCAGCAGGCAGCAAATACAGCCACCACCACCGAATTGCTTTTCAGTGCAGGACACATCTCTAATGCCTCCTTAAAAAGTCAGCAGTGATGATTGCTAAGTTGCAGTTTGCTCCACATTCTTTTTATACATTTGGTGAAATTCTCCAGGCACTCACAGGCACACTATTCCTCTCCTCAAGACCTACAGTCTGACATATAGTATTGCATCCAGTATTTCTCATAGTACTGTTCACCACAGGGAAATTTCCATGCAGCATTTATGGTGACGGTCTGTCTAGTCTTGGTGTGTTTGACGTGGTTTGACTTTAGGCCTTGGCTGTTATCAGGATGCATGAGTTAGGTCTCTTATGACTACCCCAAGGATCTGGCCTCCTGGAATGTTCAGTAGTATTTATATCCTATCTAGGCCCTGGGATGATGCTCATTAATGGATATTGCCACTCACATCCATTGCTAGATACCTCTCTGCTGTTATTCTCTCATCACAGGGCTCTGCCTACACATCCACTTATGGTCTCTTGGAGAATGCGCTAGCTGGTTAGAGGATGCTGGCAGCATGATCCTCAGGCTGATCTGTGACTTAGCCAATCCTATGAGGCAATTAAACCATATGGTGCATTTTACATATAATCAGTGTCTAATATAAAATGTGCAGTGTGTTAGTACACCTTCACAGGTTGCCATGGCTTCAATACAGCCAGGGCATTTCACATACAACAGTGCACATCTCTCAGAGGCATATGACACACAATCTGGCCCATCACATGGCATATCAAACATGACATGTCACAATGGTTCCAGGGAGATCCAATAGCAGACATAAAAATAACATAACTGTAATGCTGGCATGTTCTCAGCAACAGTCACATCACAGTTCAACAGTTTAAAGGGAACCTGTCATCTCCAAAACACCCCCTGAACTAGAGTTAGCGGTGTATAGTGCAAGTGATGCTGAATCCTAATATGTAAGTTTTATCTTCATACTCACTTCCATTCTGACGCTGTGCTCCCACAAACCTGCAGTAAAATGCATTGAGAAGACTCTTCTTTGAGTCCTCTCCATTATATGAGTGAGCACTGGAGTCCACTGAGTGCATTTTACTGCTGGTTTGTGGGAGCACAGAGTCAGAATGGAAGTGAGTATGAAGATAAAAATTACATAACCGGACTCGACGTCACTTACACTATACATCGCTTACTCTAGTTCAGGGGGTGTTTTGGAGATGACAGGTTCCCTTTAAATTTAGATGGCATTGCCATTACAGGGTCAACGCTAACCCATAGCAACAGGTTAAATCTAGAGTATATAATTTCTTTTGTAAGGGGGGGGGGGGAGTTTTCTTTTATCAGTTTTATAACATTCTTACAGGTCCATGCTTCAGTCTATACATTCCACTGCTTCAGAAACCACCACACATTGCTGGTAGATACGCACAGAGCAAGTGGGCCAATCGCCTATTCAAAATGAAGTGTTGGTGCACTGACCTCAATGGCACTTATAGGTGCTTTCTACTGTAGTGTGGTTTGTGCTGCTTGGGTTAAACCTTGAACTTGAAACCTGAACCTGACATTTGTGACCAGGCTTTAGTGACTTTAGATCTCCACTGCTGACCTCACATTTGGCTGACCTCTATCGCAATGCATTGACACCTCCATCTGTCCATTTTACCCTTCTATCTCCATTTTGATTTAATTCTTGACTATGGCTATTGTATCACCATCTATGTCTACTGTACCTGGTTATATTCTTGCTAGACTGGCTACATCTCAGTCGGGAAAAGTGGGATGCCAACTGTGATCCACCCTAATTTGTACTGTATACAGGTATAATATAGCATACATACAAGTGCAAAGGGGATCTAAACCTTAAAAAAAACATAGCTCAAATAAATTTAGTCCATAGTGCACACAAAGCAATGTCTACATGATCCCCAAACAAAGCATGGGGCCTGTAAGAGCTGTTCCAGGTGTCCACCATAGCATAAACAGCGAAGAAAATTTGGAGCGGCCAACTTCTCCACCACGTGAGACTACAAGGCAGGGATGACTTTTTTTAGCTCCCTAAAAGCAGCAGACTTGACTAAATGGTACGGCACCAACTGGACTGCCAGCAACTTGGCCAGGTGGGAATAAAGTTTGTGCACCATCATATTGCTGGGTGCGTACAACTTTTTCCTGGGCGCACATTCTGTTATCGATGGTTGACGATGGAGCAAGAGAGGAGTCTGAGTGGGAGAAGAGGAAATGGATAATGACAATGTGAAAGACACTGTACTGCCCGTAGACGCAGCCTAGCTGCCACAAAGCGGACTGGGAGAAGGAGCGAACTCCTGCTGCGGTGGCTGGCTGCCATCTTTGTTTTCTCACTCGTTGGAGTGATGCCACTTGTAATTCACTGTGGTGCCTACATTTGTGTTTACTTGACCACATCTTTTTTTGTTCTTGCACAAGGAAATGCATTTGTCTACCAGCAGCATGGAGAAAAAAAGGCAGACTGGAGATACTCGTGCAGCAGAGGTAGAAGCAGCCAAGCTTGGCTAGCTCTGGCACACTTTGGGCCTTACCCACCCTCAGTGTCAGCTGCCTCACCAGATACCACTGAAAGCCCTCTTTGGGGCTGCGAGGAGGAGCAGGAGAAACACTGTGACCCCTGGGTCCAAGGCACAGTGTCAGACTCTGAAGTCAACTCCAGGTCATCCTACTGCAACTGAGAGAAGTGGGCCATCTAATCCACAATCTCATCCTCTTTCTCCTCAACTTTAATGTTAGGCGTTTCTGAAGCCAGCAGGGACAACTGTAGCCTATTACTGACACTACTGCTACTTCTCGCCAGATAACTGGTGCTACTACTGCTCACATTCTGGCTCTAGGTCTTTTGTTTGGAACCATTCCTTAAAGGGGTTCTCCAGGCTAACCCTAAATTTGGGGCATAATTTTAACCTGGGGAGGGAAGAATGTTGGTCTGGTACTTACCTTCCACAGCCCAGCCGGTTCCAAGATCTGCCACTCGGTCACGTGACTGCTTCTGTCGGGTTTTCTGGTCTTCCGGTGAGTTTCCATCTTCTTCTCTTCCTGTCTCCTCTTCCTTTCGTGTACAGGAGACGGAACGTCATAAATGACGTCACCGCCTCCTGCAAAAGAAAGCTCCGGATGGCCGTCTTCACTCACCACGCAAGAGCACTATGATGAATCCTAGTGCACATGCGTGGTATTGCTGGCCGCTCTATGCAGGGCACAGGCTTCTATGTGAAGCCTGTACTGACTCCTGCACAGCGCGATGTAAGCGCTGTGCATGAGTGACAGCATAGCGATCAGCCACAGTGGCTGATTACTATGCTGTGGATCTCACTGGGGACACTTACTGGCACATGGGGGCACTGTGCATGTCAATGGGAGCACACTGGATGGCACATGGGGAGCACACTGGATGGCAAATGGGGGCATACTGGATGGCAAATGGGGGCACACTGGATGGCACATGGCACTGGATATCATTGGGGCACTGTGGATGGCACATCTAGGCACACTGGATGTCACTGGGGCACTGTGGATGGCACATTGGGCACTGTGGATGGCACATGGGGGGCACACTGGATGGAACTGTTATAGGAGCGCTTTGGATGTCACCATTATAGGAGCGCTATGGATGTCACTGTTATGGGGGCACTTTGGATGTCACTGCTATTGGGGCACTGTGGATTTCACTGTTATGAGGCACTGTGGATGTCACTGTTATGGGGGCACTGTGGATGTCACAGTTATGGAGGCACTGTGGATGTCACTGTTATGGAGGCACTGTGGATGTCACTGTTATGGAGGCGCTGTGGATTCACTGTTATGGGGGTGCTGTCAATGTCACTGTTATGGGGGCACTATGGATGTCACTGTTATAGGGGCACTGTGGATGTCGCTGTTATGGGGGCACTGTGGATGTCATGGTTATGGAGGCACTGTGGATGTCACTGTTATGGGAGCGCTGTGGATGTCACTATTATGGGGGCGCTGTGAATGTCACTGTTATGGGGGCGCTGGGGATGTCACTGTTATGGGGGTACTGTGGATGTCACTGTTATAGGCTCTCAGTATAAGTGATAGGGCTCAGGCACACAACCGTATCCGTTTTGCGGTCTGCAGTCGCGGATCCATTAAATAAGGATACTGTCTGTGTGTGAGTCACTTTTTTTTGTACTACCATTGAGTTCTATGGGTTTTCAATCTGCATTTTGAGGACCAGAATAGGACATGTTCTATCTTTCACAGAACTGACATACGGATGTGGAAAGCACAGTGTACTTTCCATATCTGTATGTCAGTTTCAGAAAATATAGAACATGTCCTATTCTGGTCCTCAAATTCATTCATTTGGGACTGCAAAAAATGTGGATCGCAAAATGGATACGGTTGTGTGCATAAAGGTTTAGATACACATCTCAGTAGGCAGGATCATACAAGATAGGATTAGATACACACTTCATCAGGCTGTATCGCAGACAACAGACTGTGTATCAGGCACCCACATACATGATAGGATTAGATACAGATGTGATTGGATACGCTTGCTAAATTCCAGCTGTTTATTACACTCTGGAGATGGTGAGGGAACAGCCTGTGGACAGTCAATGATAAGATTAGATACACAGCTCCGCAGGCTGTATCACACAGGATAGGATTAGTTACATGTGAGGGAAGAGCCTGTGGATGGTCAGTGATGGGATTAGATACACAGCTCAGCAGGCTGTATCACACAGGATAGGATTAGATACACATGTGAGGGCAGAGCCTGTGGACGGTCAGTGATGGGATGTAGACACTGAGTGAGAAGTAGAGTCATGTCTGGCTGTAGTAACATGGATACAGGAGTTGTAGTGGGTGTAGCTGCTGCAGACAGAGCAGTGTGGGGGTCGTGGCCAGCCTGTGACTCATCTCTGTGCAGTGCAGCCAGGCTTGTGTATCAATAAAGTTATGTATTTAACAAAACAGGAAGGGGAGAAAGTAAACAGATCTGCCAGGATAATGTGATGTCTTCCAGGGGGGAAGAAAAGCTCAGACGTGAAAAACAGGTATTGGGGGTGAGGGGTGTTAGGAGCACAGAAAAAGAAGTTTGATTTTGGGACCGGACAACCTCTTTAACCCTTTGAACCCCGGGCCTGTTTTCACCTTCCTGCCCAGGCCATTTCTTGCAAATCTAACATGTGTCACTTTATGTGGTAATAACTTTGGAACGCTTTTACTTATCCAGGCCATTCTGAGATTGTTTTCTTGTTACATATTGTGCTTCATCACAGTAGTAAATTTTGGCAAACTATTTCATTTTTATTTATAAAGCAAAGTTTCCCTGAACTTTTTATAATATACAATAGACAGGCCATCTGGCCCAGGGCATTTCCCTGGTGGCACACTAGAGATTACTTTCCATGCTTCCTCCGATGTGACCGGTAGCAACAGCTCAGATTTATCCACCTCTGAAAGAGTAGGGACCTTAATGGACTCCAAGAACTCATCAGTTTTCTGTATGAGCCGATTGGGTTCCATAGTTGGCAAATTATAAAGTGAAGAGTAAAACTTCGTGAATTCTGCTGCTATGGCAGGTGTAGATGTGTGGGTATGTCCTTGTTCTGACTTAATAGAGGCTATAAAAGCTTTGGTGCGTTGACCTTTGATCATCTGTGTGAGGAGTTTTGAACCTCTATCTCCATGGAGGTAAAACTTATAACGAACCGCTCTAAGTGTTCTGGCGGATTTAATATTCAACAAATCTTTCAACTGGGACCTAAGTTGAATCAAGTCCCTGTAGGTGGCCTCAGTAGAAGAGGTTTTATTAAGTTTGCCCAAAACGGAGATTTGAGAGAGTATGGAATCTATCTTGGCTGACCTCTGTTTGCGAATCCAGGCTCCCAATGATATAGGTTCACCCCTAATGTAAGCCTTATGGGCTTCCCATACAATAGGCATAGCGGTGTGTGCTGTGGTATTTAAAGTAAAGAAAGTATCTAATTTCTCTTCTAGTTTATTTTTATCTGAGTCATTCTCCAACAGGGTGTCGTTGAGCCTCCAAGTCCATGTTTTTGGAGGGATATCTTTCATGTGAAAAAGTATGGAGACATGTGCGTGATCTGATATAGTGATAGGTCCAATAGTGGCATGTTTGACAGAACCTAGAATATGATGGGATGCAAACAAGTAATCCAGACGCTGGTGGGTGCCATGTACAGCCGAAAAAAAGGTGAAGTCCTTCTCTGTTGGATGTGTCACCCTCCAAACATCTGTCACCTGGTGTGCTGCTAGTGAGGCTTTAAGCTTACGAATCTGTTTGGCTGGATATTTAGGAATAGCTGAGGTGGAATCCATGGGATGATCAAGGATTATGTTAAAGTCTCCTCCTTTTAGGAGCGGGCCCTCTCTGAAGGAATGCAGATCATTTAATGTGTCCACTAGCCATTTAACCTGATGGGTATTGGGGGAGTAGATATTTGCAAGGGTAACCTTCATGCCATATAAAACGCCTTTCAAGAAAACAAACCTCCCATCAGGGTCTACAGATTGAGCCAGGAGTTGAAAAGGGATGTTAGCTCCTATTCCTATAGATACTCCTCGGGAAGCAGAGGAATAAGTACTGTGGTACCATGTTGGGTAATATTTAGAAAAAAAGGGTATGGGTGCGGTTATGCCTGAAATGGGTTTCCTGCAGGAAGAGCAGGTCCGCCCTCTCCCTCCTCAACATATGGAAAATTTGGCTACGCTTCTGAGGGACATTTAAGCCATTTACATTCCAAGTACACAATTTAACTGACGCCATATTTACATATTAGAAGATCAGCATGATCGCCTGTACCAAGCATCACCCCCTGTGATACGGCTCCCAAGGTCTCCAACATACAACTATAAACAACATCTGAGCGCCCTGTAAAGGACAAAAAACAGGTTAAGAGACATAGCAGCATAGTGACTAGCAGATAATATGTGGGGGGGGGGGAAAGTGAGGAGCACATAGCCATACTCCAACCATGGCCACGGCTCTTTTCCTTCTTATAGGGACCCGCGTCAGGGAAGAGACGGCCCGTAAGTAGGCCCTGTGAAGGGCTATATCGGAACGCTCAGTAGCTAGGCCTCCCCCTTCCCCAAGGCCAGGTCCGCTATGAGTACTAAGAAGCTAACAGTTGTCTAGCAAACCGTCCAGATGCATAGGTATACCTAAGCAAATAATAATCTTGAAATGAGAATACATTAAAGGAACAATTAGAACGTATCTCCACTCAGGAGAATATGATAATTGTCTTTGCTGTATTTTAGCAATAATGTTTTTACAGGTTCAGCAATGTTCAAGCACTTTAGCCCATTGTGTGTATTTTTCTGGTATTGCAATTTGTCCTATTATGCACTTATTGTACGGTGTTTTTTAGTAAATTATGCACTTAGCCGGATAGCTAGCACCTTACTTTTCTAGCTCAAATGGACTGCCTCTAAAGACTGTACGCCGCGGCCTAGCCTCGTGCGTATGATGCAATCGCGAGTCAATAGTACGCTAAGGATTCGTACGCACTTTGTACACTAATGCTTACGTATTGCGTACTTTTAACAAAACTGACTGTATGTTTGTAACTTGTGTAGGAATGTTCGCAAAACAACGATTATTTTTTCACGCAAATTCGACCGAATAAATTTGTATTACGAACAAATCTTGTCAAACTAAATTTGTAGATTATTTGCCAAAGCGAATTTTGGATGATTCGCTCATCTCTAGGCATAAGGATTGGAAACTTTAAAAACTATCTTTGTATTTGCTTAGTAATGCATTCCACCTCTTGATAATTCCATTGACATAATGCTAAGCACGTCACCTGTCAGTGGTGTTAATGTTATTGCTGATCAATGTATGTACTAAGGGGCGTAACTAAAGGCTCATGGACCCTTGTGCAAGAGTTCAGCTTGGGCCACCTTTGCCTCAGTGCTTTGTGGCCAGGGGCAGAGAAGTACATGGCCTTCGTGCTGCCTGAGGCAAAAATTGAAACAGCACCTCCCCCCATGCCAAATTCTTGACCTAACCCCTTCCCTCTAGCCAGAGTTGTAACTTGACCAGCATGCATTTTCTATAATACTGGTTATTATGCACCACAAGTATGTTTGTGCGCCCTTAGGCTTGTGGGCCCGGTAGCTACTGCTACCCCTGTCTGCACCCCCTATAGCTACACCCCTTTATATAGTAAGCTTCATTCTTTTACTGTACACTACTTATCCCCTCTATAGAGGTTGTCTTCTCTGATTCATCCCAGATTGTCCACAGTGCTAAAACAAAAATACAGACACAAATTAGCCTGACATTTGGACATTGTGTTGAAAGATACATAGGGGGTCATTCATTAAACAGAAGTATGTCTATATCTGCCAATATCTGTCAGATCTGCCAATCGGCCACTTTTCCCTTCTAATGCCAGGTCTATAAAAATGAGCATGGTGCGGGGAAGGGGCTGCAAGTTGTCCCATTTACCATTTTCTACACCTTCTTTCTGAGACCATCTATCATTGATAGCAGTAGGGAATGTAGTAGATGTGGGCAAAAAGTACAAAAGCACTGGTTTAAAGGCTATGTACACCTTTGGGGGCAATTTTATTATTGCATTGTACTTACTTTGAGTTAAAAATAATTTTTTCAATTTGTCTTTATTCAAAATATGGAATATTTTTTTTGTGTACATAGCTGAGATGCTGTACTACCAGCTTATGGATTTTCTGTTTTTCTGTCATTTTGGGAGCTAGGAGGCTCCTTATATCTGCTCTATGTCATTATAAGCACTCACTCAAGATCAATCCTTACCTTACTGATAAGAATGTGACTTAAATAAGTGTTTATGACCTCTTAGTAGTTTAGAGATAAGGGTTATTGAATGACCAATGTGAAAGTGAAAGTACCAGTCACACAGTTAGAAAAACAGTTAACCCCTTGTAGCAGGATGGCTAAATATTTTTAATAAAGGCCAATTGAAAATATGATTTTTAGCCAAACAATAGTAACATGCAATCATAAACAAAAATTGCTTGCAAAGTTATACATAGCCTTTAAATACACATGCCTAATATCAGAGTAGATGATGCAATACTCATAACCAAAGATTATACAGGACAAAAAGATGCATACAATAGGTTTAGACATAACAAAATCTTGTATGCATATGAACTCACGACACCAGCTGACATGATGACGTCATCATGTGCCACACTAGATTTTGTACTAGATCTTCAAGCAATATGGCCACAACTGCCTCTTCGCGATCGAAAGGATGAAGTCAGTACAATTTTATTTATTTTTTTCTAAGAGCAACAACTAAAATGCTTTAATGTTGATCTCAGGACCAACGCTCAGCAATGAACGCAGCATCTGAGGGGTTCAATGACGCTGTTCCCGGTCATTGCACCCGCTACTTACAAATAAATGCATGAAGTAATTCCCCACAAAGTGATTTTTGTTTGGCAAATCGGTTGAATCAAATTTTTAATAACTTTGTTCATCTCTAATTATGATAAAATGGAGTTGTATATACTTTGAAACACATTATTCTGAATATTAGCTCATCAATTGATGTTACTGTATATAGATTGATTTTAAAAAATGAACTTAATTTATTAAAGTATTGAAAAAAAAAACTATTAAACACATTTGCTTTCAAAACCATTGAAAAATGTGTCTGTGCCATAAATATCTTAGATGTGCTTGCATGTTGCATGCTAATCTTGGTTAAAGGGGTTATCCCACGAATAATGTAAAAAATGAAAATCAGACATCATATAGTACATGACAACCTCTTTTTTAACAAAGTTAGAACCAGATCTGTACCTCACATGGATCCAGAGATCTCCTCATTCATTGCCCTACTAGATTTATATCAAGCTGACAGCTCAAGGGGAGTGTCTATTCTGCTGAAGCTCAGGGGGTGTGTCCATGCTCTCCCTATCACAGCTCAGGAGGCAGTTAAAAGTTGAAACTGAGCATGTGCGGCCTTCTCAGTGAATAGGTCAAAGAAATAAGAAACTAAGTGGCCCTATAAAGATATATTTTATTGAATAACTTAGTGGCTATACTAAATTTCTAATTACATGCAATTACAAAAGTGTTCAGATCCAGGTGCTGGTTTGAAAACTGTAGAATATTTTTCGTGGGACAAACCCTTTAAACATGTTTTCTTGCTTTATGTGCATTGCCAAAATCATACCACGAAAGATTATTTGTGTTTTAGGATTTTCAGTTTCTTTAGGTTTGGTAATTTGAATATAAACTATTAAAGTAAATATCTAGTAAATATCTAAAGTAAATATCTAAAAAACCATTTTGCCATTTTAATCTAATTAAGGCTTCTCTCACACTGCCGGCGGTAGTTCCGGAAGGCTGTTCCAGTAGATAACAGGCTGCCTCTTTGGATCCAGTAACTTCTGGCAATGCAGGATCAAGAGAGCTCCTGCAGGATGTTCACTGCCAGAAAAGCCTGCCAGAACTAAGCTGGCAGTGGGGAGATATCTGGATCCATGTGAGGTACAGGGCTGGTTCTAGCTTTGTTAGAAAGAGATTGGTATTTACTAGATGATGTCTGATTTTCATTTTTTACATTAGTCATGGGATAACCTCTTTAAGATTCATTTTCTACTGGCTGGTTTGCCAGTGTTTGTCAACTTTTATTGTCATTGAAGATTATTATGAAAATGGTAACTAGTTAAAAGATATACATAAAAGCTTACACATGATCTATGTATTACAGAAAACTAAAACAAAGAACAACAAATAAATCAGAAACACTCTGTAAATGTGTCATCCATTTAATCTCATTTGCATATGCAGCATAATAAAATGTGTTCTTTTCTTAGATTTAGGAACAAAATGTAAGGTTAACAGTTCCTATAAATATTAAACTAAAAAATTCTTAACTATTGGACCCCTTGTACTGCTGCTTATATTTAGTCTTTTTCTTCATTCTCCATTATTTCTTTAATGTGTACTTCTGGTTGTACATAAATAATACTACAATTGTTTTCAATAGGAGATTTGCAACAGGGGCTTCTTCTGCGGCCTTTGTGTAGCCCTGTCCCATTCAAATGTGTGTGACTGAACTTCTATCCCAAGCACAATGTCTCTACAATGTACAATGCTGTACTTGGTATACCGTGCAAGGGCTTGCATACTCACTTGGGTGCCATGGCTCCTTTAAACAGTAGATTGTGGGGGTGTCGGTAGTTGGACCCCTCCACGATCAGATATTAATGACCTGTTCTGAAGATACTATGGATCATCAATACTTTATTCCTGGAAAACACCTTTAATATGAATACCTAGGGAGCAGAGCATATGGCTGTGTCTTCTGTTGTGTGCTTTTCTGTAAGGTAAAGAAGTATGCAGCATGGGAGTCTCTTCTGTTGTACAGTAGCTCAATAAGGAAGGAAATCTGCTGTCCAGTAAATGGAAAACTTGAGACTTATATGCATTGTAAGTGTTTTTATTTCTAATTTGAGGTCAGCTTAACCACCTAACTGTTCTGCCCGAGTCCATCTCAGGCAGTGTGAAAAGTAACTAACTGGAGGGGGGAGGGCTGTTTAGATGGTGATATCTCCTCAATGGTAGCAGTTAACAGTCCATACTTTCATACAAGACCAAAATGACAGCTAAAGTCCAAGCAACAGAGTAGAAATCACTGTTAGAAATCAAGTCGGGAATAATCGCGAGTGAAACTTGTTTTTACTTTCATTTTCAGCTGCATTCACAGCATCCCGATTGCTATCAGTGATATCTTTCTCTGTCCTGAACACATTGCTGTCATTTTGCTATGGTCTGGAAGCTGTGAATGTCTGCTTTCAAACAAGACCAGTTGCATGCTTCTAGCTTCTACCATTCAGGAGGTAGCAGCATCTAAAGCAGGCCTCTCCCCTCCAGGTAGCTACTTTTCCCACTGCTGGAGCTTCACTCTGGCAAAACTATTAGGGGGTTAAAATGTTTTTGCCTCTGTAACTGTGTGGCTGTGTTAATATTTGATTGGTGGGAGTTCCAGCACCAGGACCACACAACTTTGTTTGACGAAGCTGGTTAATGTGGCACTGTTTCCATCCACATCAATGGGAGCAAAACTGCATCAGCCTTCTCCAACCACTACAGTGGACAGAGCTGTGTAGTTCTAGTGCCTATTTACAGAGTTAGGGGTTCAGAAAAACTGCCAATTGGTAGACATGAAAGGAGTCAAACTCCCACCAAATGGATATTACTGATCTAGCCTCAGAATAGTCCATTAATGCAGGAAATCCAGGAAATGCCCTTCAAAGAACTGTATTGTATGCATTTAGTTCTTCCAATTTAGTGGCATATTTTTCACACATGAGTTAAAATAATGATATTATGACACAATTCATTCTCTTTCTTGTCTATTATATACAGTATTTATTTTTATGTTGGATTTAGAAGAAGTTTCAGATGAAGGAAAGTAAGATGTCACTTCCCTTACTGCAAAGTTTCAGATATTCAAATACAAGTAAAATGCAAACATGTAAAACAAATAAAATATCTTCAAAAGAACCTAAGCAGTATTTGTTCATTTGTAGTGGACTGTCCACAGCATAGCAACAAGGGATGATATTAATGCTCATGCTTGCTTGGTCACTGATTGCACTCAAAGGTGAACAAAGATTTGCAATGTTGGGGGCAGGAGAAAAATTCTTCAGACAAAAACATATGATCAAGGCAAGCAAAGTTAGATTCAGGGGTCAATAGATCAGATTCAGACTACTGGCCACACTGAATCCCATCTGGCTTACTGTTCCATATGGTCCTACCTGGCCTTCTCAAATATAGATATTGTGCCAAGCAACTACCCTTAACATATCTTAATATTAAGAAAATCTGGTATTTGTGTGTTTCCAGTAACACTGTTGACTGGTAGATTTGACCCATTTGTCTGACCATATTAGTCTACTGTAGTTGGGGACCCTGGGAAACAGAATCATTAGCTGCCTTGAAGATACTGTTGCACACATATTGACTGGAGAAAGTGCAACACAATCTCAACAGCATCCCTCTTAAAAACACAGCCTACATGAATTTCCAAACATTATCAACTTCAGTATATATGTAGGTGTTGTTTGGCTATACATAGCCTGGCAGGTGAATTGTACTGGTACAGTAGGTGATATTCTAAGATACAGTACATTCACCACATGGTGTTCATGCTTTATTATTAATATCATTTTATTATCCACCAGATTATTCAGACCACAGTGACAGCTATTTTTTTTATTTTTTATCAATTTTCACAAACAATTCTTGCTTATCTTACAATAAACTGCATACAAATGAAGACAATTATTGGTGAGATTCTACTGTGAATTACCGAGTGGTTCATGAATCAGTGCCCACAAGAATGTACAGTTTTACATAATGAATCATATTTATTTGAAAGTTAAAAGCAGTGGATAATAAGTAAAGGCATACTTTAATAAGAAAGTTTTTTTTTAATATCATCAGTAATATGGCATTTAACATGAAATATAAAATATTGAGCTTCTGTGATATTCAGGGTTTGACTGGGATGCATAGAGCCCACCTTCAAAATTCACAGTATAATACATGCAAATACTACCTGCTCACAAAGCAGCAGGCAGCAGTAAGACACTGAAAAAGATTGATTATGAAGGTCCCTATAGTGATTTAAAAAAGGCAGGTCCCTGGGGAAAGAAAATACTGGCTGATGTGCTTCTGTGCCCAGAAGTCTTCTCCGCCACCCAGTTTTTTATATGGACGCATAGGCTGGTTGAGATGCTGTAAGCTGCCTATTTGTATTTAGTGCAATCTATCTACAGTCCAATGTGCCTCTTGTGCAAGGGGTGGGGACTGGGGGCCCACCTTACTCTGAGGTCCACCTGAGGGATTCACCTGGTCCCCTGTGGGTCAGTCCAAGCCTTTTGACATTCACAAAATTATAGTAGTATTTGATGGGAGAGTAGAATAATCTCATTTTATTATATGTTGCATACTAAAGGGTGTACTGGCAAGGTAATCTTCAGAATGGTAGGTGGAGGACTGGAATGACAGAATGACAGCTCTATTTTTCTCTTGATAGGCTTAGACAAAGATGCCCACAGATGAACAATGCATAATTATCAGATAAGAATAGTGGGATTAGCATCAGAAAGCTGTGGTGATCTAACTGAGTTGTCCCCCCTCACTCCTTCCTGGTCTCATCCAAAAGTTAAACACTTGGAACTAGTATACATGGAGTGACTTGAAAAAATATATCCAGAAAGTCATCCACCCATTAAAAAAACGTAATAGTCACATAGAAGGTTGTCAATAAGTGGTACAAAAAATTTAGATGCAAATGTTTTAGTGATGAGCAAACATTTTGAAATTCTGTTTATTTCAGGTTTGCCAAATTTTTTAAAAAGTTTGATTTGAACCCAAATTGTTTCTACCCGAACGAAAGTTGCTCTAATTGCCGTGAAAATTGATATATAACACCCTCTTGTTTCCTAGGACTCCTAATTTTTAGGAAAAGATGTTATTTATTTTTGTTAATTTTTTAAATGAATTTTTATTTTTTACTACCTACCCCCAAGCTCTTCAACACAAAGACAGCAATAGCAAATAGTGTTAGAGTGACACTGACATATATAGCCATGAGTAAGTACATGTTTGACGGCATTAACAAACACCATGTTTAACACACTGCACCTTATCAGGGGGCAAATGATGTTTAAACACACATGGTGATAAAAAATTAAATTTAGGTGAGGCCATGGAAGAGTGCCACATTTTCGGAAAAATTACTCAAATTTTCCATATAGCAATGTTAGCCTTGTTTGCTTGGCCAGGATTCCTAGCACACTGCCTGGGCCAAACCATAATTTAGGAGAAGGAATGGAATTGTGCCACATTTGCCGTTCAATGTGAGTCAATTTTTCCATATAGCAGCAGAACCCTTGCTTGCCTGGGTGGAGTCCGAGCACACCACCAAGACAACATCCCAGAAAAATTCAATTTAGGCAAAGATGTGAAGGTGCCACATTTACCATGACTAAGTGGTACAGCAGCAACTAATTTGCTAGTTACTTGGCAAGGTGGAAGTTCAGCTTACACATAAGCTAATTGCAGGTCGAGAATTGTTTTCTCATAGCCACATATTTCATTATGGATGTCTCATAGTGGAGGGAATGACAGGGACTAGGGGGAGTCTGATCAGAAGCAGCTGATGATAATGACAAGGAAAGACACTGTATTGCTTGGGGATCCGGACTGGCTGCCCTAAAGACTAGGAGAAGGAGGACAGACTTGTTCTGATTGAGGATGCTAGACAGCTCTATTTTCCAATTGAATCCAATGATTCTTCATGTTTTGCAAAAGACCCCTTGCATTTATGTTTGTATTTGAACACCATGGCTTATTTTAATACTGTAGATCTTGCACATAGCTGTAGGTTTGTGTGCGGGCCTTTTGGAGAAAAAGTGTCATATGAGGATTATTCGCACAGAGAGAAAGGCAGCCAAACTTGGCATAAGTCTGGCACATATTGAGCCTTTGTCCACAGTACAGCGGTATAAACAGTTCACTCACTGACCACAATATAAGCAGATATGGCCCTGACAGTTCTTTTGGAGGTTTTTGCTGTACATTGCCTCTGCTCTTTATTGCCACCATAGTCACCACCTTTTTCTTCTGATATCTCCTCCACACCTCAATTCCGCCCCCAGGATCTATACAATGCGAGATCATCATCATAGTTCTCACCCTCTGGCCACTTTGATCAGGCTGTGTTCTGTGTTTTTCCAGAATACCACAGTCCCCCAGAACCTTCTCCTCTACATGGCAGTACAAATTCTGACTGTTCTCAACACAAGTCACCAACAGGGAGACTCTCTTGATTATCTGCTGGAGTGTGTGGTGAGGGTTTGCCTCTTAGGAAAAAAGAAGGTACTTAACTAGGAGGGTGCAGTGAAGACAGAGAGGATGTCACTGTTAGGCTTCTCTGGGGCTGCAAGGAGGATTAGCAGGAGGAATGCTTTGACACATGGCTCCAAGACATGGTGTCAGACTCAGAAGTGACCTCCATGTCATCCATGTGACTCAGAGAAGAAGTGAGCCATGTAATCCACATTCACATCCTCTTTCTCCTCAATTATAATATTGGGGGAGGATTATGGCCTACTACTACTACTTCTGGTCAAATATCTTTCATTTAACTGGCATTATTGCTGTAAAATGCTTTTGCTTTAATGCAACCTATTTAATAACACCAGACAGATATAGTGCATTGAAAAATGAGCAATTGCTCTGTAGCAGAATGCTGTTAGGGTGCTGTGCTGGCAGTAATATGTTCTAATGAGAAAAAAAGAACATTTGTTTTCTTGCAAGTGGCTGGTCTTGTAGCACAGGATATCACAAATGCAACAGCTGTATTATCAACCACTGTACCTCAGCATTTCACTCTATTAAGCTGCCTTCCCTGATGAAAGTCCCTCGTATTCTACAGTTAACTCTTTCCATTCTTTCCCTACATTTTCCCTGTTACACTAAGAGAGAAACTTGCTTGTGACTCTGTATACTATATAGGATCTTTATCTGTCAGACACTGCATACACCCATCCATCCCCATTAGCAGCTCAACAGATAATGATGTTATGCCCATTCTGCATAGGCATCCCCCTGCCTGCTCCCCTACTTATTGGCTGATCCAGGCTCTCTGTCAGCTTGTTGGCTAATTAGGGCAAGCACTGCCCACCACTTCCTCACAGGGTCTTGTGGGCATCCTTCTTCTTCCTCCTTTGCACCATGTGCATTAAATGGCACTATGTGATGTTTTACTTAATTTCCAGCAAACCGGAAAAGCGCTGGATTCATTTGGCAGATAGATTTTTGTGAAATTCATAATGAACCCAGTTTGTTACAAACTGATTTTCTCATTCTTAAAGTGTTTCTTTAACTACATCATTCACTTTAGAAACTTTATGAAAGCTAGTAGTTGAAAATTGCACTAACGTAAATCAAATGGAATTACCAAAACCTCTTCTATATGGCAATATTATGGATGCATGTTATATGGATCCTGCTATGTCAGACAGAAATCAATACACTTAATCTGTACATTGATATGACTCTGAATTAAATGTTATCATACAGAAGTTTTATGAACTACGATAAAATGTATATTGCTCCATAGTATCGACCCTAAATGGATTCTACTATAAATACTTTAAAAAGTTGTTTATTTAACCTATACACTTTGTAAGCATATTACATATTCTCACATTTCTCTATTATCAAGGGTAACACTGTATGTGCAGATGTTATTTCTTCCATGTGTAGATAGTGGGATAAAGAATAGAATATATTAAATCTGGATGTACTTTCAGTGAGCATAATTTTCTATTTAATAACAGAAGAACTCAAACACTCTTCTTAATGATCACTTCAATATTCCAAGCAACTTCATTTAGAGATGTCAGACTGAGAATTTTTGGTAGTTATAAAGTGATTATTTGTAATGTGCTCATCTTACGAAAATTAAAAACATAAATTAAATAAGTCTGCAAGTTATAGTGCAAATGGTATACTGAATCTTATTAGAGCATTCTTTTATGATTTATCTCTAAAATTGACTAGAGTAGAAACTACTCCCACAGTTCTAGCATCAAATGGATAATTGCTAAGTGCTAAATGATCTATGTGGTTGTGTTTAATTAATCTTCAGGTGCTTTTACTCTGAATTGCTTTCCTTTCATCATTTTAGGATAATGTAGCTTATTATCTATCTACCCTTCATTCTCTTTAAAATTGTAGCATAGTCATGTGTTTCTGTACATTTCCCAAGAGGAGAGCTAAAACAGTCCAGCACTTCAGTCTCTTAATTCTATTTGAATATAAACGTTTTTCAGCAGCTTTGTTAAATTGGGCAACACAAGAAAGAAAGAAGCAAGAAGTTAGTGGAAAGATAAAATCAATTGAAAGTGCTACAAAAAGTGTAGGTGTAGTCCCATCATTAAAGGGGTTGTCCGGGTTCAGAGCTAAACCCAGACATACCCTTAATTTCACCCAGACAGCCTGCCTGACAAGAGCATTGGAGCATTTTATGCTCTGATGCTCTCCTTTGCCCTGTGATAAATTGCGCAGAGCAAAGGCATTTTGCTCAGTTCCGGAGATGAACTGGGCCCTCCCAGACGGAGGCTTTCACCCAGCAGTGAGCCTGGTGACATCACCAGCACTGATGGGCGGGCTTTAGTGCTGCCCTAGCCAGTAAAACAGCTAGGGCAGCGCTAAAGCCGGCCCATCAGAGCCAGTGACGTCACCAAACACACTGCCAGGCGGAAGCTGGCAGTCTGTTATTGTAAACAAAAGAGCATTTGTTGTTGTCAGGCAGGCTGCCTGGGTGGAAATATGGGTATGTCCGGGTTCAGCTGTGAACCTGGACAACGCCTTTAACTTTAGACATTTTAGATGAAAACTAGGCCAAACGAAGCCAAAGGAGCAATTCCATTTTTTTGAGCAGTCGGTCACATTGGACATTGATGGCATATCCTAGTGTTATGGTATTACTTACTAAAGGTAGGCAATACTATAAATTCAGACAAAACATAAACAGCAACTTTCACATAGAACTGTGAATTAGACTTTCCCTTTTCAGTTTACTTGAGGTTTCTTCTGCCTCAGAGGTGGCTGAATACATACAATACAATACAAGACATATGCAATTGTATGATCATCTGTTACTGATGGTCATTGCAAAAAGGTAATCTTCACAGTATATGTTTTTGATTTGTATACAGTTATATTGAAAAGTGCAGTTCGTTTTCCTGTAGAGCAAGGGCTGAGTCCTATGTATCCTGGCCAAACATATCTCAAACAGATGTCATTTTTTCATAGATTTGGGCATAAATGTTTACTGTTCATGTCTTAGTATATAGAATGTAGTGAGGCATATTCACCAAATGTGCACCACAGATGTAATGTCTTAAACAGGTATCTTCTCCTGTACATACAGTAAAAGCAATTATATAACATACAGTATATTGTTCTTTAAATATAGCCAAACACAAATATATTTTGGCACATAATAAAAATACATTGCATGTTCTAAACACAAGATATATATTGTTTCCTTTTTTAACATACAGTAAATGTAATGTATTACTATTGGATAACCAAAAGTATATACATACATGGACTTTACCCCCCTCCCACATACACACACTACCCAACCCACCCACAGTGGAGGAAGAGAAGAAAAAAATTACTTCAATCTAAAATAAAAAATCTCAATCTAACCATTGAACACAAACAAAAAAAATAAAAAACCTGAAAAACGATTACTGTGAAAAACTATACAGTTCTGATCTGATAAATTAGTATTAAGGGAAAATATAAAGTACAGACCAAAGGTTTGGACACAGATTCTCATTCAAAGAGTTTTCTGTATTTTCATGACTATGAAAATTGTAGATTGACACTGAAGGCATCAAAACTATGAATTAACACATGTGGAATTATATATTCTAGGTTCTTCAAAGTAGCCACCTTTTGCTTTGATTACCTCTTTGCGCACTCTTGGCATTCTCTTGATGAGCTTCAAGAGGTAGTCACCTGAAATGGTTTTCACTTCACAGGTGTGCCCTGTCAGGTTTAATAAGTGGGATTTCTTGCCTTATCAATGGGGTTGGAACCATGAGTTGTGTTGGGCAGAAGTCAGGTGGATACACAGCTGATAGTCCTACTGAATAGACTGTTAGAATTTTTATTATGGCAAGAAAAAAGCAGCTAAGTAAAGAAAAATGAGTGGCCATCATTACTTTAAGAAATGAAGGTCAGTCAGTCCGAAAAATTGGGAAAACTTTGAAAGTGTCCCCAAGTGCAGTCGCAAAAACCATCAAGCACTACAAAGAAACTGGCTAACATGAGGACCGCCCCAGGAAAGGAAGACCAAGAGTCACCTCTGCTGCGGAGGATAAGTTCATCTGAGTCACCAGCCTCAGAAATCGCAGGTTAACAGCAGCTCAGATTAGAGACCAGGTCAATGCCACACAGAGTTCTAGCAGCAGACACATCTCTACAACAACTGTTAAGAGGAGACTGTATGCAGCAGGCCTTCATGGTAAAATAGCTGCTAGGAAACCACTGCTAAGGACAGGCAACAAGCAGAAGAGACTTGTTTGGGCTAAAGAACACAAGGAATGGACATTAGACCAGTGGAAATCTGTGCTTTGGTCTGGTGAGTCTAAATTTGAGATCTTTGGTTCCAACCACCGTGTCTTTGTGCGATGCATAAAAGTTGAACGGATGGACTCTACATGCCTGGTTTCCACCGTGAAGCATGGAGGAGGAGGTGTGATGGTGTGGGGGTGCTTTGCTGGTGGCACTGTTGGGGATTTATTTAAAATTGATGGCATACTGAACCAGCATGGCTACCACAGCATCTTGCAGCAGCATGCTATTCCATCCGGTTTGTGTTTAGTTGGACCATCATTTATTTATCAACAGGACAATGACCCCAAACACACCTCCAGTCTGTGTAAGGGCTATTTGACAAAGAAGGAGAGTGATGGGGTGCTACGCCAGATGACCTGGCCTCGACAGTCACCAGACCTGAACCCAATCGAGATGGTTTGGGGTGAGCTGGACCGCAGAGTGAAGGCAAAAGGGCCAACAAGTGCTAAGCATCTCTGGGAACTCCTTCAAGACTGTTGGAATACCATTTCAGGTGACTACCTCTTGAAGCTCATCAAGAGAATGCCAAGAGTGTGCAAAGCAGTAATTAAAGCAAAAGGTGGCTACTTTGAAGAACCTAGAATATAAGACATATTTTCAGTTGTTTCACACTTTTTTGTTAAGTATATAATTCCTCATGTGTTAATTCATAGTTTTGATGCCTTCAGTGTGAATCTACAATTTTCATAGTCATGAAAATACAGAAAACTCTTTGAATGAGAAGTTATATCCAATCTTTTGGTCTGTACTGTAT
>ONZH01002523.1:0-93579 GCA_900303285.1 Rhinella marina
ACATTAATACAATTAGTATTATCTAGTTAAAGGGGTTGTTGCACAAAAAATATTCTACACTTTCAAAGCAGCACCTGGATTTGAATACTTTATCAGTTACATGTCATTAAATATTTTGTATATCTACTCGAACTGACTCAGTTATTCAGTGAAATGTATTTTTATTGAGCCTTTTTTTTCTTATGTCTTTGAACAGCTCACTGACAAGGTCGCACATGCTCAGTTTAAATCTTCTCTGCCTCCTCAATCTTAAACTGCCTGAGCTGTGATAGGGAGAGATGGACACGAGTCCTGACATGCAGCAGAATAGACACTATTCACACTACCCTTCAGTAACCAGCTTGATGTAGCAGAGTAATTGGGGCAGATCTCTGGATCTATGTGAGGTGCAGGGCTGTTTCTCGCTTTGTTAAAAAGAGATTGCCAATGTACTATAATATTATGTGATGTATGTCACCTTTTTCTTAAATATTTTTGGTGTAACTCAAGTTTCTACTTCTTTCACTACGTTGATTTTAAAATTATTGTGATATGTCTGCTTCACTAACCACTTGGAGAACATAATGTGTACACAGTCTAGTTATCATAACATGTTGGGTGACATGATCCTAGTGCTTGAGAATATTTCACTTATGTGAATTATGGCTTTGTACTTACTAGACACCCATATGGCGTGGTCCTCCCAGGGTCCTGGGGAAAACTCAGCCTCCCTGACGGTTGGAGCTACAAAAGATAAAGCATAAATTTAGATTCTATTTTGAAGACAGAAGTTCCACCAATTACACTTTTGATTTTAGCGGACGCCGAGGTGACTAAGTGAAGGCGTCTATGACTGACGAGCGGCGGTGCATTAAATGGTTAATGAACTCAGCCTGTAGTAAGGGGAAAAAATGGTTCTGCCCGCGGGGGTGTTTCTCTTGTGGACACTGTTTCTAATTACCAGCAAGAGGGTGTTTCTTTTAACCCACACCCCTGCGTCCTGGTTGGCTGAGGTGGTGGTAGCGGCTAAGGGGTTAAAAGGATGGCCCTGATAGGGGGATGGCCTCTTTCTCCAGCATCTTCACTGAAAGCTTCCCACCCTCCCTTCCCCATTATTTCATCTTTTTCTTTACTTTTTCTGATTCATTTCTGGTTTGTTTCAGACTGTTTTACATTGCAAGTCACAACAGAGGTCGGTTGACGATTTCAGACGTAGAAGAAGGCAGACTTGCCCACAGAACGCTGTGGGGCATAGCACTTCAATACTCCGGGTTATGGTGTTTATGGTCAACAAGTTGAAGTTTTGGATAAGATAAGAAAATAAATCTGTGACCGACCCTTACCCAACTTAGGGAGTTGTGTGTTTTATTGGCCGGCTGCGAGGGTGGTTTGGTGGGGGGTTTAGAGAGGTCAGTCTCGGCAGTCTACCTACCTTCTACCTCGGGGGCTGTTGGAGTGGCAGGTGGGCTCCTCTGTGGCTGGGGTTCAGGCGGGGTAGAGGGCCCCTGTGGTGGTGCAGCAGCTGTAAAAAATCATTAAATAATGGCATTTCATTCAACTCAAATGAACAGTTGTAATTGCTGATGTTGATACATGTGAATAGTTTGGTGCTGGATCCCATTCCTAAATACTAGTGCTCTTATATCACTGCTGCTGCACTCCCACATAGCCTGGATAAAAAATTAATTAAATATGTTTACACTTACATGAAGCTGCAGGTCCTGCCGGGGCCAACTGGCCTTGACGTCATTGACGTCGCTGACGTCGCTCTGCAACATAAATCCGTACACAATTGTTATGATGACCGTTTTTTAATACTAACACTGTATACTACTATGAAGATATTATGGGTGAGAGGAGGGCCATATGATGTGGAGTGGGCATTTAAAGTTAAGGGATCATAGAATATCTGGGATGCATATTTGATGGAGGGGGCATTTCTTGGGAGGGTTGAATGAATGAATAAAAGATGTCTGTGTGTCACATTCTGCAGGTACAAACATAACAAATATAAATACAGCACATACAATGCACTAGTATACCATAGCTCCCGTCCCACCGTTTCGGATTAGGCTGGACTGTCAGGATTTTAGCGGCTGAGTCCGGGAATGGGTGGCTATGTCCCGTGGTCAGCTTTCTTTGCATCCATAAGAAGCAGAGACGGGTGACGGTAAGCAGGGAGCAGTCCCTTCACCTTCCCCGACGTCCAGTGTAATGTCTCCTTGTGGCTGCCCACATACAGTATAATGTCTTCTCCTTGTGGCCCCAAGTGTTTTTTTATTCTAAATGGGTATTATTTATTGCAATACATTTCTTAATATCTTTATTGTGGGAATATTTTTGATATCGCCCACTCCAGACACATTAGATGCAGCATGAGCACGTCTTTGAGTCTGTGTGTAGGAGGAGGAAGCACTAACTATGAAGGGGCATATATTTAAGGGTACTTTCATACTAGCGAGAGAGATCCGGTGGGCTGCTATGGCCGGGAACAGCCCAACGGATCTCTCCAGATCCAGCATTTGCCTGACACAAAAAGGAGAACGGCCAACCCCATCAACAATAATGGGTGACGGTGCTGAACCGGCCGCTATCCAGCAAGAACGCCGGGAATTTGCAGGGCAAATACCGCGGATCAGCCTGCCGGATCACCACCACATATGTGAAAGTAGCCTAAGGCAAATTACTGTGAAGGGGCACGTATCTGAGAATATCTTCACTTGTTTGAATGGAGTTAGAGGCGTGGCCTAGCATGAAAGAAAATTTCTGCAGCGCACCACGCACGCCTATGTTGTCCTTCTATACGGTTTTCATTATTGGCACTGGTATCAGGGTTGCCAACCAAAATTTTTTTTTTTTCTGGACAACTTTGGACAACTTATCCCAAAATCATGGATGGTCAACATTTTTAAAGGAAAAATTTGAAAACCATAATGAAGGATAAATATAAAGTAATAAAGGTCTATAGCTCAATATACTGATCAGAACTCATTACCACAATTTACTGTGAGCTGAAAAATGATGATAATTACCACCAAAATAATCTAGTATCACCAGCCTCTAAAAAATCACCGACCCCTATATTTTTTTCACGGACATAGGAAAAAAGTTGCCTATTTTTACGGACTGTCCAGAAATTTGTGGACAGTTGGCAACCCGGACTGGTATATATACAATACAGTACACTAATTTATTAACATGATTTTACTTTTTAAATATTTTGTTACTTACCCCTTCTTATCTCCTCCCGTATCTCCTTTAGCCACTCTGGGGTTTTTATTTTTAGATCCGACCATCGGCGTTGGATCTGGCCGGGGGTCCGCACAGTCCTACACCTATGTAGGAGGCCTCGGATCACCACCTCTATGACCTCCTTTTTGTGCACATGTTGATGGCGGTGTGGGCCATCATAGTTCTCCTGGTCCATGACACGGACCATGTATTTGAGCTCCTCTGAGCTAAAAGCAGCTGCTCTGCTGTACGAATAGTACGCTAAAGATTTGTACGCTAATGCGTACGTATTCCGTCAAGTAGCGTACTTTTAACAACGCTACACTGTATGTTCGTTACTGGAGTAGGAATGTTCGCAGACGCAGTGTATTTGTACGCTAATGCGTACATATTCAGTTAAGTAGCGTACCTTTGACAACGCTACACTGTATGTTCGTTACTTGAGTAGGAATGTTCGCATTAGCGTACGCATTAGTTTAAATTCTCAAATATGCGTATATTTTGCGTCGCCGTTATTGAAGTCACTTTGATTTTTTCTACTTTTTTCATTGTAATAGCAACTGCAAGTAAACGAAACTATACCCTACCAGACTCCCATTATTGTTGCAGCAATTATTCAGCCGTTATAGCAAGGTTCGTTTTAGGTTCGGTTCGTACGAATCCGAACTTCAAGAAAATTCGCCGAACCGAACTTTTCAAAAGTTCGCTCATCCCTAAAGATAAGCAATTCTATTACACATTGATCAAATTGGGGTGAATAAGCTGTCTAGTTTTACTGTTATTGGGGTGCCCACGGGCTTAATAGATAAGCAATTCCATTAGGTCTGGATTCTCAAATTGGGATGAATAAGCTTTCTCATTTAACTGTTATTGGGGTGTCTACCTTGTTAAATAGATAAGCAATTTTATTAGGCCTTGATTCTCAAAATGGGGTTAATAAGCTGTGTAATTTAAAGAGGACCTGTCACCACTCCTGACATGCCTTTTTTAATAGCTTCATGCATTCCCCAAGTTATAACAATTCTGGAGCATCTATTCTTATGGCTCTATGTTGTGCCGTTCCTTTATTATTTCTACTAGAAGTTAGGAATGAATTGCTAGCAGTCTAGTAGTAAGGGTACAGAGGGGAGGTAACCAGTTGGGGTGTGTACCTGCACAGTCTCACTCTATCCAATCACCTCTGCCATTGTCAGACTGTGCAGGTACACACCCCCAACTGGTTACCTCCCCTCTGTACCCTTACCGCAGACTGCTAGCAATTCATTCATAACTTCTGGTACAAATAATAAAGGAATGGTTCATCATAGAGACACAAGAATAGCTGCTCCAGCATTGGTATTACATGGGGAATGCAAAAAGCTGTTAACACAGGCATGTCAGGAGTGGTGAAAGGTCCTCTTTAACTATTATTGAGGTGCCTACCTTGTTTAATACATAAGCAAGTCCATTTTGCATAGATTGTCAAATTGGGGTGAATAATCTATTTTACTGTCACTGGAGTGCCCACCTTGTTTCACAGATAAGCAATTCTATTAGGCCTTGATTCTCAAATTGGGGTGAATAAGCTTTCTCATTTAACTGTTATTGGGGTGTCCACCTTGTTAAATAGATCAGCATTCCATTAGGCCTTGATTCCCAAACTGGGGTGAATAAGCATTCGCATTTAACTAATTGGGGTGCCCACCTTGTTTAATAGATAAGCAATTCTATTATTCCTTGATTCTCAAATTGGGTTGAATAAGCTGTCTAATATTACTTTTATTGGGGTGCCCACCTTGTTTAACAGATAAATAATTCTATTACACCTTGATTCTCAAATTGAGATGAATAAGCTGACTAATACTACTGTTATTGGAGTGTCCACATTGACATTGAAAAAATTATTTTATATATACTGTTGCTGTTACACTACAGTATGTCCGACAAAGATGTGCCAAGGTACTGCAAAGGAACAGGCAGTGGTAAAAATGTTGCTGACGCTAACATTGACCTAAGGATGAGTTCACACTTCAGTTATTTGGTCAGTTAATTCCAGCAGTTACTGTGAGCCGAAGAGTTATGCCTATCACCTGCCTGCCATACTGACACACAGAACTGTTTCACTACCATAAAGGACTATCTATGCATGTTAATGCAATGTACAGTGATGTGCACCAATATACACTCTCTCTGCATGCCAAGATGTAGCTGATTTAAAGTGCTTTGTGACAAATTCACAACAAAGAGAAGTTTTTTGTTAATTCGGCGCAGCGTCCAAATCGAATTTTTCAAAACTTCGCTCATAATTGCAATGCATGGCTGTCCTGGTCAGCTAAAGCAGAAGCTGCTCTTATAAAACATCTCTCTATCCTAGCTCATACAAATAGGTTCTAAGGTTTGATGCAAGATGACCTAATAAATATAGTAACTTTATTATATATCCTTTGAGAGATGTCATGTTGTTATAGTCGCTAGAAGTATGATTTACACAAGACAAATAGCTATTGAGTTCCTCATGGTTCAGCTAATAATAATTTTAGTTTGATTTCCTAATATTTAATGAGCACTTCTAAAATGTACATTTAGTGATACTCTTTTGTAGTGCTTAGACTGTTGGGGGCTCTGCATTGCTTTAAAAGGATTATATCATCATGATTCTGGATTATTATCCGCAGTAACAGATAAGTAATGCTGTGCATAAAGAGTCCTGTTTTTTTTTAACCAATTTACCCCTTTCTCCACTGTCATCACAAAAAGCTGAATTTAAAGACATAGTCCAGACTGCTGTGCTATGCTAATATAATGGAGAGGACTCATATGTACAGCTTTAAACGCTGACAGTGGGGAAATAAAAGAAAATAGTAATTTGAACTCCCTCTGCAGTACTATTCATGTATTATTGTGGATAATAGTTTAAAGAAGAACTCCCGCCAAAAATAGAAGCGGTAGAAAGGTACATGATGTAATCTGTAGTGAAAGTCATTTTCTTACCAGTGGCTGTATTTGTGAGATATATCTCCCTAATTCTTCTCACCTGGGTTGTGTGACCAACAATCAGACTCAGCAACTGACACAGCGTCTTGTGTGGACAGGAAGTCTATTTCTCTATGTGTTTCTATGGGAGCCTCAGTCTCATAGGTAAGAATAGAGAAGTAACTGACTTCCTGACCTGTGTCAGTTGGACATCAGAGAGTTGGTCACATGACATCGCTTTCTAGCAGGTCAGAGAATAAACATTTTGCCGGGAGCTCTCATTTAAGATCGTGGTGACAGAAGACCTTAGAGATGCGTGAATTTCTTTGGGTCCTATTTGCAGAATTGGTCCAAAGATTTGATGATTCAATTCTGTTTTGAATTGATTCTACTCGTATTAAAAGTGCTCCAGTTGGCTTAAAGATTAGTGTATGACATTCTGAGGTATTCTAGAACTCTTTTTTTTGCTCTTTTTCATTCCTCTCCCTCATCTTTTAACTTCTTTAACGCAATAACAGCAATAGTAAATAATGTCAGAGTGACTGTGACATATATAGTTATATGTAATTGCATGGTTGACAGTGTTAACAAAAATACTGTTTAACCCTTTCAGTACCGGCCACTTTTCACCTCAAATCCCAGGCCGTTTTTTGCAAATCTGACATGTGTCACTTTATGTGGTAATAACTTTGGAACGCTTTTACTTATCCAGGCCATTCTGAAATTGTTTTCTCGTCACATATTGTGCTTCATGACAGTAGTAACTTTGAGGCAAAATATTTCATTTTTATTTATGAAAAAATGCCAAATTTACCAAAAAATTTAAAAAATTTGCAAATTTCCAAATTACAATTTCTCTAATTTCAAAATACATAGTAATACCTCCAAAAATAGTTATTATTTTACATTCCCCATATGTCTACTTTATGTTTGGATCATTTTGAAAATGACATTTTATTTTTTTGGGACGTTATAAGGCTTCTAAGTTTAGAATCAAATCTTAAAATGTTAAGAAGATTTCCAAAACCCCTTTTTTTATGGACCAGTTCAGTTATGAAGTCACTTTGTGGGGCTTATATAGTGGAAACTCCCCATAAACCACCCCATTTTAGAAACTACACCCCTCAAGCTATTCAAAACTGATTTTACTAACTTTGTTAACCCTCTATGTGTTCCATGAGAATTGATGGAAAATTGGAATAAAATTTCAAAATTTCATTTTTTTTGCAGATTTTAAATTTTAATCCATTTTTCTTTGAAACATAACAAGGAATAACAGCAAAATAAAATTCAAAAACTATTACCCCAGTTCTGGAGTTTTTAGAAATACCCCATATGTGCGCAAAAACTAATGTATGGGGGCACAGAAGGCTTCACAGTGGAAGGAGCACCATATGGCTTATGGATAGCGGAATTAGCTGGAATAATAATTGGGAGCTATGTCGCACATGAAGACCCCCTGAGCTGGCCCTACAGTGGAAAACCCTCAAAAGTGACCCCATTTTGGAAAGAGCACCCCTTAAGGAATCTTTCAAGGTGTGTGGTGAGCACTTTGAGCTCAATGTTTTTTCCTAGAATTAGGATTCACGCGGAAGTGAAAATTAAAAATTGCAATTTTTTGACAAAAAAGTTGCTATACACCCACATTTTTCACTTTCACAAAGGGTAACGGGACAAAATGCACCCCACATTTTGATCACCATTTCCCCCCGAATACGGCAAAACCCCATATGTGCTCGTAGCCCAATGTACTGGCGCACAGCAGGCTTCACAGTGGAAGGAGCACCATATGGCTTTTGGAGAGCGAAATTAGCTGGAATAATAATTAGGAGCTATGTCGCACATGAAGACCCCCTGAGCTGGCCCTACAGTGGAAAACCCCCAAAAGTGACCCCATTTTGGAAAGAGCACCCCCGTACGAACATTTTAAGTGGTCAAAAGGGTACTTTTTACTAAACAGGTATCTCACAGAAGGCAGAAACACTTGTAAAAGCTTTTCAAAGCACACATTTGTGAAAATGAAAAATTACAAGCAGACCCCAATTTTTCAGATTCACAAGGGGTTAAAGGTGAAAATGCACCCCAATACATGTTCCCCTTTTTTTTTCCATTAAAACAACACCCCATTTGTGCTTGTAGCCCGCTGTATGGGCGCACAGCAGGCCACCAGAGGAAAACAGCAATATATGGGTTTTTTAGGCCAGAATTAACAGACATGTCTCATTTAAATCACTCCTGAGGTCCCCAGAAATTAAAAACCCCCACAAGTGACCCCATTTTGGAAATAGCACCCCCGTACGAACATTTTAAGTGGTAGAAAGGGTACTTTTTACTAAACAAGTGTCTCACAGAAGGCAGAAACACTTGTAAAAGCTTTTCAAAGCACACATTTGTGAAAATGAAAAATTACAAGCAGACCACAATTTTTCAGATTCACAAGGGGTTAGAGGAGAAAATGTATCCCAATACATGTTCCCCTTTTTTTTCCATTAACCCTTTCGCGCCCGGAGCTTTTTTTATATATTTTATATTTTTATATATTTTTTAACATTTTTTTTTAATTTTTTTTTTACTATTGGAAAGCTCAAATATGGGCTTATATATTGTGGCTTTTTTTTTTTCTTTATGAGCAATTATGGATTTTATAGACTCAGAAATCCATGAATTGCTCATTTCTTATCCTGGCCTGCCATCTAGTGGCCAGAATAAGAATTGCACTTTGAAAACTGTAATCCTCACCAGCAAGGATTACAGTTTTCATATGGTGTACAGACACCCCGATTGGCCACACGGGGTGTCTGTACACCACCCGGAAGCGAATGCTTCCGGGTTGAGACGCAACTAGATGCCGTGATCACGTGTGATCACGGCATCTAATCTCCGAGAAAGACGCCGCCGATGGCGGTAAGTAGCGGCAAGTCTCTGCTGTTAGAAACAGCAGAGACTTGCCGGCCATGACTCCCGCCGCACCCGCGAGCGGGCGCCATGTGCCCGCATCACCCCAGCGCCGTACATGTACGGCGCTGGGCGCGAAGGGGTTAAAACAACACCCCATTTGTGCTTGTAGCCCGCTGTATGGGCGCACAGCAGGCCACCAGAGGCAAACAGCAATATATGGGTTTTTAGACCAGAATTAACAGACATGTCTCATTGAAATCACTCCTGAGGTCCCCAGAAATTAAAAACCCCCAAGAAGTGACCCCATTTTGGAAAGAGCACCCCCGTACGAACATTTTAAGTGGTCAAAAGGGTACTTTTTACTAAACAGGTGTCTCACAGAAGGCAGAAACACTTGTAAAAGCTTTTCAAAGCACACATTTGTGAAAATGAAAAATTACAAGCAGACCCCAATTTTTCAGATTCACAAGGGGTTAAAGGAGAAAATGCACCCCAATACATGTTCCCCTTTTTTTTCCATTAAAACAACACCCCATTTGTGCTTGTAGCCCGCTGTATGGGCGCACAGCAGGCCACCAGAGGAAAACAGCAATATATGGGTTTTTTAGGCCAGAATTAACAGACATGTCTCATTTAAATCACTCCTGAGGTCCCCAGAAATTAAAAACCTCCACAAGTGACCCCATTTTGGAAAGAGCACCCCCGTACGAACATTTTAAGTGGTAGAAAGGTTACTTTTTACTAAACAGGTGTCTCACAGAAGGCAGAAACACTTGTAAAAGCTTTTCAAAGCACACATTTGTGAAAATGAAAAATTACAAGCAGACCCCAATTTTTCATATTCACAAGGGGTTAAAGGAAAAAATGCACCCAATGCATGTTCCCCATTTTTTCCTAATTGAAACAACACCCCATTTGTGCTTGTAGCCCGCTGTATGGGCGCACAGCAGGCCACCAGAGGCAAACTGCAAAATGTGGTTTTTGCAGGCCAAATTTAACAGACATGGTTTTTTAATTGCCATGTCGCTTTTAAAAATTTCCTGAGGTCCCCAACAACTAAAAACCCCAAGAAGTGACCCCATTTTGGAAAGAGCACCCCCGCACGGACATTTTAAGTGGTCGAAAGGTTACTTTTTACTAAACAGGTGCCTCACAGAAGGCAGAAACACTTGTAAAAGCTTTTCAAAGCACACATTTGTGAAAATGAAAAATTACTAGCAGACCCCAATTTTTCAGATTCACAAGGGGTTAAAGGAAAAAATGCACCCAATGCATGTTCCCCATTTTTTCCCAATTAAAACAACACCCCATTTGTGGTTGTAGCCCGCTGTATGGGCGCACAGCAGGCCACCAGAGGCAAACTGCAAAATGTGGATTTTGCAGGCCAAATTTAACAGACATGGTTTTTTAATTGCCATGTCGCTTTTAAAATTTCCTGAGGTCCCCAACAACTAAAAACCCCAAGAAGTGACCCCATTTTGGAAAGAGCACCCCCGCACGGACATTTTAAGTGGTAGAAAGGGTACTTTTTCACAAACTGGGGTCTCACAGAAATGAATATGTAGTGATGGTGAAAAGTGGATATGTAAGATACAGAGACTAAATGTGAGGTATAAAGTGAAAAAAATTCAGAGTACATCAGGGATGAAACTAATCCATGGATTGGTGGTAGATTCTGAAACAATCCTTGATGCACAGGCCAGGTTTCTCAGGGCAGGTTTTGCAGTGGTGTATAGTGTCCTTCCTAATACCCCTTTTGGAACACACCCTGCATTGCTTTTGGGTCCTTCCCTTCCTAGCTGTTTGGGGGACCTCACCAGGGAAATGTTGCCCTGCTATAACCCGGGCACCGTAACTTGCAGAAGTACTGGGGGCCTCTTCTGCTTGACTTGGACGAATTAGGGCCTTTATCACCACCTCTTGAAATTGTAGGAATGATCTTGTCTGGCCTGTAGATCTAAATAGCACGAATGCATTGTACAGCGCCACCTGTACGAGGTGCACGGCCAGCTTTTTGTACCACACTTTGGTTTTTCGTGTGGAATTGTAGGGCTTCAGAACTTGATCTGAAAGATCAACTCCTCCCCTGCTCTTGTTGTAGGCCAGGATGCAGTCTGGTTTGGGGACAGTGGTAGTGGTACCACGTACACGGGCAGGGGAGCAGGTGTTGGGGTGAAAACTGGTCAGTACAAGGACATCCTTCTTGTCCTTGTACTTAACCGCCAATATGTTCTGATTGAGGAGAGCACGGCTTTCTCCATTTTGTAGCGGTTGCCCTACCAGGGATCTTGGGAGGCCTCTCTGATTTTTGCGTATTGTGCCGCACGCCACACTACGTCTGGAAGCTAGGGATTGGAAGAGTGGTACACTTGTGTAGTAATTATCCACATATAGATGGTAACCCTTATCTAGCAGTGGGTGCAGCAAGTCCCACACAATCTTCCAACTAACTCCTAGGCCGGGGGGCATTCTGGGGGTTCAATTCGCGTGTCCCTCCCTTCATAAACCCGGAACTTGTGAGTGTACCCAGACCTACTCTCACAGAGTTTATACATTTTTATGCCATACCTTGCCCGCTTGCTGGGCAGGTACTGGCGGAATGCTACCCTCCCTTTGAAAAGCAATAGGGTTTCGTCTATGCAGATATTTTGATCGGGGGTGTACACTTCTAAAAACTTTATATTGAAGTGTTCAAGGATGGGTCTAATTTTGTACAAACGGTCATATGCGGGGTCATTCTGGGGTGGGCATTGTGCATTATCGTTGTAATGCAAAAATTTTAGTATTGTTTGGAAGCGATTCCGGGCCATGGTTTGACTGAAAACTGGAGTGTGGTACAAGGCATCCGCACTCCAATACTGTTTTATTTCTGTTATTTTTACAAGCCCCATGTGCAGCATGAGTCCCCAAAAGATCGTCATCTCTGCAGCACTGACTGGGGTCCAACGTATGGGGTTGTGGGGTTCTGGGAGATATATTGCTGGGCGTATAAATTTGTTTGGGTTACCATCAAATTTATTAAATCATCAGAGAAAAAGATTTAGAAAAAATCAATTTCTGTGAACCCTGCACAGTCTACCTGAATTCCGGGTCTGGCCTCAAAATCCGGAATTTGGGGCTGATAATTCTCGGGGGGTGGGGTCCATAAGGGTTCACTCTGGGGGGCTGCCTCAGCTGTCGTTCTGGGGCGCCTCCTAGAGGGTCCCTCATCAGCAGATGATGACGATGATGAGGGGGTGGAGGAGTAGAGGAAAGTGGCGTCCTCTTCTCCTTCAGTGGCCGACTCGGTATCAGAGGCAAGGATGGCGTATGCCTCTTCTGCCGAGTACACTCGTTGGGATAAATTGGACATTTTTGTTTTGGGTGAAACGTGTAAAACTTTATTTAGTGTGAGGGGTGTGTATGTAGTGGTTTTACACGTAAAGGTGTTTTTTACAGTATTTACTTAGACAGAAAAAAAGGGGGGAGGGGGAAATAAAAAAAAGGTCTTTTCAGTAATAAAAGTCTAAGTTAAAAAAAAAAAAAAAAAGGATTTACCGCACAAAAGAAAAAAAACAAAAAAAAAGAGCAGACGCGATCAGTAATGGACTACTGATCGGTGCTCAGTGCTTGCAAAATGCAGATGGTGCGTTCGTACAAATATAATAACTAAAATCTAACTACCACTAACTGTGGGGTTTTTTTTTTCACACAAGTAAAAAAAAAAAAAATATGCAGATGCTGCTTTTACAGCACGCACACACGCACACAGATGGTGTGTGAGTGCAGAAACTGTAGTGAAAAAATTCACTACAGTCCTCTGCAAACAGCATGTACGCAGATACAGTGCGTACGTGCAAAAACCTACACTAACTGAAATGTGTGTGTGTGTGTGTATATATATATATATATATATATATATATATATATATGTATATTATTCTCTTAATAATATAAATATGAGTTTGTCTGTCTGTCTGTCTGTTCTCTATGCGCGACCAAACTACTGGACCGATTTTCACCAAATTCGGCACACAGGTACATCAGGTGTCCGGGAAGGTTTTAGACCAGGTCTCATATCTCTAGGACATACCGTTCCTGAGATATTCCCAAAATATGATCTCCATTAGCCAACATTACAACTGGGAACTTTGGTTTTAAACTTCAACTGCCATTCTCTGCAAAGGCAAACACAGGGAGGGCAGGTTTCCATAACAACCAGGTAATTATCAGCAGCTGAGGATCTCATCCATTTCTATTCACTGACACTGTTAAAGGTATTCCGGTTACCATAAATATAACTGTGTTTTTCTATTACTACAGTTCAGTAGTAATAAAAGATGTTTTCCTCCACTGCTGCCTATTGCGTGGGCTCATAAATAAGCATGGTATTAACCTTTAATTCAGGCCACCCTAAAAGAAGTACTTAAAACCCCCGCCCCAGGTCTCACTAAGCCACACCCCCAACTCTGTCAGACCACACCCCCTTTCACTCCGCAGCCAACAGAGATTGAAAAAATAAAGGTAAAAATCAACTTCTGTCAGCTGCAGGGATGGGTGGGAGGTTGACTTTCTTTCTGCAACAACACACACAAACATTAAATAAAATAGATTAAATACACCCATGCGAAGCGTCTTGCTAATCCACGCCCCCGACTCTGTCAGGTCACGCCCCCTCCCACTCCGCAGCCAATGGGAATTTAAAAAATGAAGGTAAAAATAAACTTCTGTTTGCTGCAGGGGTGGGAGGGTGAATTTCTCTCTGAAACGACACACAGAAACATTAAATGAAATAGATTAAATACACCCATGTGAAGCGTCTTGCTAATCCACGCCCCCGACTCTGTCAGGTTACGCCCACTCCCACTCCGCAGCCAATGGGGATTGAAAAAATAAAGGTAAAAATAAACTTCCGTTTGCTGCAGGGGTGGGAGGGTGAATTTCTCTCTGCAACGACACACAAAAATTTTAGATAAAATAGACTAATTATAGACTACAACTGTTCGAATCGTCTTGCTAAGTCACGCCCCCAACTCTGTCGGACCACGCCCCCTCCCACTCTGCAGCCATTCTGCAACAACACACAGAAACATTAAATGAAATAGGTTAAATCACCTATGCGAAGCGCTTTGCTAAGCCACACCCCCAACTCTGTAGGGCCACGCCCCCTCCCACTCCACAGCCAACAGGGATTGAAAGAATGAAGGGAAAAATAAACTTCTGTCAGCTGCAGGGGTGGGAGGGTGAATTTCTCTCTGCAATGACGCACAAAATTTTAGATGAAATAGACTAATTTCAGACTACAACCGTTCGAAGCATCTTGATAATCCACACCCCCAACTCTGCCAGGCCACGCCCCCTCCCACTCCGCAGGCAACTGGGATTGAAAAAAATCAGCTGCAGGGGTGGGAGGGTGAATTTCTCTCTGCAACGACACACAAAAATCGTAGATGAAATTGACTAATTTTAGACTACGACCATTCAGTACTAATAAAAGATGTTTTTTTCCACTGCTACCCATTGCGGGTCCCCATAAATTACCATGTCATCGACCTGTAATTCATGCCACTCTGACCCCCGCCCCAGATCTCGCGAAACCACGCTCCGACTCTGTCAGGCCACGCCCCCTCCCACTCCACAGCCAACGGGGATTGAAAAAATGAAAGTAAAAATCAACTTCTGTCAGCTGCAGTGGTGGGAGGGAAGTTGGATTTCTTTCTGCAACAACATACAGAAACATTAAATGAAATAGATTAAATATACCCGTGCAAAGCAATGTTTTCTTCCACTGTTTCCCATGGCGTATCCTCATAAATTACCATGGCATCGACCTGTAATTCTGGCCACCATCAAAAGAAGGACTTAAAACCCCGCCCCAGGTCTTTCAATGTCACGCCCCCGACTCAGTCAGGCCATGACCCCTCCCACTCCGCAGCCAATGGAGATTGAACAATTGAAGGTAAAAATCAACATCTGTCAGCTGCAGGGATGGGAGGGAGGATGACTTTCTCTCTGCAACGACACACAGAAACATTAACCCTTTCACGACCGGAGCTTTTTTCGGTTCTGCATTTTCGTTTTGTGCTCCCTGCCTTCAAACAGCCATAACTCTTTTATTTTTCTGTTCACATAGCTGTATGAGGGCTTGTTGTTTGCGGGACAAGTTGTACTTTCCAACGCCACCATTTAATATTGCATACGGTGTAGTGGGAAGCGGGAAAAAAATTCCAAACCGGGTGAAATTGCAAAGAAAACGCTATTCCGCTACAGTTCTACGGGTTTCTTATTTACAGCATTCGATGTGCATTAAAACTGATCCGTTACTTTCATTCTACTGGTCAGTACGAATCCGGCAATACCTAATATGTATAGTTTTTCCTGCGTTTAGATGGTGATAAAATAATTAGAAAGTTGCCCTTTTTTTTTTTTTTTTTTTTTCCTTGTCATATATTGACCCCTATAACTTTTTGGTATTTATGTGTACAGAGCTGTATGGGGGCTCATTTTTTGCGGGGCGGTCTGAAGTTTTTATTGATACCATTCTGGGGTGTGTATGACTTTTTGATCACTTTTTATTTAATTTTTTTTAGAAAAAAAAAGGGACAAAAAACTGCGAATCGCCATTTGGACGCTTTTTTCCGCCACACAATTCGCCGTATTGAAATTTTTTTTTATATTTTAAAAGTACGGGCGTTTTCGGTCACGGTGATACCCATGATGTCTATATTTATTGTTATTTAGGTATTTATTTTTTACTTATACGGAAAGGGGGGGTGATTTGAACTTTTATATCTTTTTTATTTTTTATATATTTTTTAACATTTTTTTTAATTTTTCTGTGATTATTTTAAAGCTCAAATATCATCTGATCTATTGTGTTTTGTTTTTTTTCTTTATGAGCAATCATGGATTTACTAGATGCAGTTAAAACCATGAATTGCTCATTTCTTATCCTGGCCTGCCATCTAGTGGCCAGAATAAGAATTGCAGTTTGAAAACTGTAATCCTCACCAGCGAGGATTACAGTTTTCATATGGTGTACAGACACCCCGATTGGCCAATCGGGGCGTCTGTACACCACCCGGAAGCGTGGGCTTCCGGGATCAGACGCATCCTGATGCCGTGATCACGTGTGATCACGGCATCAGAAGGCCCTGGAAGTCTCCGAAGACGGAGGTAAGATGCGGCAAGTCTCTGCTGTTAGAAACAGCAGAGACTTGCCGGCCATGACGCCCGCCGCACCCGCGAGCGGGCGTCATGTCCCCGCACCGCCCGCGCGCCGTACATGTACGGCGGCGGTCGGGAAGGGGTTAAATAAAATAGATTAAATATACCCGCGCAAAGCAATGTTTTCTTCCACTGCTACCCATTGTGTTTCCTCAAATTTCCTCAGGTCACCCTGAAATGAAGGACTTAACCCCCCCCCCCCCGTGTCCCATTAAACCACACCCCCTCCCACTCCGCAGCCAATAGGGATTGAAAAAATGAGGGTGAAAAATCAATTTCTGTCAGCTGCATTGACTTTCTCTCTGCAATGACACACAGAAACATTAAATAAATAGATGAAATATACCCAGGCGAATCCGGGTCTTTCTGCTAGTATATATATATATATATATATATATATATATATATATATATATATAATATGATATATCTCTGACTGACACTACTTAGAGTTTCAAAAAATGTGCTGACGCACCACGCACGCACACAAAACGTGTGTGCGTGCAAATACTGTAGTTAAAAAATTCACTACAGTATAAAAAAACTGAACACTGGCTAAAAATGAACTTATATCTATATATATAGAGATATGGAGCTCTATATATATTTATATAAAACCCTAACTGTACTTTTCTTTTTTGACAAAAAAATAGAGAAAAAATAAAAAAAAGCACAAAAAATGATCCCCAGGTGCTGATCAGGCAGGTGTGCACTGAACAGCTCGCACGCAGAAAAAGTGGTGCAGAGCTAAAAAATTGCCCCCCAAAAAATTTTAAAAAGCACAGACCAAAAACTGTCCGTAAAAAAAGGACGGGGGGGTGGGAGAGGTGGAGGGGGGTTGGGATGGGGGTGGGGGGGACGGGAAGGGAAGGGACAGGGATGGTTTAGGTCTGTGACTTTTCTTCTTTTCTTTTTCTTCTTTTCTTCTTCTTTTCAGCACTTTCAGCACAGTAGAAAGCTGTGGTGGAAAACCACAAGTCCCAGCAGGCCAACCAGCAGCACAGAGAAGCACAGAACTTCCCCGCATGCAGTCATGAGCTAGAATGGCTGCATTCAGGAAAGTTCTGTCCTTTCCTGTGGTGCTATAGCGCTGCCATTGGCTGGAGCGTTGTACCAGCCAATGGCAACGCTTGCAGGGCACGCCAAACACTGCTGTCCCCTGCTTCACCTCGGGTGTGACTGGTGCTGACCTTTTCAGCACCAATCACAGCCGGACAGCATCCCCTGCAGCTCCGTGAATGGATGAAAGCCATCCGGAGCTGCGACTGGCCGGTCTGCAGAGACCGGCCAATCGCAGCGATCGGGGCTGCAGGAGGTGGTAAAACCTCCCTAGACCCTTAGCTAAGATGGCTGCCTGCCGTGCAGAGCAGCCATCATACCCCGGTCACCGAGCGATTTTGCTCGGGGACCGGGAGGTACATGTACGGCGCTGGGACTTGCGGCAGTGATTTTTGCGCCGTACATGTACAGCGCTGGGAGTCTAAGGGTTAAAAACACACTGTACCTTCAATTTTTGTTTTCTTTTTCAAATTAAAAATGTTCCAAAAATTGTCCCTTTTTAGGGGGCAAATAGTGTTTAAATATAGACAGTTTTATGAGAAAACAGTGTCTTGTCCTCAAAATTAGTTCCAAAAATGTTGCCTTAACGGGAGTAGATGCTTACATATGTTTCTACATAAAGGCTAGTGTCAGAAGAAACGGTGGCTTGTTCTGTTCTGACAAGAATCCAAAAAAGGGTTCCAGTGAAGGTTTGCTTATCTGTTTTTCTGCCCATGTACCCAATCTCTTCCTTTTCATTGACTTCCTTTAATTATCTGCTGACTGCCCTTACTATCAGATTTAACCATTGTTGCCTGCCCTGACCCTGGACCAGTTTCACGGATAAGCACAAACTCTGCCTGCCCAGCCTGTTTATTGACTACAAGTATTGCCTGTTCCCTCTGTGCTTTGCACCATTGTCTCCGAGCCCTGTGGGTCGGCTGCCAACTATATGGCACTATTCCAAGAGGTAGAGCTGTTTCCCCTGCAGAGAAGGCCAGATCCCCGTACAGGAGTTAAATGGTGAAAACCAGGGGATTGCCAGAATAATGCCTTTAGGAGTAGCCCAAAGTCAAACCGGTTAGTTGGTAAAGTGGGTTCATATCCACTTCTAGTTACAGTGTGGATGTGGAAAGGGTAAGGTGTTTAGGGGTAATAGTGGCATGTGGCAGCAATAGTAGTGGCAGCAGTGGCAGCACCTTATGGAACAGACAAGGCAGTAGATCTATGTATGGCTGTGTAGGGGGAATGGTGGACGTAGGGGGAACAGCGCGGGGGCAACAGCTGGGGCGGCAGCCGCAGCCATACAATGTGGAACATGATGGCAGTCACATGATCGGACAGGCGATAAATAGCCACAGTCAGCAACAGTAGATCTATACATTGACCTCAGCCAGAGGTATGTGAAAATACTCAATGATTCGCACTTCATGCATTTTGACAAAAGTCCCCCGTTATCAAACCAGCAGGTGGTGGCATACTTGGACTGCACCTTGTCACCCATGATCCAAGATCCCCTGGACTACTGGGCATGAAAACTTGAAGTGTGGTCACAACTGGCCGATTTTGCCTTGTGTTTTCCTGCCCAGCCAGTAGTGTGGCATCAGAGCAGGTGTTCAGTGCGGCTGGGGGTATAGTTACCACTAAGAAAACTCTCCTTTCCTTCCACAATGTTGAGAGACTAACCTTCATAAACATGAATCAGGAGTGGATCAACCTAGATTTCCAAACACTAGTGCCTGATGCAACAGAATAGATCATTCTGCCACTAATGACACTCATACTGTAGTGTGCTGCCACACCGGAATATTCTGCAAAATGGGCCATTACTTTTGGCTACGTGCTTCTGCCACCATTCTGATGCTGCCACTCACCTACTGCCTCTACTGCTATTCCTACAATGGGGCTTCTTGGCCTACTGATATGTACATGTTACATTATTAAAATGATACGCATGCCACTGGGCCTTGCTATCACACCGCTGTTTTGGGTTCTTCTACTACTATGATCTACCACCATTTTGTGCTGTATGCCATAACAGAAAAAAAGGATCCTGTAAGGCCTCTTTCACACGGTCAATATTTGGTCAGTACTTGTAAGACAAAAGCAGGAGTGGGTCCAAAACAAAGAGATGCAAATATTTCCATTACATTTTATCTCTGTTGTGAACTCATTTCTGTTTTTGGCTTACAAATACTGATGCAAAATAAATGAACTGTTCTAGCTTTGCAACAGGTTTTCGGACCAAAGAGGCAGGCCCATGCAGAGAAAAACAATACTGCATGCAGGACTTTTTTCCTTGTTAAAAAAAAACTGATTTCAGGTGTAAATGGCCAAAATGGGTGTGAATTGAGAATAAGGCCTCTTCCACATAGTCAGTATTTGGTCAGTATTTTGCATCAGTATTTGATCAGAATTTGTAAGAAAAAGCAGGCGTGGGTTCAAAACACAGATGAAATGCAAATATTACCATTACATTTTATCTCTGTTTTGGACCCACTCCTGTTTTTGGCTTACAAATACTGATGCAAAATAAATGAACTGTAGCAGCTTCGCAACAGGTTTTTGGACCAAATGACAGGCTCATGCAGAGAAAAAAGGTACTGCGCAGTGAAACAGATGAAGTTATGAACAGCTGCAGCATCCCTGACCGTAGGTCTAATAGTACACCAACTGCCCCTTTGATAAAACTGACTACTTGGTAATTTAATCTACCTAACTAAATATATCTTCTTCACAATAAGTGCACTCAGTGGCGTAGCTATAGGGGTCGCAGCGGTCGCAGTTGCGACCGGGCCCCTAAGCCAGGGGGGCCCCGAGGGCCCCCCTTGCCACTTGCAGGGCCGCACCGCCAATTAGCCGGGTGCGGTGCGGCCCTGCGGACAGTTGCGGGCGGCGGTGGGGCAGAGGGAGATGAGCGCTTCCATTGTGGAAGCGCTCATCTCCATAGTCATCTGTATCGCCGTCCTCAGGACGGCGATACAGATGCCTGTATTCTACTGCGGGGCAGGGGAGGGAGAGGCGTCTCCCCTGCCCGTTCCTCTGATAGGCTGCAGGCACTGGGCCTGCAGCCTATCAGAGGCCGGCTCAGGCGGCGCGATGACGTCATCGCGCCGCCTGAGCCGTACAGCGCGGGACACAGGCCGGAAGAGGCCTGCATCGCATCGCTGACAGCTCCATGGAGGTAAGTATTAGTGTTTATTTTTTTATTGTAGCACGGACCGGAGCTCTATTGGGGGACATGGGGGCATTTTTACTAGCACATGGGGGGCACTGGGGGCACTTTTACTGTCACATGGGGCATTTTTACTGGCACTGGGGGCACTTTTACTGTCACATGGGGCATTTTTACTGGCACATGGGGGCACTGGGGGCATTTTTACTGGCACATGGGGGCATATTACTGGCACTGGGGGCATTTTTACTGGCACATGGGGGCACTTTTACTGGCACATGGGGGCATTTTTACTGGCACATGGGGGCACTGGGTGCAAATTACTGGCACTTGGGGCATTTTTATTGGTACTGGGGGCACTTTTACTGGCACATGGGGGCACTGGGGGCATTTTACTGGCACATGGGGCACTGGGGGCATTTTTACTGGCACATGGGGGAATTTTTACTGGCACATGGGGGCACTGGGGGCATATTACTGGCACATGGGGGCATTTTTACTGGCACATGGGGGCATTTTTACTGGCACATGGGGGCACTGGGGGCATATTACTGGCACTGGGGGCATTTTTACTGGTACTGGGGGCACTTTTACTGGCACATGGGGGCACTTGGGGCATTTTACTGGCACATGGGGCACTGGGGGCATTTTTACTGGCACTGGGGGCATTCTTACTGGCACATGGGGGCACTGGGGGCATTTTTACTGGCACATGGGGGCACTGGGAGCATTTTACTGGCACTGGGGGCATTTTTTACTTGCACATGGGGGCACTGGGAGCATTTTACTGGCCCTGGGGGCATTTTTACTGGCACATGGGACACGAGGGCATTTTTACTGGCACTGGGGCCATTTTTACTGGCACATGGGGGCATTGGGGACATTTCTTACTGGCACATGGGGGCAATGGGAGGCATTTCTTACTGGCACTTGGGGGCATTTTTCTGGCACATGGGGCATTTCTTACTGGCACATTGAAAGCATTATTACTTCTGGGGCACAGTGGGGACATTAGTACTGTTGGGGGCACTATTACTAACAAGTGCACTCTGGCAGAGAATTATTAGTTGGGACTTTGGGGGCACCCTGGCACAGTATCAGCGCAGTTATTTCTGGGGGACGTTATGTTCACACTATTACTGTCAGGGGCACTGTTTGCTGGGCGCAGTTATTTTAGGACACTGTGTCAATAATTATTGAAGGGCACTCTCTGTGTGGTACTAGTGGCACAGTACTGGGGGTGGTAGGATGATTTGTCCAGAAGACGGGAGGATGATGGAAAAGTAGTAAACTAAGATTTTTTTCTGTCTAACTGCAGAGATGAGAAATGGCTGAAAAATGGCGCCTGGTCTGAAAGGAGAAGATGAGGAAAGAGAAGATCTACATCCGAGGAGACGTCACTGGATGTACGAGGTATGAGGCGCTGTATTATACTGGATGTAAGAGGTATGGGGCGCTGTATTAGGCTACATTCACAGGAACATTGTGTTTTGCAGTCTGCAAATTGCGGATCCGCAAAAAAAGGATGATGTTCCGTATGGCATCCGTTTGTTTTGCAGATCCACTGTAACAATTCCTATCCTTGTCCCCAAAACGGACAAAAATAGGAATGGACATACAGATGCGGACAGCACACAGTGCTCATTTAAGTGAATGGGTCGTGTGAATGTAGCCTTATCCTGTATGTTCTGTAGTGATACACGTAATGTTAGGAGGTTAGGTTAGGGTGAGAATTTGGCATGGAAGGGGGTTTCAATTTTTGACTTGGCCGGCAGAAAAGCTAGGTGCACCAGCGCTGGAGGAAGGGGGGGGGGGCCCAAGCTGAACTCTTGCACCAGGGCCCATGAGCCTTTAGCTACGCCCCTGAGTGCACTGTCTAATTGGTGTCTGTCAGAGACATGGCAGACACATCCTATCACATCAGTAGCTGAGCTCACAATAGTGTCTGTTCTTCAGAGTTAGCACAAAGCCTGATAGACCAACCAATATCCTCCCTCCTGAATGGCTGCCAGGCTGACTGCTAAGCACTGTGGGCAAGCCCCCTTCCCTAACCTGTTTCCCCCTGTTTCCTGAATTTTAAAAGTAAAATGGCGGGTCCCATTTTACACAATTTATACAAGCCATATCACCAAAACTTTGGATAATGCTGGGTTCACATCACGTTTTCTCATATGTTTAACGTATACAAAAAACCATATACACTAACAAATGCCTCGTACAGATGCCATACAGTGGTATCCATCACCATTGTAAAAAAAAATATATACGTTAACACATACTTTTTTTATACAGCAAAATTCTATGGTTACGGATACCACTGTATGGTATCTATCTGAGGCATCTGTTAGTGTACTTGTATAGTATACATTAGTCCTGTTTCACACCTGCATTATCTCTGCCGGCCCCCTTTATAGTGAATGGGGCTGGACCGAAATCCGGTCCGGTCCGAGTCTGGCAGTGACGGATCCGGCAGGCTGTTCCCAACCGGTACGGCCTGCTGGATTTGCATAAACGCAGATGTGAAACAAGTCTATGGTGATGTGCACCCATCCTTAGTTTGAAAGAAGAATGTTTTTGATTCATTCGATTCATTTATGACAAAAAAAGCAAAACACGTATCGCTCACCTGGTGTAATAATTAAACATAGGAGGCACAGAAGGCACTGGGAAGGAGTGCTACCTCTCCATGATTCGATTCATTTACAATTGATTCGCTCATCCCAAGTCTGGAGGACAGCCACCTACATTGGCTTCATAAAAGCTCTTCATGTAGCTGCTGATCGTAATAGATTTGAGGCTGTACTCATGAAGCAGTTTTGTGATCTAGCTGTTGTAAGGAGCTGTGTTCATTCAGATGGGGGCTCAATATACAGGAGACGCAGCGGCACGGTTTATATGTGGTAGCAGCAAGTAAAAAGGGGAGATTATAAAATGAGAAGGTAATGCAAGGTAATAAAAAATGTAATTTATTTGTATTAACATGGCCACATGCCCAATACCAAAATATACCTTAATCCTGGCCAACTAGTCACTACTAGAAACTATTCACTTTGTTACCACATAGTAGTCACCCACGCCTCATTTTTTTCTTATTGTAAATCTTTGTTTTCGTAAACAAATCTGTTTCCCGAGGAATCTCTTTGCCCCATTGTGTTAGGTTTAGTCATTCATTTTCTTTCCACCTAAAAACGTAACTATGACTCATGCGGTACAGAAGGTAATACAACTTTTCTGCCGCCTCCCATACCTTGCAGCCGTACAGCTGCCAAATATTGGGTGTAGCTGAATTCTTTCTTGCTGTTCCCTGCATATGTTCCTATAAAAACCACACAGGCACCTCCCTGATTGCATCACAGAGAGCCTATAACTGCTTGTGAAATATTTCTATTCAAGTATTGCCACTTACACTTGAAGTTAGCAAAGACTTCTGGAAATACACATAACTCTCCACGGTAAGCTTGCTTTGACAAATATGCATTCAAGCTTAGGCAATGTTGATGCAGAACAATCATTTCTTGGAGCAAACAAAATGTTTAAGGTTGTTTATCACTGAATATTAGCATTTACACTAGTTCCAATTTTTTATATTCCCTTCTCATGTTTTACTTTTTGCACTCTTGATATGGCTGTTTTTTGGTCAGAAACAAGGTGGCCAGATGTTGCTTTAAAAGATATAGCAAAGGTGTTCATAGTATTATATACGATTTTACAATGGTTTTACCATATCTAATGTTTCAGGAGTCATGGAGGATTAGGCCAATTATGTGTGAAACCTCTACAAAAGCTACCCTGACTTGAATTTGCTGTGACAGATTTGAAGTTGTATTTGCTCTTTTGATTCCTTTCCTCTAGAAGACCACTATAGCGTTTGATGGCCAGTCAGATTCATACTGGGAAAACTGGTCCAGATAAAGCATTGCGTTGAGTGCTGGATTTCTGCCAAGGTTTAGGATGTAGTTTCTGACTCGTTACAGTGATGCTTAATCCTGCAGATGCAGTGAATAGAGGATTCTTGACCCTAAGAATATGGTTTAGTGCAGGGATGCCCAACCTGCGGCCCTCCAGCTGTTGCAAGACTACAACTCCCACCATGCATGCAAAACCTACAGCCATTAGGGTATGCCGGGAGTTGTAGTTTTGTAATAGCTGGAGGACCACAGGTTGAGCATTCCTGGTTTAGTGTTTTATGTACTAACAAAAATGCAACAGTATCTTTAAAAATCTGGTAAAATGTTTAATTTATTTAGGCTGAAATCATAGGGCATTTAGACTAGAAGGTTTTGATAAATCATAGACTACGTACATCAGTAAATGAAGTTAGTATCATATTGAATAACACTGAATGGTGTACAAGTACTACAAAAAAATTGACAGCACAAGGACTTGTTACTTACCCTAATTTTACAGTTTATTCACCTTGAAACCTTGTGGATGTACAAATTAATCTTTTGTACAAATTAATCTTTTGTACAAAAATGAGGCAAAATAATCTTTGCTTAAAGGGAACCTGTCATCTCCGAAATACTCCCTGAGTTAGAGTAAGCGGTGTATAGTGTAAGTGATGCTGAATCCGAATATGTAAGTTTTATCTTCATACTCACTTCCATTCCGCCGCTGTGCTCCCACAAACCAACAGTAAAATGTATTGAGAGGACTCTTCTTTGAGTCCTCTCCATTATGTGAGTGAGCACTGGAGTCTACTGAGTGCATTTTACTGCAGGTTTGTGGGAGCACAACATCAGAATGGAAGTGAGTATGAAGATAAAACTTACATAACCAGACTCGACGTCACTTACACTATACACCGCTTACTCTAGTTCAGGGGGTGTTTCGGAGATGACAGGTTTCCTTTAAATATAAATTTAAACCTGTATTCATTTGTTCGGGGCCTATTAGAATGATCTTGTGAGCCAGAATGTCAGGGAAATTTACAGAGCAGAGTAACCCTTGTTCTAAATCCAAATTAGTGCAAGGTTTACGGCAGGCTGGGTGGTACTCAGGTTAGTTTGTCATCAGCTTATTTCACATCTATGTCCTAATGTGAGGTTTCGCAATTCTGTGATATGATGTGGTAATAATTCCAGAATAATTCCAGCTAGAAAGAAGAAAACCAATATTTGAGAAAATAACTGTAACCTACTAGGAGGTGTAATAAAGGTGTGCCAGAATCTAAACTTTACCTTGGATACCATAAATTGGATTCAGTGACCTACTGACAGACTTGCAGGGAACCCCCCCTGAGGTCTAGGAGAGGGTCACTATCAGATTCCTCACCCCTCTGCAAACCCCTTGGTCTCTCCCTCTGGGGAGAGTCCAGACATAGTACTGTTGAGCTCCATGCCTACACCTTGGGTGGCAGCCTGGGTAGAGGCTGTGCACAAGTGGGCATGGCCTCAGCTTTGGCTGGGGATTTCCTTTTGTCCTGGACCCTTGCAGGATCCTCAGGCCTGGAGGGACTAGGAAAATTTGGGGGAGGCCCTTCTCTTACGGAACTGGCCTGCAATAGACTGCAACCTTGTACACGTTTTTTGTGTGGCACTCTGCACAATTTTGTTGAACGGTGATGAAAGCACGTACCTCTGGCTTTTAATTTTAAAATAAAGTTTTTGTAAGGGACTTCTTATTTATTGAATAGGGTAGCACTGAGATTGCCAATGGGAGCCTGTCAGCATCATATACAGTGCCTTGCAAAAGTATTCGGCCCCCTGGAACTTTTCAACCTTTTGCCACATTTCAGGCTTCAAACAAAAAGATATAACATTTTAAGTTTTTGGTGAAGAATCAACAACAAGTGGGTCACAATCGTGAAGTGGAACGAAATTTATTGGATCATTTAAACTTTTTTTGTAATAATAAAACTGAAAAGTTGGGCAGGCAAAATTATTCGGCCCCCTTGCATTAATACTTTGTTGCGCCACCTTTTGCTGCGATTACAGCTGCAAGTCACTTGGGGTATGTCTCTATCAGTTTTGCACATCTAGAGACTGAAATTCTTGCCCATTCTTCCTTGCAAAACAGCTCGAGCTCTTTGAGGTTGGATGGAGAGCGTTTGTGAACAGCAGTTTTCAGCTCTTTCCACATATTCTCAATTGGATTCAGGTCTGGACTTTGACTTGGCCATTGTAGATTTTTCTTTATGTTTGGGATCATTGTCTTGTTGGAAGATAAATCTCCGTCCTAGTCTCAGGTCCTTTGCAGACTCCAACAGGTTTTCATCCAGAATGGTCCTGTATTGGGCTTCATCCATCTTCCCATCAATTTTAACCATCTTCCCTGTCCCTGCTGATGAAAAGCAGGGCCAAACCATGATGCTGCCAACACCATGTTTGACAGTGGGGATGGTGTGTTCAGGGTGATGAGCTGTGTTGCTTTTACGCCAAACATATCTTTTTGCATTACTTGCACAGTGCTCCTTGGGATGTTTAAAGCTTGGAAAATCTTTTGGTATCCAAATCCAGCTTTAAACTTCTCCACAACAGTATCACGGACCTGCCTGGTGTGTTCCTTGGTCTTCATGATGCAGAACCCTGAGACTATAACAGAGTAGGTGCATTTATACGGAGACTTGATTACACACAGGTGGATTCTATTTATCTTCATCAGTCATTTAGAACATCATTGGATCATTCAGAGATCCTCAATGAACTTCTGGAGTGAGTTTTCTTAACTGAAAGTAAATGGGCCGAATAATTTTGCACGCCCAACTTTTCAGTTTTATTATTACAAAAAAGTTTAAATGATCCAATAAATTTCCTTCCACTTCACAATTGTGACCCACTTGTGGTTGATTGTTCATCAAAAATTTAAAATGTTATATATTTTTGTTTGAAGCCTGAAATGTGGCAAAAGGTTGAAAAGTTCCAGGGGGCCGAATACTTTTGCAAGGCACTGTAGAAAACTATTTGCCTAGGTTCATCCAAATCAACCACCAATTTAATGCTAGTAATCCTACTAATAATAATAATAATAATAGCAAGTTCATGTTTTGTACAGTACAAATTTTGTACACTTGATTTTCAATGGAAATGTTAATTCTTATTTATTAGAGTTGATTATGTAAAGAACGTACTCATTAAAATAACAGATTAAAATTATAAAATACAAGGGAGTGAGAGCAATCATGTAAAAAAGAAGAGGTGGCATGCTGCTTAGTTCTTGCAAAACGTACATCACTGCATAGCCATAGACAGTGTAGAAAATTCTACTTCTGGCATCTGCATACGAAATGTTAATATGCCAGCTATGTGATATAAAGCTTGTACCTTAATCATTAGAGAGTATGTACCAATGTGCTGATGATCTAGAATGACCTAGTTAATGAAGCCATGGCTAGAAAAGTACATACTGACCACACCTCAGCCACCTCATGATTGATAACATACTTTATTAAGGTTTGATAAAATTACTTATGAAGTAGATAAACGTACTAAAAAGTTTGAAAAAACCCTTTTGACCTAATCTGTATACACATTTTTAAGCATGAATATCCAGACGTCCTGAGTGATAGTTCTTAGACATCAGCTATGCCATTTAATTGACTGCATAATGTGACCGATGGCCCCAGGCAACACGGTGCTATTCATAGCAGGTATGTGCTGAAGCCTTAAGTGTACAATGACCCCAGGGCTACAGCAATCTCATTATGAGCACTCTTCCCAGTGCACTGATATTATAGCAGGCACGAACATGTATCTGAATTCTTTGTTGGTATAGATATGGAAATCAGACAATCCAAGTTACTGTTTTATTATCTGTCATACCCCTCTAAGAGATTGTATAATAAGCTCAGGGAGATCAGGCAATGAACATTCCGGTGGCTATGACATTGCTTCTGGTACATACCTCACAAGATAGGTTGGGTTGCTTAGGATCTTGTTTTTCAATACACAATGAGTCAGAGAATTGTAAATGTGACAGATGGGTGGGGTGGGTTGCTGGTGTGACATTTCATGCTTCTTATCACACAATAGTTAGACATCAATTGCATGACTTAAGATTTCAACTCCACCTCTCCAGTCAAGAGAATATTATTTTTGAAATGACAACTGCATGTGAACATATAAAAGGGGTTCTCCAGGAATTTTATACGGATGGCTTGTCCACAGAATAAGTCATCAGTATGAGATCTGCAGTGGCCTGACTGCCAGCAGCTCCACCATAAGTGGGGACTGAGATGTGACTAGGTCATGTGACTGATGAACATGAGATTATATGGCCTAGGAAGAGACCTAAGAGCTCATGGAGTGCCATGGCCTCTTCATCCAGCTGATTGGCAGTGGTGTGAGAGTCGGACCCCCACCGATCAGAAACTGATGACCTATCCTGAGGATAGGCCATCAACATAAAAATCACAGAGAACTACCTTTATTGCTACAGGTTTTTTCCATGGATGGTTAGCAATAGCTGAATCACGAAACATGTCATGGAGAGTACACCATTATGACAACTGGGGTAAGTCTACAGGTGGTGATTTTAGTACCCACACTGCAAATCTGCAGAAATGTATGGTACAAAATCCCATCCTCATGTAGCAGAAAAGAATCTTCATGAAAATGTCACCATTTGCAATTGCTTTTTGAAGATGCTTTGCAAAGATGCATACTGCTGAAGCGGACCACGCTGCCGCTTCCGGTTTCAGTGACTTAAACAGCGCATGTGCAGTATGCATCTTCGATCATCTGTATGAAGCTGAAGATGTGTGCATGCACCGTTCTACAACAAAAGTGTGCAGGCACGAGATCTCAGTGCTATCCCAGAAGTCTAGCTCTGTTAATCTAAGTGGAGGGGATGTGTTTTGAAGGAGAGGGACATCAGTATGGAGCACTAGGTGCGTCAGAGCGGTACTTAAACTGCATAAGCCCACCTACTGGCGCTCCAATTTCTCAATAACACTGGTAACTACAGAGAAAAGAAAGGTATCATTTGAATCAGCTTCATCAACCCTACCAGGCTATTGTATAGGGTTGACCTGGTCACAGAGCTGTTTTAAGACTGAATGTCTATTTCACAATGAGATTGTTTTATTGTAATAACTTTGAATTGTACACTGTATTTTAGAGATATAAGTTGTTCAATCACATTGCCTGGGCAGTCCTATGGTCCTAATTTAATCAGCAGATAATGTTTAGGAGATGCAGGATTTGTGGGATAGGTTACATACAAGTCCATACTTTAAAATACAGTTCCAGAGTCCTCACATGGACTCCTTCCCAAATGTGAAGTAGTGGTTCCTCCTGAGGAAAAAGTAACAGTACTGCACTGGTAATGTGTTCAAATGTTGCTCCAACTCTCACACCACCTTCCTTCTAAACTTCACGGATGGTCAGCACACTCCAAATCCTCCTTGAGGCACCAGTTGTGCTGTAAGGCCTCTTTCACACGAGTAATAGGGATTGTGTCAGGATCTGTTCAGGAAAAAAATTATGGTTTTGCACACAAGTTCAGTCAATGTGTAAGTTTTTTCTGTCCGGATTGTATCCAGATTGCTTGCGTTTTTCACACACACATGAAGAAAAGCTGAAAAATAACAATCTACATCTCCTATCAAACATCAGTAAAAAAACGCATTGCATCCAGATGCCTTCTGTTCGTCACACAAACCTCATTCAGTTCTGTGGAGCCAGAGCTGCATGAAAAACACACAATATAGAACATGCTGCGATTTGTCCTGAACGCAAAGATGCTTGAAAAACTTATGTACACAGACCCATTGAAATGAATGAGGCAGGATTCAGTCCAAATGTTCACTACACACATCACATCTGGATGGAAAACTCGCTCATGTGAAAGAGCCCCAAAGCAGAACTAGGAGACAGAAAGGGATCACAACATTGTAATGACAGAGACAGAGGATCAATATCAGATCGGCGGGGGTCCGACACCTGGCACCCCCGTCAATCAGCTGTTTGAAGGGGAGGCGCGCGCTATATCAGCGCTGCCTCCTCTTCACTGTTTACATGCTGGCCGTTACAGGGTAGTGGTGAGTAGGTATAATTACACCTCACCGCCCCATTCATTTCTATGGGAAGAATTGCTTCCATAGACTTGTATGGAAGCGATTCTTCCAATAGAAATGAATGGGGTGGTTAGGTGTAATTACACCTACTCCCCACTACCCCGTTACGGCCAGCATGTAAACAGTGAAGAGGAGGCAGCGCTGATACGGCGCGCGCCTCCTCTTCAAACAGCTGATCGGCGGGGGTGCCAGGTGTCTGACCCTCGCCGATCTGATATTGATCCTGAGGATAGGACATCAATATATATAACTCGGAAAACCCCTTTAACTACTTGCAAACATCCACTTTAAAATCCAGTGCTCAGACATTAAAAAGGGCAGCACGACACACATCTACCCTGCCCTAGGTTTCACCATGTTGGTTTTTTCCAGAACGTGTCAGCATGCAACAGACTAAGGGTTTATACAGCTGCCAATAAACTATAAAACAATAACCAATAAAATATTTAAACATATTGTAATTCACATTTTTAAAACCCTCTCATTAACACATCATAAAAGTATATGTGCATTGTGTCTATAGCACATATTTCTTACATATTATTAACAATACTACCAATGTAGTATCAATGTACCGTATCAATGTACCGTACTTAATACTTATTATGTGTGATTGTGATTATTGTCACTCTCATGAAAGATTATCACAAACATTATACAGGGTAGGCCATTTATATGGATACACCTAAATAAAATGGGAATGGTTGGTGATATTAACTTCCTGTTTGTGGCACATTAGTATATGGGAGGGGGGAAACTTTTAAAGATGGGTGGTGACCATGGTGGCCATTTTGAAGTTGGCTATTTTGGATCCAACTTTAGTTTTTTTAATGGGAAGAGGGTCATGTGACACATCAAACTGATTGAAAATTTCACAAGAAAAACAATGGTGTGTTTGGTTTTAACGTAACTTTTTTTTTTCATGAGTTATTTACAAGTTTCTGACCACTTATAAAATGTGTTCAAAGTGCTGCCCATTGTGTTGGATTGTCAATGCAACCCTCTTCTCCCACTCTTCACACACTGATAGCAACACCACAGAAGAAATGCTAGCACAGGCTTCCAGTATCCGTAGTTTCAGGTGCTGCACATCTCGTATCTTCACAGCATAGACAATTGCCTTCAGATGACCCCAAAGATAAAAGTCTAAGGGGGTCAGATTGGGAGGCCTTTGGGGCCATTCAACTGGCCCACGACGACCAATCCACTTTCTAGGAAACTGTTCATCTAGGAATGCTCAGACCTGGCACCCATAATGTGGTGGTGCACCATCTTGATGGAAAAACTCAGGGAACGTGCCAGCTTCAGTGCATAAAGAGGGAAACACATCATCATGTAGCAGTTGAATGGCTCCCAAGGTCTCCCGATCATCTATCCTGTACCAATATGTAATTATTAATAGTTTGTCATATCAAGTGCAATAAGCAATTATGATTGCTGGTAATGTAATCCAATATCATTTCAACTAATATTTACTTTACTGTAATTCACACAAGTTGCAGATGTTCCTCCCCTTGTCTATATAAAGACACACTCTACGTTTAAAGGGGTTGTTGGAGTTCAATAAAAACTTGAGCAGCCCCTGTAAATGGTCTAAAAAGCAAAAGAAGGAAGGCTGTATATGGACAAACGTATTGGGACACCTATTGTACATATTACATCTACAGGAGCTTCTATGACATCCCTTTCTAAATCCATAATATGGAGTTGGTCTCACTTAAATGGCTTCTACTCTTCTGGAAAGGCTTTCTGTAAGATTTTGGAATGTGTGGGAAGTTTTTACCCATTCATCCAGAAGACCATGTGTGAGGTCAGACATTGATTTTGAACTAAAGGGTCTTGCTTGCAATATACGTTCTAGTTCATCACAAAGGTGTTATATGGAGTTAAGGACAGGGCTCTTTGCAGGCCAGTCAAGTTCTTCCAAACCAAACTCACTTAGCAAGTAGACCTTGCATTGTGCACTAAACTGTTCCCGCAAAGTTGGAAGCATTCAATTGTCCAAAATTGTCTTATTATGCCTTCCTTTCACTGGCTGGAACTAAGAGCTCTAGGCTAATCCCTGAATAACAACCCCATTATCTCTCCTTCACCAGACTTTAAAGTTGGCACAATGCAGTCATGCCGGTAATGTTCTCCTGGCATTTACCAAACCAGACTCATCCATCAGACCGCTAGTGATTCATTACTTCACAGAATTCATTTCCACTGATTTTAGTTCCACTGATTGATTTTTTTTTACTTGGACAAGCTTTCAAGGACTTGTTCAGACATTGTAAGTTGGTGTCTTCTATGTTTCTAAAAGTTGCAAAGTACTGAATATCCATAGAGATGGCATAAACATATTGTTCCTATTTTCACTTCTTATTTATATCCTTATATAGCAATATTTTACATAGGAAAAAATTCTTATGTTATGTCTAATTTATTTTGTTGCCAGGAAGCATTACTCAGTAGTGCCAACGGTGGACTTGTTATTGGCATCTGTAATTTCATAATATTCTAATTTTCCTCTGAGTGGTAACCAAATTTTCAATTATTACATCGCTGTTTGGTGTCAAACTCATGAACCATGTTTTGACAAGCATCAAGAAACAAAGCATGTACTTACATATGGCAACTGTGCAGAGGTAGATGAGTAATTGATATATGACTGGCTTGTTGTATAACAAGATCAAATGAATGCCAGGCTATTTTGCTGAAGGTGATTACTCTTTGTAACAAATTGCTTGGGTTAATTAAAAAAAAAATGTAAACGTTTCCTTTCCATAAATTAAAGGGGTTGTCCCCTATAAAAATGTATCCCCTCTATACACCTATTCCAGTACTCCTCTGACCCCCACCAATCACCAGAGCAGGGATCTATGAGTGCCCTAGTGAATGGAGTGATAGTCATGAGTGTGCACTACCACTTTATTGAACTCTATGGAACTGCCAAAAAGAAGCCAAGTATGTACTCAAATATTTCTAGAAGTCCCATAGAGATAGTTCAGAGTCTATACCAATCAGATATAGGTGATAATATTGTTATGTTAACAATTTTTAAGAGTTTTAAGAGTCTTGATGTGTAATCTTTTCGTTATACAAAAAAACTATTTAACAGATATTTTTAATGTTTGTACATCAATCTCTTTTGCTCTCTCAATATATTTATACATCCTATACTTGGTATTTAGATGCATCTATTTTCAAACTGCACTAAAAATAATGAAACATAATGAATTACTGCTATGTACTATGAATGGAGCTGTGAGATGGGTAAAGCTGAGTGACCAAACCCTTGTGTCAGCTCAGACTTAAGAACATTAAGAAATGCTCTGCACAGCAGTCAGACCTAGCTAGGAAAACATACAGATGTAGCCAGTGCTATTTTAATTACAGACTTGCTAGAATGGTCTCTTTAGCACCATTTGTTGTATTACTGTAATGTGATTTTGTTACATGAATGATGAGCGAAGTTTTCAAAAATTCGATTCGGCTGCTTTGCCAAACTTTGACAAGAAATTTGATTTGTTACTAATTACTTTGCTTTCCATTGTATGGAGCAGACGCAATGACGGAGAACGCTGAGCAGGAGCTGAGCAGATTGATAAATAGTTTTGTTAAAAAAAAGACTCAGTAATTAGAAATAAATTGTAATTTATTTATTCAACCTTCTGATTGTTCTGGGGTTAGAAAACCAATGGTGGTCCAAATAAGTGACTGACAGCTTTCCTAGTATCGGTGTGTATACACAGCTACTGTAGCCTTCAATAACTGATAGGAACACCCACAGGACCAGTGAGGATAAAAAGAAGAATCAAATGAATATTCCTCTGTATCTTTCCCCACTAAACTATATATCACTCTGCTCCTCCTGCTCTATAACATGCTGCCTTCAGGTTGGATGATGGTTTCCATGTAACCACTAAAAAAAGGCCACTCACGTCTTCTTATATTCTGCATTAATTCACCATTGAAGAAGAGAATATCGGAATAAGCCATGTAAAAGTGTAACACACAGTGAGGTGCAATAAGTAACTGGAGAATGTTTAGGTGACCTGACCTGATATGAGATTTGCACCGGGACATCCTGCCTATGGTATTGGTCAGTTTTCCATGTAAAAGGGAAATATACAAGGTTCCTTTTTGTTCAGTGGAGACCCTATATAAGTCCAGCTTCTGGATTGATCTGTGTTCTGGTAGATTCCAGGACAGGCCCTGAGCACTGGCTTTTGCTGACTTTGGATAAAATCTTCACTTTACTTACTAACCAAACAGGATTTTTCAATTGCATATAACACATTAAAAATACCCTGTAAATATACTTTGACTGTCAATCACTTAGTGAGAAAAATTTTATTTTTCTCCTAATTTAAAAAAAAACAGCTGTGATAAGTTTTGTTTTGTGAATCAACAAAGGACCCTGAGATATGTGTAATACCTTGGACTATTTAGAATTCAGTTCAAGCCCAAAAACTATAACCACATGTTTGCTAAAATAAGTCTTCCTCTCTAATAGCCCTGAGTGCATTTCTGTCATTTTCAAGATGAAAGGATAGATGCCTGAGGCTACTGTATCTGACTATGGCCTCATGCACACGAACGTATTTTGTTTCCGCGTCCGTTCCGTTTTTTTTGCGGATAGGATGCGGACCCATTCATTTCAATGGGTCAGCAAAAAATGCGGACAGCACACCGTGTGCTATCCGCATCAGTATGTCCGTTCCGTAGCTCCGCAAAAAAAATAGAACATGTCCTATTCTTGTCCGTTTTGCGGACAAGGATAGGCATTGTTACAATGGATCCGCAAAAAAAAACGGAAACACGGATGCCATACGGATGTCATCCGTTTTTTTTTGCGGATCCGCAATTTGCGGACCGCAAAACACATACGGTCGTGTGCATGAGGCCTATAGCTGGCTTCCGCAGTAGAGATGATTCGCTGAGTAAGATCATTTACGAGATGACCACTGTCATAGTGAAGACGGAAAGGAAAAATTAACTATTAACTAAATATAAAGAGGCTAATAATATACTTATGTAGTCCAATTATGTTATTATAGAGAAACAGTGAGTGGCAAGCCATGTGTGTCATGTTATGTCCCTTAGTCTGAATTGTCAACTGTTTAAACGAGAATGCTATTCACTTCCCATTAAATAATGGCACATTATGTACGTATGGGAAAGTAAATTGCACAACTTCCAATACAGAGGAGATGATCCATCACAATGGTAAAATCCAACATTCAGCTTTATTGAAGACACATAAGGGCACAGAAATATAACTTTATGAGGGAAATCCTTACATATTCCCATACTGAGGCATTTACGGGGGCATGTACCATACAGAAACAACATAGCGTGTCTAACATAAAGGGTTATAAGTCCCTGGTACACTTCTGGAAATACTGCAGACAATGACAAAGCTTCAATATTAGCAAATACTTTGGGATGAAGAAGGTACAGTTCATATTATCTTCAGTGATAGATTTTAGGCAATAAATGACTCAACGGCAACTTGTTATATAGAAACACACTGCACACATTTCTTACTTATACAACCATTTACAGACTTTTAGCCACCTGGTAGCTTAAAGCATAGCTGCATTTTCAGATATATTTGAAGAAAAATAAGCCTTGTGTGTATACATGAGTAATAACACTATAACCGGCCATCATATGACTTGTATCTGGCATTTTTTACAATCTCTCTAATCCTCAGTTGTCCTACAGCTGGTTGCTGGAGACAAGCTGCTATCATGTCTCCCTATAGAATGCACACAGAGACAGAAGATTCCCCTTCCTAACTCTCTCTCTCTCACTTACACAGTAATGACATGAATAAAGCACTTGGGATGAGATAGAAAACTTACTATTACCTGCTGCAGTGTTTGAGTCTATCTCTGTTAGTGCAGATCACTCCTCCTCGCCTCCTCTCCTCCTAGAATAGCAAACCGAATCTTTGTCCTGAGAGAAGGAAACCTTAGCTTGTCCTTTCTGCACTTTCTGTAGTTATTCTCAGGAGACTAAATATTGTTACATCTACTAAAGCCCAGTAATGTGTAAGCATGTTAAAAAAGAGATATTGTGCTGATTCTCACACATTACTGTATGGTATACATTGACTAATTACTCCATCCATCACAAAAATAGAACACAGTGTGTGCCATCGGGGCGGTGATGTGACATGCAAGCAATGACATATCATTTCCATTCATTTATCTCTGTATCTCGATACATACTTATGGTTTACAACACTTGGCATTAAGATCATTTGATTTAGTCGTCTTTTTATATGCTGATACCGTATATCTGACCCAGAGCTGCTAGAAATAGTATGTAACAAGAAGAAAAACTGCAGTTACTCATTTACATCACTGACTAAAATATTATTTCCTATAACTGCATTTGTCACTGCTTCTGAATAATGAAAAGATGCTTTCCAATACAAGGAATCTAGAATTATACTGCAAACTATAATGAGGCTGAATTTTCAGAAATAATTCTTCAATAATCTACTTTAGGGTGGCGTCACACACAGCTTTTTGTGGCAGTTTTATCAAAGTGAATCCGATAGGAAAAAGAAGTATAAGTCTTTCCTTTATGTTTTTCTTTGTCTTACCAACCCACTTCTGGCTTTGGCTCAAAAAAACTGCCTCAAAAAACTATGTGTGCCACCAGTCTTACCAAGTTCTCGATTGCGTATTGTGGATGTATTTGGTTTGGTGACATAGAAATCTGAATTTGCAAAAAGGAAACGCAGGGTCTTCCTAGCACGCTGAACAGACTCTGTGGAGTTTAGCTGCTATATGTACAGAAAGTAGTAAAAGCCAGGAATAAAGGATTACTTCTCAATGTTAATTCTTTGTTTACTTAATGTTCACTTTTGCAAGCAATTATTATGGTTGCTATAGTACATCTATAAAGTCAGCTTCACATACATCCTGCAGTCCAGCTCAGTTCCCCTCCACAGAGTTTCTGAAAACACCAGAGGGACTGAAGCTAGAACTTATCCCATAGTTTTCTGTGGGATCATTCATATTCATCCAGTGCATCACTGATCAGGACAGATGTCAAACAGCAGCTGGCAAAAAACACGGCATGCAGCATTTTTCTGTCTGGCACTATCAGTGTATAAACGCTGGATATATGTGAAGGAAGCCTAATAAAAAATAAGGCAATTTTGCAAATAGTCTTGATTAAAATACCCTACTATTCTATGTATGTAACCTATGTGCCTCCACGGTTATATACGTGCACATAGTCAGACACTGCATTTATGCTATTTTACTCCTTCTTGCTAACCTGAAATTCTCACAGCCTTGGTAGTGCACAGTAACTGGACTGGACTTCAGTTTATTGGTAATATGTGAAAGAGCACCATGAGCAGTGAAATATACTTTTATTCTGTAAAGTCATTGCAATTTAATGAGAGGACGGGAGAGCAGTGTTCAGACAAGTCTCACAACGCACATGGGAACCACACGTGTGAATAGGTAATTCTAAAGTATGACAAATTGCTGGCAACCCCTACATCTGTGAAGACTTGTACATATTGTCATTTAATACATTTATTGTACTCTATCTATCACATGAAGATGACTCACATAAATGTTCTATGTATAGATATGGTCAGTTAGCTGTAACTGATCTCTGCCCTCCTCTGTAGTAGCAACGTTTAAGATGCTGTCACACACTTCATATTTTATTGCAGAAAATATCTCCGTTCATTTGAATGGGGAGACAAGCACCTGGCTTCCTGCAAGCCCCATTCAGGTAACCATCAGCAATTTTTTTGAGGCCTACATGCAGTACCCAACCGCAGGGGAACACGTGAGGCTAGGTAATGGGTGGTCACAGTCTTCGGTGTTGCCGGTAGCTACTCACAGTTTGATGGTAGCTCCTGGGCTGGAGACCATTTACGTGGGAGGAAGGACACCGTTTCCTCCGGGGCACCTCTGGTCCACAGGAACACCGCCGGATGGTGAGGCGAGGGGCCCTTGAAGGTTTTGGGTATTTTAGGGTGTCTGTCAGCAGGGTCCTGGTGATTTGTCATGACGCCAGCGTCCGTGGGACGCAAAATAGAATTGCAGCAAATGAAGAGGAGGCGAATTATGTCAAAACAGAGAAACTTTACTTTTGCCTTGGGAAAGTTAGGTTTCAGCGTAGATAGTTTACAATCTTATTCCCTCTACAGAGGATGATGATAATGATGCTTCAGGAATCCTTATACAGGCTGGTTCAGTTCAGATAAGCATTTACTCAAGGTTCCTATGATAACTTATAATTTCTCCTTCCCATTCCACCTGTCCCAGTTCTGGCTCTGGATACACTTTAGTATTATAGAATAGCAATCCCTCAGGGCGGTCACCTGCATGGCAGGAATTAGTACTTCTGCTCCATTGTTTTCTGGGTGCATGAAACATAGATAAGTCCACACTTCCCGAAGGGTTAAAAGTGGGTATATGTACAACTCGATGTCTCTAGCTGTATAAAGATGTGTGCAGGTGCTAGGAGCTATACCCTGTGCACACTGGTGCCAGAAAAATCCATAAAGCAAACAATCAGCCGTTTACCTAAGCTGGTCTTCCTTGATCCAGTTCAAAGCACAGTTCCTGGTGGCTAGTGTTGTAAGTATCAGGAAAAAGTCTGACTTGGCCAGGGTCAGGCACATCTGACAGCCTCAGAATGGAAGGTTCTCTCTCCTCCTGCACTAAACCTAAAGAGGACCTTTCAAGGGTTTACATTATAGTAGGTAAATACCTGTACTTGCAGGGCACCCGCCGCTGATGCTGCCACCCGCCCAGGTTTTTCAAAATAGCGCTCCTGCGCCCCGCTCTGCCCCCCTGTATTTTTCGCGCTCAGTATGCTAATACTGAGCATCAATACAGGGAGGAGGAGACGCCCGGGTTTCTCAATGGGCGTCTCCTTCTCCCTGGCTGTGCCGCGATCCAATCACATCGGAGAACGTCACAGCCAAGGAGTATTTTTCTCCCTGGCTGTGACGCTCTCCGATGTGATTGGATCACAGCACAGCCAGGGAGAAGGAGACGCCCATTGAGAAACCCGGGTGTCTCCTCCTCCCTGTACCGATGCTCAGTATTAGCAAACTAAGCGCAAAAAATACAGGGGGGCAGAGCGGGCGCAGGAGCTCTATTTTGAAAAACCTGGGCAGGTGGCAGCATCAGCGGGAGGTTCCCTGCAAGTAAAGGTATTTACCTACTATAATGTAAAACCATGAAAGGTCCTCTTTAAGTTACTCCTCTCTCTTCTCTTACTGAGTCATGACTGCACTTTCTTCCTCACTGAACTGTCTTGTTCTAACCAGGTTACATGGTTATATACTATTACATTGCACCACTTAGTGGTGAAACATCAAAATAGTTTACTCAGCCTATTTTAGGTCCTGCAGCAGTCAAGAATATACATATAATATTACATATGACATGACTATTGTAAATAGAAATACAGACATTTTGCTGTGTCCCTTTTCACACATAAGTGGGAAACTGCATACAGCACCTCTGAGTTCAAGAGGGCCCCTGAATACAAATTGATTCTGTGCCCAAGCCCTGACACAATAATAGACCCCAAAGGACCAGTAGAAGACCTCATTTAGAGCTGACTTTGGAGCCAATTACTTGCCAATCAGGCAGATTATCATGAACAAGGGTTTGTATGCACTCTCTTATTTCCGATAATTGGCTCGTGTAAAGGTGTAACTGACCACTTGATGAAGGAGCAAATGCAAAACTATGTAAACAGCATTCTACCCAGAAACAATGACTCTGTATGGGGATAAGTGATTGCTGTAGTGATCGCTTGTCCCCACACAGCGGAGATCGCTGCCTGTAAGTGCAGTCCTAATCTCCTTTGACAAGCAGGTAAATATCAGGAAGGAACAGTTCCTCCCTGACAATTGCTCGCTACTGTGTATTCAGTGATCTTCTGAAACTTACAACAGAGTTTGAGAACTTTTTCAGAACTCCAGTAAATTTTGCTAAATGACAGGAATTTTATAAAATAAAAAAAGAAGGCTTAGTCATCTGCTCAGTCTTCTCAATCCAGCAGCATCCCTCCCTGTGGTCATGGTTTCTGGTGATGCAGCAGTGACTTCCCCATTCTTCCTGCAGTGATGATGTAGACCACTGAGCACTGATGCCAGTGACTGGTGCAGCAATCATGTGGAGTAGTTGATGATGTCATCGCTGCATCACCAGAAACCAAGACAACCAGAAGCAGCAAAGAAACAGCACTGGAACAGCAAGAGATTAAAGGGGTTGTGTCATATCAGACATTGGGGGCATATTGCTAGGATATGCCCCCAATGTCTGAAAGGTGCGGGTCCCACCTCTGGGACCCACCCCTATACTTAGAATGGAGCCGGCAAGGTCCCGGAGGGCGCACCGCGCGTGAACAGCCGCCCTCCATTCATTCCTATGGGAGTTCCAAAAATAGCCAAGCAGCACACTCAGCTTTTTTCGGAAGTCCCATTGAAATGAATGGGAGGTGCATTGCGCAAGTGCAGCCACCACTCCATTCACTTCTAGTGCTCGGCTATTTTTCGCGCTCCCATAGAAATAAATGGAGAGTGGCTGTGCATGTGTGGTGCACGCTCTGGGACTTTTCCATCTTTTTTATTTTGAAACATTCCATGCGTTTAGTAAAATTTTTTGGGGTCCTGTAAAACCCTGTTAGCACAAAAAGGGCAACAAAAATGGGAGAGGCGTTCATAAGGTGACACATACGGATATGAAGTGGTTACTTGAGATGATTAGGCTCACCTTCTGTGGTTGTGCAAACATAGGAACAACCCTAGTATACACGGGTAGTAGAGGTCGGTTCTGCCAGTGTCGTCTAATCCTCATTTAAGGGGTCGCCGGCCCCCGGGAGGAATGTGGAATAATGGAAATGGGGAGGTGCACATAGGAGTCCGCAGACTCCGTGGAGACACTTCGTAAAACCCTGTTAAACATGGATTTGAAGACAGAGACCTCAGAAACATTTCTTCTGGTGGAGTCAAGACCCAGTTTGATATTGAATATAGCTTTTATCAGCAATGCTTCCTTTAATAGCATGAGTGACCTAACAATAAAGGCACATAGCAACAATGTCACATTTTCTGCTATTTCAATGATGCCAATAAAAGAATGCATTCATAGAAGACTTTGCTGCCAATCCAAGATGTATTCCTCTGCTTAGTCCGCCTATGATACCTTCATTTTCTATACTAAATGAAGTTTGACAGAACTGAAGTGATTGTGTTTATTCCAGATTTATATTTCGCCTTAACGCTTAGGGCTTGTTCACACATCAGTTATTTGATCAGTTATCTCCATCAGTTATTGTGAGCCAAAACCAGGAGTGGAGCCTCCACAGAGATCAGGTGTAATGAAAAGATTTGCACCTGTTCTGTGTTTTTGACCTGCACCTGGTTTTGGCTCACAATAACTGATGGAAATAACTGATCAAATAACTGATGCGTGAACAAGCCCTTCAGCACACTCTAATTCAGACTGGTCTTCATGCTGTGGACCACTTGCCATGCCATGTATAATTATTTTTTACCTACCAATATCTTAATTTCTGAAATTGTTATATCTGCGTCCGTGGAAGAAACAAAGTGTATTTTTTTGTCTCTATTATTACATCTGTAATTTTCTCAAGTTCTTGCAATGTGCCGGTCCACACCCTTTGGCAAGTTATTGCAGAAAGTACTGGCCTTGGTCCAGCACAGATTCAGGGTAAGGTGTGGCATGTAAAATACCTTCAACTCTTGTAAAGAAAAAAGAAAGAAAAACAAGCACACAAACTAAATGTATAATTACTTCTTGCTAAAACGAAGCCCGACTCTTTATTTCTGACATCTCCACCCAAAATATATCATTTTCTTATTTTATAGATCGTCTTACTCATTTATTGGTAATGTTGTTTTCTTTTGCTTTTTTTCGCTAAGAAAGGTTTTCATGGGAGGTTGTCACTGCCCAGCCTTGTGTTTAATTGAAAGAAAACTCTGCCTCATCTATTTCCACAGCCCTACCTAATTCATGACTTTAAGAACAGTTACCCTAAAACGTTGTGTCGATTCAGACATATATGGAAGGAAGTTTTAAAAATCCTACAATGAGGCATATAAAACACATCATCAACCAAAATGTACCCTTAAAGCAAACCTGTCACTATGTAAAGGTGGTGAAAACTGCATGTTACAGACGCGGAGATGCTGAGCAGGTGATATATAGTTTTATGGGAAAAGATTTAACAAAATTTGTAATTAATGCATTTTAAATTTTTATTCTGAGGTTTGGAGTCAATAAGGTAGTCCTATCAGTGATTGTTAGCTGTCTGTGAACGAACAGTGTCCAAGGGAAGGCTGTCAGTCACTGATTGGACCACCTACGTAACTCCAATGAATGAGAAGGCAATTCAAGGGGTTTTCCTATTACAGACATTGGGGGCATATTGCTAGGATATGCCCAGCGGTCTCATAGGTGTAGGTCTCACTTCTGGGACCGCACCTACTGTATACTTAAAATGGAGCCCACAAAGTTCTGGAGGGCACACTGTACAAGCATGGCCACCCTCCATTCATTCCTATTCCTATTCCCATTCAGCCAAAAATATTTTTAGAAGTCCAATTGAAATGAATGGGAGGTGCACCACGCAAGCGCGTCCACTGCTCTATTCACTTCTATGGGTCTGTCGGAAATAGAAGGCAGCCGGACATGCACGGTGTACCCCCCGGGATTTTGCTGACTCTTCTAAGTATAGGTGCCAATTCCAGAGGTGGGGCATGCACCTATCAGACATTGGGGGCTAGCAATATGTCTGAGATGGGAATAACCCTTTAAATGAGTACAAGTTATACTGAATCTTTCAACACAAAACCCTATCCTGCTCTATAACAAGCTGCCTTCATCTTAGACACCATCTTCAACACAACAGGTTCCCTTTTAAGGGGTTGCATGCTTTGGACAATGCTTTCTTGTTACAATTGTTGACATTGGGAACATGGCAGCAAGTGTCCAGTTCCCCTGTAGCAACGCATTACGCAGTTGGCTTTGAAGTCAGTCGGCCTCCTGGGGGACACATTTCTAAGACAGTCTCTGAAATGGCACCCACTTTCCATTAATTCAGAAATCCCTAACAGGCTACTTGAAAATGTGTTTTCTATAAACGGTCACCCCATTTTTATAGTTTGCATGGAAAGCCGGCCAAAGACTTGAGACAATGTTTGTTTGGCAGATGCTTATCTCTCCTGGTCCCCCATATTCTGTACGTGTATTCTCAACTCTGCATTGTGGTTAGAAGGGGGTAGAAATCCACTGCCAGACTCCAGTTGATTTCCCCAGAAGAATAAAAGGATCAGGAATGGAAATCCAACATGTCCTACCTTTCTCTCCCTTCATCTGAGTAGAATCAGAAGGCCCTTATCCTATACATGTTAGATGATTGGCCAATCCCACCGAAATTGACAGGTTTGGCCAACAAACATCTAATATGTATGGCCAGCTTTATATGCTGTTGTATTATATGAAAATGTTTGTATTTTTGCTTTGCCAACAGTTGAAAAATGACACCACCAATAGTGTCACGCATTTACTTTTCAGACAAGCATGAAGAGGCAAGATGAGTGTTTTACTTGGCTCCCAGTGAAGCTTACTTATAGCTATAATCATGGCCTTAGCGTGTAAAGGAATAAATCTATTTACTCATCAAACTAGTGCGGTTTAGCAAACAGCTTTATTGTTTACTGTTAGTTATAGATATTTATTAGTGATAAATGAAGTTCTCAAAACTTAGATTAGGCTAGTTTTGCTGAATTTCACAAACAAATTCACTTTGTGATGAATTACTTTGTCACAAAGTGCATTTCTTTGTGAGTAGCAGGGGCAATGATGGGGAATGACGATTGCGCCTCCTGATCGCGGCATCTGAGATGACCATTGAGGGCTGTCAGTGGTTAATCTGTTAACAAAATAATTAAAACTACCATTTGACCGCAAAGAGCCTGCTGAGGCCATCTTGCTTGAAGATCCAGCGAAAAAACTCGCACAGTTTGTGATGACGTCATCATGCTGGCTGGCATGGTGACATCATACGCACAGGATCTTCAATCAAGATGACCATGGAAGAATCTTTGGTCGCAAATAGATGAGGTGAGTGTGAATTTTTTTGTTTTACCCCCATTTTATGGAAATTTCATTCGTAACCACGAAGCATAAGGAAATTCGGCTACTCAGCAAATCAAATTTTCCCTGAAATTTCCCTATACTTAGATTTGCTCAACACTAATATTAATATAAACCTCAATGCAGTAATTAATGCTTTTTCATTCTGAGGTTTCTCACTTCAACAAATGGAATATAGCATGTAGAGAAAGTGAATACAAGCCACTTACTAATATATTGTGACTGTCCTTATTGCCTCCATTCCTTGCTTGATTGATTTTTCCATCACATTATACACTGCTTGTTTCCATAGTTACGGCCACACTGTAATCCAGTAGTGGTGGCCAATCTTGCAGACTATAGGAAAAGGCGCCATCCTCTTTGGTGGCCTGGACAGCGGGAGTGCGAATAAGCCTGTGCTTTTTCTTATAGTATACAAGCATGAACGCTACTACTGGATTACAGAAACACCCGGAAAATGAAAGTAAAAACAGGTTTCACTTGCGATTATTCCCGTCTTGATTTCTAACAATGATTTGGATTTGGACTTTAGCCTGACTGTCAGCTTTCAGACAATACCAGTTGCATGTTTCTAGCTGCTACCATTGAGGAGATATTACCATCTAAAGCAGTCCTCCCCCCTCTAGTTAGCTACTTTTCACACTGCCCGAGCTGGACTCGGGCAGAACAGTTAAGCTGTTAAGCGTATTTCTGGTGCATACTGAGGCGCAAAAAATGTGCAACTTCCTCCCGCTCACACCAGGTCTTAAAAAGTAGGCCTGTCTCTGTCATCATTTTCTACACCTGTTTTAGGCATAGAAAATGGTCTAACTGTAAGACAGGGAAGGCAGGGAAGCTGGCTTACATTTAGACTGGCGCTGGAGGCGCTGAAGTTACAGTATGTAGAGGCCTGTGCATCTTCATAACTTCGGCAGATCCACCTCCAGATATAGGGGTCATTAAGACCAGTATCTCAAACACTGGTCTTAATAAATGACTCCCTTATTCCCTATCTACAAGATACAGGATATGAGTCTGAGGGTGGGGTCTGACTTCTGGTGCCCTGCTGGTCACGAGAACAGGGGCCCCATGTTCCCTCATTTGAATGGAGCAGAGCTTCCAAGAGATTAAACTCCATTGGACTGCCTGAAATCGTTGAGAGCTGAACCATAAAGTTGAACGGAATGGCAGTGCGCATGCGTTACTGCTGCGCAAGGGGAACACAGGGCCTCCGTTCTCGTGACTGGTGAAGGCCCCATCAGTCTGACCCAACCAGGTACTTATCCCCTATACTGTGAATCGGTATTGCCTACTAGTAATTTGGACATTCTCAGACATACATTCTACAGAAAACTAGGAGAATATACATTACAAGTAAAGCATTTTAGGCGCTAGGAATAACATGATGTATTGCCTTTTTTCTATATCCAGCTTTCTATACCTTAAGTTAATTGTTGGACAACTGACTTTGTATAAAACCTATGAGGGTATGGGTGTGATGTGAAGAAAACATGGACTGTGTCACATAACTAAGTACACTTTCAGTGTAGGAGGTGTGTCTGTAAATCACACATACCAGTGATGAAATGATACTACCTCGCCCATCAGGACACTCCTTGAGGTTGCAAGTTCAGGTTTTTAATGCAGAATCTAGATCTCACCCAGCATTCCATCATTATCTGTCAATATGTGGCTAAGCCTTTATACTGCCATTCTTTACTCCCTTCCAGCAATTTGCATCTTCATCTTTTATTCTTTTTGCTCCATTTCACCTTTTTTCTACCAGTCTCATTCATTTATGAAGTGAAACACTGTAGGGCTCCAAATTTTGCCCCAGCTACTCCTGTCCTTTGGCCCATTCCCTTTATCTTACCCTCATTCTTTTTCCTCTTTTTTCTTGGTTTTCTTAGGCTCCTACTGCATTACTGCCCATCTATTTTCTTAATCTGTCTTAAAAGGGTACTCTCATCTTGTAAAGTTATCGCTTATCACTGGGAAATGACATAAGATTATGATTGGTGGGGTATAACATTTGTAGCCTGAAAAATATGCAGCAATGTTCCTGACCACCTGCTGTATAGGGAAGAACTGTGAGGGGCGCTAGAGATGCCATCCCCTTCATTCTGAGAATGAGTTGGTGTCCAGGCAGTCGGACCTCTCATCGATCAGCGTTCTAGCATATTGTCAATGATTAGTATTCTTGGTGATTAGAGTAATATTAATGTAAGTACATCAAACATAGGATTCTGCTGTCACGCTTAGCTCATGCTATAAGCAGACGCTACATGCTCATTAGGTCCATTAATTCACAATAAACCATTTTATTAACTGCATGTCATCTTTTCGGTTTTCTATGCTACTTGACAAAGAATTATAATAGTTTGATACTTCACAATAAAGTACAATCTAATCATTTCATAACGGATATGCTATATACAACGTAATCATAAGGACCTGCACCTCTTCAGCATATGGCCAAGACAGTTGTGGGTACTTAGCACAGTCATTACCACATCTTTTTGCTGTGTATTAATATGTATGACAGCGGTTTGTGTGACAGTATACAACATTTCTTCATTCTTCATGTCTGATCATTTGTGTTCTTATATCTCCTACAGGACCTGTTGTGTTATCACCAGTAATAAGCCAAAATGTTGGTCATTCTAGCTGCCGTGGTTGTGGTTCATATTGCCGTCACCGTCATGCTCTTTGTGGCGACAATTTCCAACGTATGTATTAATAGAAGAGAGAAAATGTAATTGGTAGTGAATTACTAATTTGCATATCAAAGCCACAGACACATTCATAGAATCTGCAGAGAAAATACTTAAAATAGCAATTTTCAAATTTTTAGAGACAAAGACTGGTAAATAAGATAAATAACTCCAAGAAATGTTATTAATCCCTTCCTACACCCTGACATAGCTCTGCATTCATGGTGCAGGAGGGATATATCGAATAGGATCTCGCCCCATACATGGCAGACAGTGTAATTCAGCTGTCACCGGCCGGCAATGACTGGGATCAGAGATAACTACAATCCCAGTCATTTAACACCTCAGATGCAGTGCTAAATAATGACCTTGGCATCTGAAGGGTTAGACAGAGGGAGAGCTCTCCCCCTGTCCTCTGATCCCACAGTGACATTACTTTCCATGGTAGCCTGGGCCCTTATGAAGGTGCCCAGGCCTGTCATAGAAAGATGCCTGTTAAGTCCTGCCTGCCTTGTGCTTAGTAGGAAGCTTGATAAAATCTCATAGATTGCAATATTAATTTATTGCAGTCTATGGCACAAGTGAACAAAAAATCAAATACCCCAAGGGGACTAAAAAACTTACATTAGAAACCGTTTTTAAAAAAATATAAAAAACACAAAAATATAAAAATTTAAAACTACCACCATTTTCAGATCTACATATAAAAAATAAATGAACAATAAAAAAATAAACATAATTGGTATTGGTGCATCTGATATGTATGAACTATTAAAATTGCATTGAATGCCATAATATTGAAAATGGCCAATTTACTGTTTTTTGTCACCTTGTCCCCCAAAAAATTGAACAAAAAGTGATCAAAAATCAAAAGTTCTCAAAAATGATACTAATAAAAACTGCGATCCTCAAACAGCTCTGTAGACGAGAATATAAAAATGAAATGCAAAGAAAGATTTTTTTAAGGTTTTTCATTATTATTAATAATTTCATTATTATTAATTATGTGTTAAGTATTAATTGTTATTAATGTATATAGTATATAAATATTTTTAATGTGTAGGGACAGTGATACTGACCATTTTTGTAATATAATTTAATTACTGAAATCGTACATTTCTATTAGAAAAATATCTCTAAAGCAACGCCCCTGTCTTCTGTTTACTTAACTGTGGAGACGTGCTCAACACAAGACAGGGGGCGTTGCTTTAGAGCTATTTTACTAATAGAAATATACGATTTCAGTAATTAAAGTATATTACAAAAATGGTCAGCATCACTGCCCCTACACATTACAAAAAAAAGAATGACAGTTAAACTTTAAAATATAAAAATATTTTTCAGGAAAGTTGGTTTTGCATTCTGACACTCTAAGGTTTTGTTTCTGTATTTAGAACTGAACCTTCTAATGTTTCTTACAAACAATATTTAACTGGCTTTAGTAATACCCAAATATGTGCAGAGACTTGTACTTACTTTGGTTATTGTGTTTCAGGTTTGGCTAAAAAGTACAACTGTTGCAACTTCATTTGGTATATGGCAAATGTGCACTTCCGGGACTTGTACTAGTATATTTGACCAGATTCCCATTGACAATCGTAAGTTACTGTTGTTATTACTCACTTTTGTCTCATTCTGACGTCACCAAACCTAAGACTTTTCTGATGAGTAGGTTACAGTAGAGTAGGCCATTTGTGCAGTGAATAGATGTATATTATGGATTTTTCAACTTTAAATTTCTCTACATATCACTATTAGCTAAATGTTTCATTTCTGTATGTTTCATTTTTAAAAAATTGAATTTTATTTCTATACATATAAATGACTGTCCGAAGAAATACAAAATAATTATATATCATCAATGGTGTATAGTCTAGAACCTGAAAGCGTCAAATTGTAGGGCCAATAGCTCCTGTGCTTGTATATTGCCAGTCCACTACTATTGTCCCTCTCTTTCAGACCCGTCTATGAGGGCAGTGGAAGCTTTCATGATTCTGGCCATTATCTTCTGCTGTATAGCACTGATGTCATTTGTTGGGCAGCTCTTCACATTGGAAAAAGGATGTCGTTTTTACATTACAGGAGCCATGATGCTTATCTGCTGTGAGTATACAGTGCATAACTATCACACTGAATGTCATGCTTTATTGTGTGGGGTCTGATCCCACTGGCATTTCTTCATTATAGTCTTATACTTATGATCATTTCTCTCTGGTCAAATGTTCCATCATCAGAACTAGTCCTGAAGAAAAAGCTTTTGTTGGACAATCGGAGTTTCTTAAAAGGCTGTTGGATGATAAAGATGTAACAAAACAAAATTGTATCTGCTTAGTCTTTGCTGATTCTTCCACATCTGTATCTCTTTTTTCAGCAGACAAATTTGACAGCATTTAGGGTGGCTTCAAACAGTGTTTTCTGGAAACACAACACTACTAATGTTGATGCAATTTTTGAACTAAAGCCAGAAGTGGATCCAGCAGGAAGTTCAAGTCCTTCCTTTATATTTCCCATTTCTTTTAAGCCTACTTCTGCTGAAAGACTTGGAAAAAAGAGCAGTGTTTTTCAGAAAAACCAACCAGACAGGAAATTTTGGCTTGAATAATCCTTTATTAGGCTAGTTTCTCATCTGCGGCAAAGCCCTCCGTCAGGCTGTTCCGACAGAGCACAGCCTGCCGGAGTTCTCCAGATCAAGCCTTGATGGATACTGCAACTGACTATAATGGGGTCCGGCAGAGATCTGGCCACTACCTGGCAAATATACCGACTGGACAAAAAACACTTCATGCACCAGTTTTTCTCTAGCCAATTCCCAGCATTCTCTGCCAGAACTGCCGGCTGCAGATGTGAAAGTAGCCTTATGCACAGATTTTACATGTTATGGCTTGGTATTAACTAGGATGCCCATGGAAAATAAATGACTATCATTCATCTATTTCATGGCATCTCAGATGGTTGTCATCACTGATAAAAATACACTTACCCACAAGGTTTGGCAAAAATGGCTCCTGATAAACACATAGAAGCCTTCTTATATAGTTCTCATAGTTTCTAACATGGATAGCTTGGGATTTTTATGTTTTTTCTTTATTTCTTCTTTTAATATATTTGAACTAGAAATAAGACAAGAACAGTAATAACTCAGGCAAAAACAAAGACAGCTTTACACCAACTGCAGCACTGACGTTCCATGCGTATGATTTATTTCCTGTACTTTGTCAGAAATCATTTTTTCACTTCTTGATGGGTTCATGATCAGCTCTATTCAAATGAGGCTGAGTTACAATACTAGTAGACTCTACTAGGCTGCTTCTGGAAAATGACAGGCCGTTTTTGTAAGCAATTGATTTATGACATTAAACAGACACAAGTGGGCACATAGCCATTACATTTATTATATACGGCATTACAAATATTAATTGTGAGATAAGTACAGTAATCTGACTGCAATCTTTTTTTTTTTTCTTTACAGTCATTTGTATTCTTTGTGGCGTTTCCATCTACACAGCCAGATTTGCAAACAGTACTTCAGGAACCTACCACGCCTATTGTTTCATTTTAACATGGATCTGTTTCTGCCTCAGCTTTATACTTGGAATCCTCTATATAGTCCTGCGGAAGAAGTAATTGTCTGTATCTGCCCCACAGCCTGTGAACCGTAATTTCAACAGAATCCCTCAACTTGCCAGCATCAGAAATTATGTCATAGACAAATAGACAAAAAGGTATATACGGTGGGCATAGTCTATGAAAGACATCAAAAAGTCACATTGTTTTAATTGCCCCCATTTGGCAACGGGGAAGCCATTTAAGTAATAAGACACAACATGGTGCCTCACATTTTGTTTTTAGTTTCCTTCATTTTTTTAGTCATGGCTAAAATCACAACTGTTGTAAATTGGGGGTGACTTGTGTCCTGCAATCAACATAAAGTCTTTCATAAATTTAATTTATTTCTAGTTTAAAACATACTTTTGGTGCAAGATCTTTGTGTAAGATTGTGTTATGGGGACACCATGTGGTATTGTCTAAGTACTGCATGTCCATGATTACAAGCCCTCTTAAGTGCAAGACAAATTGGTCAGAAAAAGGATTTTTCCATTTTGACAGTTAAACATTATTTTTCTGTTTTACCTTTGTGGTATTAAATAGAAAAAACAATAGTAAGAGTAATATTTTTATTGATTTATCAGTTAATAAAGGCCCTTTGTCAGGAAAGTTTACAAAGAAATACATTACCCTCAAAGTCAATATATAGCTATATGTCAGATATATTATGTTTTTTATCATTGTGTAAAATGCTCCATTTCCCAGGTCAGACATATATGCCAATTTAATGGTGGGGAATGCTATACCTTTTATATCTAGCCATTTATAGAAAAGTATTGTTGCTGTCTAAGGATATACTGTAATTGCACAGTGATGAATCATATAATAAAGTATCACGTGACAATAAAGTGTTTCTCTATGTTTTAGTTTAGCTGTAAAATGATTAATAAAAGTTATTAATGGAACATGTCATATGGGAGTAATAAAAGGGATTCCTAAGACATTACGGCAAAAAGTCTGATGAGACTCCAAAGCAAATGACACTGGGGGAGTGCAGCAAACCTTTACGGTATGGCTACATGTAGAGGATTTGTTGCAGATTTCGCTGTGCAATTGGCATGGGATTTACCCTATGCACTGCAAATGGTGACATCCACAGTATAAAGTGACATGCTGCAAGATGTAATATCCACATTACGCAGCAGATTTCTTCACAGCATGTAGGCGAGGTTTCCTAAAATCTCAATTTGCCACACGGCCACATGTGGGTACAGCCACACATGACACATTTTCTACAGATTTTGCACAGCAATTTACAGTAGCAGCAAAGTGGATAAGATTTTACAGATTCACATGCTACACACATTTTCTGCAAGAAAACCTGCACTTAACATTCAGTGTGGATTTCAGATCTGTAACATTTCAGTTTATGATGTGGATTTCTGCTACAGATTTCACTATTTGCAATGCTAAGGGTGAAATCTGCTGCAAATTCGCAGCAGTTTTCAGACCTGCAATTGGCAGCAGAATCTACACCATTTGGTGTGGATTTTTCTACTGTAGATTTTGGTGCATGTGGCCATAGACTTACACTACTGTAGATTGAAAAATCTATGTTTATTTTGATAGCATAACTAGCATATTATACTTTCCTGACCATGGGAGAGCACAATGAAAAAATCTTTACGCTTATGTACATGATTATTTATCCGCACTGTTACAGAAGACCTGTTTATTTCCCAACATGTCTGTTCTAGTTAACACTTATGTTCTCCTTGAGATTCTGACGCATCTTTCATGTGCTTTGCTGTTCCTTCATTTTTTTCTCCTGGAAATTTAGGAATCATTTGTGGGTGTCAGATTGTGTTGGGTACAACCTATTGATAAGAGAAATGGTAACGCCCAGTTGAAAATTTATTCATATATTATATGGACAGCTAAAAGATGCAGTTAAGGCTACTTTCACACGAACGTTGTGTTTTGCGGTCCGCAAATTGCGGATCCGCAAAAAAAAACGGGTGGCGTCCGTATGGCATCCGTATTTTTTGTGGATCCATTGTAACAATGCCTATCCTTGTCCGCAAAACGGACAAGAATAGGACATGTTCTATTTTTTTTTTTCCGGGGCTACGGAACAGGCAAACAGATGCGGACAGCACATTTAATGGAACTATTGCTTTTATGTGGATAAATGTAGTTTTTGCACTAATTGTAAATATTTTGATACAATATTAAATGGATTCATAGACTGAAATACAATATTTCTAAATGTAATACAACCCGTCTCTGTTTTAATTCTATTACTATTTATTTTTAACATCCGCAGTACATGGTTTTACAATATTCTATTCACATTTGCATCATTTATAAATATACATACATATATACAAATATACATCTACATAGTGTGTGTGTGTGTGTGTGTGTGTGTGTGTGTGTGTGTGTGTGTGTGAAATGTTGTTCAACAAAAATATATTTACTGCTTCAATATCAATTTTTTTATTCAGATTTATCCAACAGATTTCTGTATGTGTCCATTACTGGTTGCTCTGGCATACTGGCTACCATTAATGCCATGTAGGCTGATTGCCATGGGGCGAAGAGTAGTTGTGGCAGCCTGTGTGTGTACTGTTCTCCTTGTATGTTCTCCTTGTTGTCTGGTTCTTGTGAGGTTAATTTCTTGGTCTGGGTGTGGTTACTAGGTGCTACTGTATATATTCCTGTTAAGTGCGGCCCTGAAGGGTCAGTCAGTCAGCTATGCACCTGACATGGGATTATTCTACCTGCCCTGTGTGTGTGGTCACCTAGTGAGACATCAATGTCACCTTGCCTGGTCCCCATTTGTCCGGCTCTGTGTATGCCTGTCTATGCAGCTCTGCCTGTGACCGTCATGCATCTGTTCCACATGGGGTCCAGGCATCTGCTTGTCTGCTTTTTTGGGCAACTCTGTCTTTAACCGCCATGTGTCTTCCCACATGGGGTCTAGGCATCTGCTTGTCTGCCTGTTTGGGCAGCTCTGCCTGCAACTGCCATACATCTGTTCCGCATGGGTTCCAGGCATCTGCTTGTCTGTGCAGCTCTGCCTGTGACTGCCATGCATCTGTTTTGCATGGGGTCCAGGCTTCTGCTTGTCGCATGGTTAGCAGCTCTGCCTGTGACTACCATGAATCTGTTCCGAATGGGGTCCAGGCATCCACTTGTCTTCTGGTTCCTGTTATGTCCTGTCTGAACAGTGTCCTGAGTTTGTTTGGGGTCCTGTTTGTGTGCCTGGATTCCAGTTCGTCAGGTGTCTGCCTGGACCAATGGTGCTTGCACCACCGTCTGTCTCTGCAGGTAAGTGGCCAAGTGCATCCTGGAGGTGCGACCAGTGAGCCCTCGACTAAGTTCATTGCCTCGATCAGGGGCTCTGTACGGCTCACTGAGTTTCTGCCCTCTAGGTTTGACCCCAAGTGAAACCAGTGCATTTGGTCCAGTGGTATTACTTGCCACAGGACCCTTACCTGCTGGTCCACTTTATTGCCATGTCTGTATCTCTGGATTTCTGTAATAAAGTATTTGTCTTGGTCCTTGCCTAGTCTTTCTGCTTGCCTTGGTGTTTTATGCCTGAGAGATGTTCTAGGGGTCAGTATGACCATCGCTAGAACTTGACACAGTCAGACCTGCCAAACAGGACATTTTTGTTTTGTTTTTTGTCAAGTCTCCAGTTTATCATGCAGAAAATTGGTACTGAATAACTCCTGGCAACACAGTAATTATATTTTGGTACTCCTATCATTCCCAATGTGCCACAGCTACCTACTCATCCTCCCCATTTCCTCCTTTGCATGTGGGTATGTCGGCTATACTAACAATATGTCACCTGGCTTTGGTGGATTGCATCAGTGGTATCTCTATGGGCAGAATAACCACCACAGTCAGGTGTCTTAATATAGACAATGAGGGAATTTATCTAGCACTACAGAAATCTGTCTTCAAAAAGTAATAACTTAAGGCTTTTGCAACTTTTTAATTTTCATCATTGTAAGGGGAAAATTCCTTCTCGAATCCAAACCGTCAATCAGAATAACTCCCTGGATCAAAAACCGACCTCTAATAACTATAACCTGTAATATTATTACACTCCAGAAATACATCCAGACCCCTCTTGAACTCTTTTAAAGTGAGTTCATCATCACCACATCCTCAGGCAGACAGTTCCATAGTTTTCCTGCTCTTACAGTAAAGAACTCCCTTCTGTTGGTATAGAAAACTTGGAGGATGCCCCCTCGTCACTGTCACAGTACTGGGTATAAATAGATCATGTGAGAGACCCCTTGAAAATACATATAGATTGAAAATAGATGGATAGATATATATAGATACATATGTATAGTTATTAGATCATGGTTAGTTATGTTAATTAGTTTCACTCCAGATTTATCACTGTGAAGGCTCCAAAAGGATCCAAACTCACTCCAGTAGGGAGTGCCATACAAAATAAAACTGGAGTAGCATCTCTAGACAAAAGAGTTAGGCTTAAAGATGCACCAAATATACAAATGAATTGCAACATTTTATATATTTGGTGTAAAGTACACCAACACAAACTTCCTTAGTAAGTTCTCAAGAGAATTTGAAGTTTTGGAAGTAATGATTTTAGGTAAAGCAGTTTGATAGTGTGCCGTTGTTGCACTGCCAGCGCAGATAGTGCTAGCTTTTATTATGCTGCAGCTACATAATGATATTGGTCAGTCAGCTACAGTCAAGGCAGAGCCTACCTACAAAAGACAAAACTTGTAATTTACACATTTAAACCTCTGCTGCTCTTTCTAAACTTAAAGGGGTTATCCCATGACTAAGGTAAAAAAATGAAAATCATATAGTACATGACAACCTATTTCTAACAAAGCTATCTCTGTGTACACACTTATGCCTTATTCACACAGTCAGTGTTCAGTCAGAGATTTCCATTAGAGATGAGTTAATCTATTCGCTGCCTCGACGATCCAATACAAATCTTGGAAATTTTCCGCTGCGAAGCAAATCTGAATTTTTTGAGATTCGCTCTGTTAGATTTGAAAATGTTCTTAAGGCTTTCTACGCATTCGCTACGTACTTGTCCGACAAATTGTACGCTAATGCTACATATAAGTTACTCTATACGCTGTTGCGTACGAATTCAATTAATTAGCGAACTTTTACTGTTAGTTCGTTATTTGTTTGGCAAAAGGCCGGGAAGAAAGGGGTCACCTAACCTAGTGGGCAGGGCTTGCTCTGATTGGCTCGCTAAGCCAGTGACACATCAGTTGTGCTGCAACTGCTGAGACGAGCAGAAGCACTGTGTGTGTAGTTCTGAGAGACTGAGACCTGTTTTGTTAAAATTGGGGTGTAATTGTTCTGGGAATCCATATTACACATATCAGGGATACTGCAGGGCAAGTGCAGGGCTAGTACATGGCTATTAATTAATCAGGCAGGGAGAGAGACAGGGAGAGAGACAGGGAGAGAGATAGGGAGAGAGACAGGGAGAGAGACAAACGCCAGCTGCAGGGCCACAGTCAAGTGAAAAAATGTCTGGAATGGATAAGCAAAAGGGGTCCAGTTCCAGCCAGACTTCGAGGTCTAAAAAAAAGGAGAAGGTGACACAGGGCAGCAGTGCTAAAGGACCTGTAGCCGGAGCTTCTACTTGTAGAATTTGCAATTCTTGGCCAGTGTTCCACCAGGCTAACCCACCAAGGCGCAAAATTGTAGTGGAGGAGAAAGTGGATGAGGTAGTGGAGTGGATGGCACAATCATCTCAGTCACAGCCGATGATCTGCTGTCATCTGCTGATACAGTATCCATATGTAGCCAGGGCTCAGACTCAGAGCGTTCCTCCTGCTCCACCATTCCGCTCCAGCAAAGCCCGTCATTTTCGTATGCAATTTGTACGCTCATGCGTACGTGTTCACAGAAGTTGCGTACCTTTTAAAACTGAATGTTCATTATTAGTGCACGAATGTTCGCAAAACACCACATAATAACGTATGATTTGTACTCAAATTCGCCGAATAGATTCGTAGAATATACGAATCTTATGAAAAGTTCGACGAGTATTTGGCAAAGCGAATGTTGGATGATTAGTTCATCTCTAATTTCCATCAGTGATTTTGAGGCCTTATACCTTATGTCTGTGGAGGCACCAATCCTCGTTTTGGCTCACGATCACTGATGGAGATCACTGTCAAAAAACTCTGACGTGCGAATGAGGCATTAGGCTACTTCCACACTAGCGTTAGTACGGATCCGGCGGGTGAAGGGACCCGCCGGATCCGTACTGAGTAATACAACCTTGTGGATCCGTAATTCCGGATCCGGTTGTATTAGCTTTTAAATGGATCTGGAATAACCTCTATTGAAAGTCAATGGAGGATGGATCCGTTTACAAGTGTGTCCACACCAAACGGATCCGTCCCCATTGACTTGCATTGGGGATCATTCCGGATCCGTTTAGGTGCGGATAACTAGTACGGAGAGCAAACCGCAACATGTTGCGGTTTGCTCTCCGGTCTGAAGACTGAACGGAATGCTTTCAGGAGCATTCAGTTGTCTTCAGTTCAGTTTTGTCCCCATTGACAATGAATGGGGACAAAACTGAAGCGTTTTATTCCGGTATTGAGCCCCTATGACGGAGCTCAATACCGGAATTCCATAACGCTAGTGTGAAAGTAGCCTTACACAGTGAATGTTATCAGTCACTGATAAGACAGCCCCTATGTTAAAGTATTGGTGACTGGCAGCTATCTCTGTATGCATACTTACTACTGTGAGCGACGCTGCCTTTTCAGACAGCTGTTCGGCAGTGGTCCCAGACCCCGGACCCCCACTGATCAGATACTGATGACCTGAATCCAGAGGAAAAAAAAGCAGTCTGGTTTGAGAGTTGCACATATACAAGCAGATAAACAACGCGTGTTTGTAAGCGTTTTCATGTTTGATTTTAAGTGCGTGTTTGAATTAAGTGTGTGACTTTAGATTACGTGAGGGAGTATCTGTGGGAGCTAAATTATTTGTGTGTATTGCTGAGTGGCTGTGCCTGACTTTATTGTACTCTGTAACAAGTCAGAGCAGCGTAGTCTAGCTTATACACTGTGACTTGCTTATGCTGCAGGTTTATTGCAAAGCAGCTGAGAGTAAGCTGTGATTACACTTTTTTTCTCTTTCTTCTCCAGGGTGTTGTACAGGTGAGTAATTAGGGTGTGGCTATCTAATTAGGAGAAGTTAAATAGCCAGTCTTGAGGGCAGTTCAGTCCTTTGAATCCAGAGGAATAAAAAAAGCAGTCGGTTTGAGAGTTGCACTTATACAAACAGATAAACAACGCAAGTTTTTGAGCGTTTGCGTGTTTGATTTTAAGTGCTTGTTTGAATTAAGTGTGTGACTTTAGATTACATGACTTCAGATTCAGGGTCTTTAAGAGGGGAGTACAGTAAGTCGGTTTCATAGTGGTATTGTATTTTTTCTCTTTTTTTGCGTAATCCCCATTAGTATGTGTTCTGTTATTGACAGCGCAATCCAGTGCACATGTTGTCTAATGTATACCTGAACAGCCGTTTAAGGGTGCATATCTTTGTTCAAAATGTGAGCAAATTGCCCGTCGTGTATCTAACCGGGCGAATTTCAACACTGAGAAGAGCTGACTAGAAAACAGTTTGCTGCTGACGGAGCAAGCACTCTATGGGGGTAGATATGGGGGTGGGTGGTAGTGAGGAGGCTTAGGAATGTGAGGTAGCTAGCTGGGTAACAGTTAGAAGGCGGGTTAGAGGGAAAAGTGCCAGGGAGACTAGCCCTGATCTGACACACCACAACAAGTTTGCAAGTTTGGCAGATGAGGGGGATGTCAGTTCAGAGAGAGCACTGCTGCAGCTGGACACTTCCTCTGCCAGTCAGGGGAATGTCAACTCCAGTAAGCAGGGGACCAGGAGAGCAGGGCAGGCCAGACAGGTGCTGGTAGTGGGAGACTCAATTATTAGGGGAAAAGAGAGGGCAATCTGTCACAAAGACCGGGATCGTCGAACGGTGTGTTGTCTTCCTGGCGCTCGAGTTCTACACATGGCGGATCAGGTTGACAGATTACTGGGAGGGGCTGGAGAAGATCCAGCAGTCATGGTCCATATCGGAACCAATGAAAAAGTTACAGGTAGGTGGAATGTCCTTAAAAATGATTTTAGAGATTTAGGGCATAAGCTTAGGGCAAGGACCTCAAAGGTAGTGTTTTCCGTAATACTGCCTGTACCACAAGCAACACAAGAAAGGCAGCGGGAAATTAGGGAAGTAAAGAAGTAGCTCAAGAACTGGTGTAGGAAGGAGGGGTTTGGGTTCCTGGAGAACTGTCTCTGTCAGCTACAGGCTCTATCGTAGGGATGGGCTGCACCTCAATGGGGAAGGGGAAGCTGTTTTGGAGGAGAAGATGGCTAGAAGGCTGGAGGAGTGTTTAAACTAGGGACTAGGGGGAGGTTAACTACTTTACAGGGGAGTGCAGATAGAGACCTGGGGCAAGGTAATGAAACTGGGGGAGGAATAGTAGGAACTAGAACTGTTCAGGAGGAAAGGTGTGGGTGAAAAAAATACATCAACCTCTTAATTGTATGTACACTAATGCCAGAAGCCTGACTAATAAAACTGGTGAATTGGAATTAGTGATGTGTGAGGAGGACTATGACATAGTAACTGAGACATGGCTGGATGATATCTATGACCGGGCAGTTAACGTACAGGGTTACAGTCTGTTTAGAAAGGATCACCAAAACCGGAGAGGGGGAGGGGTCTGCCTTTATGTAAAGTCCTGTCTAAAGCCTACACTCCGGAAAGATATAAGTGAGGTGTCAAGGTTGGGATAAACAGGAAACAGAGGAGCGTGTGCCCTGAGCTTACCCAACCCTCTGTCCCTGCCTATTGCCTCACCCACGCTAAACCGTAGGGCGACAACCACGAAGACTGCGAAATACACTGTATAAGGTGCAGGGAACAGGGAAAACAAACAAGACTGACAAAACACCAAATGGATCGTCAGGAAGCCGCGTCAAAACCAGGAATAACAAAGTACAAAATCGGAAGATGGTCGAGAAGTCAAATACAAGCCAAGGGTCAAATAACAAGTCAGGATTCACAATACCACGCAAGCAGGAATAGCAAGGATTTTGCAAAAACCAGCAAGGAGCAGAGAGAAAGATAGGTATATAAGCAGGAAGATATCCCACCCCCAGGTTCTGAATGGACAAGATTCAGAGAAGCCACTCAGCCCAGCACCTGAGTATTAACCCTGAGTAGACAAACCAAACATGAAGCAGGGCGTTGGCTCCAAAACAACCCACAGTGTGAACATAGTTCAAGGCAAGGCGTAGGCACCAAACAGAAACACACAAAAACTCAGAATCCCAAGCAAAACACAGAACCTATGTTCTCCGATGACCAGACCTGACATGAGGGACATGAAGATGTGGAGTCACTGTAGGTAGAAATACATGGAGCCAAAAACAATAATAAAATACTAATAGGAGTTTATTATAAGCCACCTAATATACCATAGTCCACAGAAAATCTGCTTCTAAACGAAATAGATGAGGCGGCAAATCAGAATGAGGAGGACTTCAACTACCCAGATATAGACTGGGAAACTGAAACCTGTACATCTCATAAAGGAAACAGGTTCTTGGCAATAACCAAAGACAATTACCTTTCCCAACTGGTTCAGGACCCGACTAGAGGGACAGCCATACTGGGCTTAGTATTAACCGATAGACCTGACAGAACAACAGATGTGCAGGTTGGGGGACACCTCGGAAATAGTGACCATAAAATAATAACCTTCCAATTGTCATTCAAAAGGAACAAAAATACCAAACTTCAAAAAAGCTAAGTTTGGCCAACTAAGAGAGGCCAAAGGCCTAACTAACTGGGACAAAGTCCTCAAAAATAAAAATACAGCCACAAAATGTGATATTTTTAAAAGCATCCTAATATCTAATTGTGAGAGGTGCATACCTTATGGGAATAAAAGGTTAAGAATCAAGAAAAAAACAATATGGATAAATAGAACTGTAAAAAAAGCAATATATGACAAAAAGAAAGCATTTAAATCAAATTTTAATTAAAACAGGAGCATTGAAAAACTATAAGGAAAAAAATAAAATATTAAAGGCCCCTTACAGAGTAATGAGGGGGGAGTTGCAGAGAGCGATGAGGAGAAAGCAAAGCTACTAAATATTTTTTTCTCTATTGTATTCACTGTGGAAAATAAACTGTCAGATGAAATGCAGAATATAAAAGTAAATTCCCCATTAAAAGTGCCCTGTCTGACCCAGGAAGAAGTACAGTGGCGTCTTAAAAAGATTAAAATAGACAAATTGCCAGGACCGGATGGCATACACCCCGTATCCTAAGAGAATTAAGTAATGTCATAGCCAGACCCTTATTTCTGATATTTAAGGACACTATATTGACAGGGAGTGTTCCACAGGATTGGCACATAACAAATGTGGTGCCAATATTCAAAAAGGGTCCAATAACAGAGCCTGGAAACTATAGGCCGGTAAGTTTAACATCTGTCGTGGGTAAACTGTTTGAAGGTTTTCTAAGAGATGCTATCTTGGAGTACCTCAATGAAAATAAGCAAATAATTCCATATCAGCATGGCTTCATGAGGGATCGGTCATGTCAAACCAATTTAATCAGTTTTTATGAGGAGGTAAGTTCTAGATTTGACCAGGGCGAATCGGTCAAATGGATGTCGTATATCTGGACTTCTCCAAAGCATTTGACACTGTACCACATAAAAGGTTAGTATATAAAATGAGAATGCTTGGCCTGGGAGAAAATGTCTGTATGCGGGTAAGTAACTGGCAGTGATAGAAAACAGAGGGTGGTTATTAACGGTACACACTCAGATTGGGTCACCGTCACTAGTGGGGTACCACACATCTCACAAATGTAGTTTGAATGTTTAATTGTCGCACACAGTGTGATGTTATCCGGAGTAGGGTATCTACCCCACAATATAAATAAATGGATAGACTCCGGTTTATCTTGCGTTCAAATTTCTTTGCTTTTATTAGAAGGTGTTTGCGGCAAAGTATATGAGTTATGTTTCGGCCTAAGGTAGGCCTTCTTCAGGCTTGTGTCGCTCAGGAAGATGGAAGAAAAAAGGTGAAGAAGCGCGTTGGATAGACAGCAAGAGCTGCTGTACCTGTAGGAATTGCGCTGACATTCTATTAGTAATAATATTGGTATGGCTATATCTAACTATACAAACTACATTTGTGAGATGGGAATACCCTTTAATGATCTAGTAGAAGGCTTGCACAGTAAAATATCAATTTTTGCAGATGACACTAAACTGTGTAAAGTAATTAACACAGAAGAGGACAGTACACTGCTACAGATGGATCTGGATAGACTGGAGGCTTGGGCAGAGAAGTGGCAGATGAGGTTTAACACTGACAAAAGGTTATATACATACGAAGGAAAAATGCAAGTCACCAGTACATACTAAATGGTAAAGCACTGGGTAACTCGGACATGGAAAAGGACCTAGGAATTTTAGTGAACAGCAAACTAAGCTGCAGAAACCAATGTCAGACAGCTGCTGCCAAGGCCAATAAGATAATGGGTTGCATCAAAAGGGGCATAGATGTCCGTGATGAGAACATAGTCCTGCCACTTTACAAATCATTAGTCAGACCAGTGGCGTACTATAGGCAGACGACGCAGCTGCTATGGGGCCCGCAGCACAGGGGGGCCCTGAGAGCAAGGAAGGCCCCTCCCCCTACATATACTCTGCACAACACAGGCAGCCAGGCTATTCATAATTAACTAGTTAATAAACATAGTTAACTTGGGGCATTGAGGTAGCCTGCAGCCTGCCCGCTTGTGTTCCCTCATGCTCAGCACCCGCTTCCCCCATGACCCCCCCCTTCCTCTACCCCGTAGGTCCGCTCACCCCTGCAGTTCAGGGATAGATGTTGTTGTGGGATAAAGGACCTTTCTGACGTCATCCGACCATGTGACCAATGGGGGAGGAGCCTGAGGAGCAGAGAGCTGTATTGCTGTATGGAGAGAAGCCAGGCTGGAGTTTGGTGAGGCCTAGCTGTGTGTCCCTGTCCCTGTGTGTGTGTCCCTATATGTCTGTCTGTCCCTGTGTGTCTGTCTGTCCCTGTCACTATGTGTCCCTGTCCCTATGTGCCTGTCTGTCCCTGTGTGTGTGTGTGTGTGTGTTTGTGTGTCTGTCCCTGTGTGTGTGTGTGTCTGTCCCTGTGTGTCTGTCTGTCTGTCCCTGTGTGTCTGTCTGTCCCTGTGTGTCTATCTGTCCCTGTGTGTCTATCCCTGCGTGTCCCTGTGTTTGTCCCTTTCCCTGTGTGTGTGTGTGTGTGTTCCTGTCCCTGTGTGTGTCTGTCCTTGTGTGTATCTTTCCCTGGGTGTGTCCTCCCTGTGTGTCCATGTGTGTATCTGCCCCTGTGTGTATCCCTGCCTCTGTGTGTCCCTGTGTGTGTGTGTCCCTGTGTGTCTGTCCCCCTGTGTGTGTGTCTGTCCCCCTGTGTGTGACTGTCCCTGTGTGTCTGTCCCCCTGTGTGTGTATCTGTCCCTGTGTGTCTGTCCCCCTGTGTGTGTCCCTGCCCCTGTGTGTGTCTGTCTCTCTGTGTGTGTCTGTCACCATCACCATGCCCACAGTGTTCCTATGTTTTGACGCAGCTGCATCAGGACGTTCTGTGGAGGCAAGAAGAAGAAGACGGAAGAGGAGACAGCGCCACCAGCATGGAGTTCATGGAAGAGGCACAGGCAGGCACACTAAGGACGTAGGTAACACTACCACATGATCTACACTAGTGTTATCTGTGGTTTTACATAGGACTGCAGGTAACACTACCACATGATCTACACTAGTGTTATCTGTGGTTTACATAGTAACTGCAGGTAACACTACCATTTGATCTACACTAGTGTTATCTGTGGTTTTACATAGGACTGCAGGTAACAATACCATATTATCAGCACTAGTGTTATCTGTGGTTTTACATAGGACTGCAGTTAACACTACTACATTATCAGCACTAGTGTTATCTGGTGTTACATAGGACTGCAGGGAACATCTACTACATTATCTCTACCCAGAGAGGTATCAGCGTGTTACCTGTGGTGTTACATAGGACTGCAGGTGAAATCTACTACATTATCTTTAGTCAGAGAGGTATCACTGTGTTACCTGTGGTGTTACATAGGACTGCAGGTGACATATACTACATTATGTGTACTCAGATAGTTATCACTGTGTTATCTGCGGTGTTACATAGGACTGCAGGTGATAACAACATTATCGGTAATTGTATCGCCCCAGATCTGGCAGAAGAGTCTTGGTGGCTACTAGGCTTTCATACTAATTTTTAATGGGAGTGGGGCGCCATTTAAATTTTTGCCTCAAGAAGCAGAAGAGCTAGAATCGGCCCTATCCATTCCTATGTTCAGTCTCCCCCCCCCTTCCCACATATCTGCATGTGGTGCCCGGGCATTTTGGGGCACATAATAGGGGTTAGATAACCCCTTTAACCCTTAGGATACCAGAAGTTTTTTTTTGTTTTTGCATTTTCATTTTTCTTCCCTATCTTCCTTGAGCCATAACTTTTTTATATTTCCATTTACATAGCTGTATGAGGTCTTAATTTTTGCGGGACAAGTTGTACTTTCGAATGCCACCATTTAATATGACATACAATGTAGTGGGAAGCGGAAATAAATTCCAAATGGAGAGGAATTGGGGAAAAAAAAGCAATTCCTCCACCCTTTTACGAGTTTTGTTCCTACGGCGTTCCCTTTGCAGCAAATGGGGTGTGGCAGGGGAGGAGCCAGGAAAGGAGGTCCCCCTGTGGAATGGGCCAGTGGTGAAATGGGCCATGGGTGGGTACTGGGCGGAGTTAGGGGGCCCAATTCAGATTCTTGCTCTGGGGCCCAATGATTTCTATGTACGCCCCTGAGTCAGACCACACATGGAGTACTGTGCACAGTTCTGGGCTCCTGTGAACAAGGCAGACATAGCAGAGCTGGAGAGGGTTCAGAGGAGGGCAACTAAAGTAATTACTGGAATAGGTGCACTACAGTACCCAGAAAGATTATCAAAATTAGGGTTATTTACTTAAGAAAATAGACGACTGAGTGGAGCTGTAATAACTATGTATAAATATATCAGGGGTCAGTACAGAGATCTCTCCTATGAACTATTTATCCCCAGGACTGTGACTGTGACGAGGGAACATCCTCTGTGTCTGGAGGAAAGAAGGTTTGTACACAAATATAGAAGAGGATTCTTTACGGTAAGAGCAGTGAGACTAGGGAACTCCCTATGCCTCTGACTATGGGTACATAGGTAAAAAAGATGAAAGGTGATAAAACAACCCCTATGCGTTTCGCCCCGCTTGGGGCTCCTTAGGGGGAGATATATAAGGTAACACGAAAGGTTCTTTTTTGGCAATTGAAAGGTTACCATAAGGCACAGAAATAATACCGAATCCCAACTGGTGGCAGTGTGGTGATGCAAATCTCCCAGTTGGCTCTGTACTGGGAGATTTGCATCACCACACTGCCACCAGTTGGGATTCGGTATTATTTCTGTGCCTTATGGTAACCTTTCAATTGCCAAAAAAGAACCTTTCTTGTTACCTTAGATATCTCCCCCTGAGGAGCCCCAAGCGGGGCGAAACGCATAGTGGTTGTTTTATCACCTTTCATCTTTTTTACACTTTCTAGCCTTAGGGTTATTTAGGGTCTATAGGTTAGGTACGGGGACAGGGTATCCCTACCCTCTGGGGGTATCCCTGGGCAAAGGGCCTACCTTAGGGCATTCTTGGGTTAGTCCTAGGTTTACAAAGTTATTCTTTGTTTCTTTTGGGATATTTTAATGTATATCTAATAAACTGTATTTTAGGAGTCCAGCTAAATTGTTTTTGATGTCATACCAACAGAGTAGGAAAGAAAGGCAGCAGTGGATTATTGGAATCATCCCATATCCTCCCCTTTAATCTTTATCTTTCATTTAGTGGTTTGAATCCCTTTTTCATAACTAATTTCCCTACAGTTTTTTTTTTAAGGGAACGCCTAATCCCAGGATTACAGATAAGGCCTTGATTTGTTTATTGGAGATTATGGAGTCAAGGTTAGCATGTCATCAACGTGTGCTGGACAGGGCGGAGAATAAACCTGCTTAAGGAATCTGGCACTGTTTAGTGGCTCCAATGTATAGACACATCCAAAAACATGATCTGGCATCAGTACTTGTTCTAAATTCAACAATAAAAGACTATGGTGGGATAAACATTAGACGTAAGAACTATAAAAACAAGTGATCACATTGCTAAGCCTACACATCACTATAAAAATATATGTACAGATGTTTTGGAATTTAAAGTTTAAAGAAATTAATTTTCATTTCAGCAGTAAATGTGTAAACTACTGTGCTTTCTTGAACAGTAGACCCATGAAGGCTTGGTGCAGTGCTCCAAGGAGTAATTGACAGACATGAAAGCTGCGGAGCTACAGTAGATTTAATGCATGATCTGGGGCAAATCAAGAGGCAGGTGACAGTAAAATGTTGTAGAAGGTGCAATCAAAAGCAGAAATGAGAAGCTTGGAGAAGTGCAGTCATTTAGAAAAAGGAATAATGCCACTGGGTTACGGATAATAGGAATGCTCAGCGGATAGCACTGCTGCTGGTCACTTTGGAATCATAATCTGATCATAGAAACATCTACATGGAGTTCATGTATGACCTCAAAGGGTTCCTCTACTTCCCTCCCTCGCTTCACAATATGTTAATAGTTAAGGTCCTATTCAAAGTGCATTTGCAGTGTGCATTAGGTCTACGTGCTACGTGCACATATGCACAACCTGAGGCTCTCCAGGTGTTGTAAAACTACAACTCCCAGCATGCCCAGACTGCCTACAGCTATCAGCCTACAGCAGGGCCTGGTGGGAGTTGTAGTTTTACAACAGCTAGAGAGCCACAGGTTGACCATGCCTGAAATGATGGGCCCCAATGTGAATAGAGCTTTTCTTGGCTTCCTAGGAATTTAGCAATTGTGAGGATATTAGATTTTGAGCCTGATTTAACAAAGGGGTTGGTATGTGTAAATCCTTGTACATTTCTGTGGAATATGTTAGCACTAAATAAATAATAAAACAAAGCTGAAAAAGATGCATAGGCACTACTTTAGAATAGTAGATGTTAGAAAATCCCTAAGATGGAGAACTGCCTATTTGATTTCTGTAGCAGGCTTTAAATATACACTATATGGCCAAAAGTATTGACAGACAGCTCTTAATCATAGAATTCAGGTGTTTCATTCAGTGCCACAGGTGTGTAAAATCCAGCCGCTAGCCATACAGTCTGTATTTACAAACATTTGTGATCGAATGGGTCATTCAAAAGAGCTCAGTGAATTTCAGTGTGGTCCTGTAATAGGATGTCACTGTTTCTGAAATTTCTTCTCCCCTATACATTTCAGTCAACTCAGAGTAGTATTAAGTCAAAGTGGAAACAGTTGCAGACTTTGTTAAATTACAGTGGGAGTGTTGGATTGTTGAGTCACCAATGTTCTGCTCACTCAATAACTGCAGAGTTCCAAACCTCCTCTGGCATTGACATCAGCATAAAACAGTGTGCTGGGAGCTTCATGGCATATGTTTCTATTTCTGAGAAGCTGCATGCTAGCCTTACAAGCACAATGCCAAACATTAGATGGAGTGGTATAAAGCACACCACCACTGGACTCTGGAGCAATGGAAACACGTTCTGTGGAGTGACATATCATGCTTGGGTAGCTAGCAGTCTGGATGAGTCTGGGTTTGGTTAATGCCAGGAGAACATTACCTGCCTGACTGCATTGTGCCAACTGTAAAGGCTGGTGAAGGAGGGATAACGCTATGGCTTTGTTTTTCAGGCGTTGGTCTAGGACCAGTGAAGGAAAATCTTAATTCTTCTGCATATTTTGGACAATTGCTTCCAACTTTGTAGATACAGTTTGGGGAGAACCTTTTCTGTACCAAGGTGACTGTGCCCCAATGCACAAAGCAAGGTCCATAAAGGTATTGTTGGGTGAGTTTGAGGTGAAAGAACATGATTGGCCCACACAAAGCCCTGACTGCATCCCCAATTAACACCTTTTAGATGAGCTACAATGTAGACTTAGACCCAGACACACAAAATTCCCACAAACACACTTAAGTAGAAGTTGTTTTAGCGCAAAACTGGAGCCAACACCATATTTATGACTGTGGATTTAGAATGTAATCCCATAAAAGCTTCTGTAGCTATATAATGGGGGAGATTTATGAAACTGGTATAAAGTAGATCTGGCTTAGTTGCCCATTGCAACAAATCAGATTCCACCTTTTATTTTCAAAAGGAGCTAGGCAACTAAGCCAGTTCTACTTTACACCAATTTGGTAAATATCCCCCAATTTGTCCACATAATCACAGGTCACTAATTATAGCTGTACTGTGTCTGTACTTTATACTGAGAATTACATTTTCTTTCCAGAAAAAGAGCCATTCTTGTACATGGGTTGTTTCTGGTATAGCAGCTCAGTCCTATCTATTCGAGTCACAGCCCATGGACAGATATTGCTTCTGTAACAAAGCCAGGCATCTTTTCTAATTTCACAAAAATTAAGAGATTCATTTATCTCCCTATACCTGGTTTTTGTGTTAGAAAGTTGCTTCTAAACACCCTTGTGACTAAAACTAGTCACAATTGGTGCATTCACATGACCCTTGCCTGTTTCTTGGTGTGTGGGCAAGACTTTCAGCCTGGGCACATTTATCATCATTTATGCCAGAAACTGTCGCAAATGATGACTGAAATCTATGGCAGCTATCAACATATGCCTAAAAATCAAGACCTAAAAACTTATGCTTAGCTCCAAGGATACAGTTGGTAGGAGAGGAATAATTTCTTAAGATTTCTGTACTCACTCCACCAACTTTACTTTCTGCCATGAACTGGGCAGCAGATACTTTCTCATGTATGGAGACCAATCCTATTTAGCCTCTGCAAACTGGACTTGTAATACAAGTGTGTCTAGTGCTAGCTATTTCTGAACCACGGCATAACCCTCTAACGGAGTACATTGCACTCAGGATTTGGTTTTCCCATAACATAGTAAACAATAATTGTATACAGAGATACTCTTAAAAGTTAGCAATTAACTGGTAAATTACAGCCAAGTCATTCCTACTGTATTTTAAAGGGAATCTGTCACCTCTGGAAGTTCCTATTACTGTAATTACAGTAATACATGTATAAATGACTCTGGATCAGTAGTTTGTATGTAAATATGCACCTCCATTCACCCGATATGCACCCATAAACTAGTAATGGAATACTTTGAGAGGACTTCTGTGCATGTGCACATAATGGAGAGGACTCCAGGAGAAGTCCTCTATGCACTCTATGGCTGGTTTGTGGGTGATAGTTGGGAAATGGAAGTGAATATCAACATACAAATTACTGATCTGCAGTCAGCAACAGGTTTTCTATACAAGTATCACCATGATAACCACCTTACATCTGGTGGCATTAGAGGCAGAGCTTGCTAAGAGCTCATTTGCATCACTTTCCTCCCATACTTAACAGAGTTGTTCGGGTTCAGAGCTGAACCTGGACATATCTCCATTTTCATCTAGGCGGCCCTCTGTTATGATCATTGGAGCATTTCATGCTCCAGTGCTCTCCTTTGCCCTGTGCTGAATTGCGCAGGGCAAGGGATTTTTATGGAGATCCAATGACATACCGGGCTCTCCATAGGAACTGCCAGACGGAGGCTCCAACCCAGCAGTGAGACCGGTGACATCACCGCCACTAATGGGTGGGCTTTAGCCTGTAAAATGGCTATGTCAGCGCTAAAGCCGGGCCATCAGACCTGGTGACATCACCGAAACTGCCTAGCAGTGTACCAAAGTAAACCAACAAGCCCTTGCCCTGTGTGATCCAGTGCAGGGCCCAGGGGCTGGAGGGGTGAAATTGTGGGTATTTCTGGGTCCAGCTCTGAACCCGGACAACCCCTTTAATTGGGGTTGCTGGAGGTGACATATTTCCTTTAATCCATATAGTGTTAAATGGGTTATTCTATAGGATAAATGATAAATGTTTAATTGCTGGAGGCCTCACCACTGGGACCCCCACTAATCACTAGACCAGGGCTCTCAAGCCCCGTTCCTGGAGCACTTAAAATGGGGCAATTTGAATTCTCTATGCAACTGATGGAGATAGCCTGTCTGCCCCATAGGCTGATTTTAATCAGTGTAAGTATAAAACCGTAGTCTGCTCTTAGTATAGAGGTATAGAGTGGGCTCTGCATGCATGTTAGTACCTGCATCCCTGGATTTAGTGGAGGCCTTTGAAGCACCAGAAATGGCAAAAGGCAGAATGGACCCAGCATGCATGTGGAACCAACACCCTCTGAATTATACGGAGGCCATTATGGCACATAACAGGTAGGATAGTGTTAGGTTCCCGTCTTACAGAGATCACCTTGATGTGTGGCAGACGGGCCCAGATACTTTTGTACAAAATATATTTGCCAAGAATCTCAAATTTACTAAATGAGTGCAGCATTAGCATCAAAATATTTTATATTATTATGGCATTTTTGTACTTTATTTGGTTTGTACAGTGCCTTTTCATTATATTTATTTTCTTTTCATTGTGTATCTAGCCATAGCAACGTGCACCTGCACACTGGGATGTGCTGACTGACCCCCCCTTTTTTTCTTTCTAGTTTGTATTGGAGTTGTGGCTACTCCATTTAGTCATGCACTCCTGACCAGCCTGTCTGCCCCATAGGCTGATTTTAATCGGTGTAAGTATAAAGCCGTAGTCTGCTCTTAGTATAGAGATGTAGAGTGTTAAATTCATATGCAAATGAGCACACGCAAGTGCCCAGACGTGGTGTTCAGTGTGTAGGAGCCCAGACTGCTCTGTCTTCTTTCATGGTTACTCTTCCCCAGCCTCTGCCTTTGCCCGCCCTCCTTGTATGACACAAGGGAATAGGAGGGCGGGTAAAGGCAAAGGCTGGGGAGGAGTAACCATGAAAGAAGGCAGAGCAGCCTGGGCTCCTACACATTGAACACCGCCCATTGGGCACTTGCGAGTGCTCATTTGCATATGAATTAAACATACTTTTTCCTGCATCTGCAAGTCTAAAGAAAATGACAAAGGTACTATTATATTCATGTGTAGGTGTGCTACAGAGCCATGTAAGCTCTGTATATGGTCATATAGTGGTGACAGACTCCCTTTAATATAAGTGTTTTGAAGAAAAACATGACTTGTTGGTGGAGAATACAAGCCATATTAAATAGATGTGTAATGTCCAGCCCTGCTGGATGCTGAATGCGTTAGGTGTAGATAATTTATAATATTCCACTCTGTCAACATACCAAATCCATTGCTTAGAATGTCAAAAGTTTCAAAAAAGTGCCATATTCCAAATGACTAGCAATGTTCCTCCTCCATAGATTCTTCCACATCCTCAAGATCCATTGAATGGTCGCGTAGAAGAATTTTCTTTTGAAGTTCTGTGTAGAAGTCCACACTTTCTGACACAGAGTGGATAGGTTTGTCTCTATAGAAATTCATTCCTTTGTGGTTGAGAAAGCAGGTTTGCTCCTTCAAGCTTTGCTGAAAAGCTTTCTGATTTCTTCGGAATTCCAGAACAGTTTTGGTGTAAGTGTTCAGAGTTGTGACAGCAGAAGCCATACAGCAGGTGAAAGACGCCCATGCAGTGCTAGAATAGAGAAGAAGGTTTTTCTTCAGTAAAAAAAAAAGGGACTCTTAAAACTAATTAGAAATGAGTATTTCTCTGTACTTTTGGCAAACAAATCATAGATAAACTTACTAAAATGCCCAACCGTAATCCCATGAATGTGGTCTCCAGTCCTCTGGTCCAAGGCTCACAGTAGCTTGGAAAACCTGAGTGTACATCATGTGTGCCACCATCCCTAGAAGTCCTGCAGAAAATACATCATGTTATTACCTCTTATTATATTAATAGCAACTGCGGCATCTAAGTGGCTTCAGTGGGAGGGAGCTCCCTTTTTCAGTCATCAGCACCACTAGGAATAGGATCATGGGCTGCTCATATTGAAACTGTATCTAGAGGTACAGTGAAGGCTCCAGGTCTGCCCTCTGTGTATTCCTGTTGTATTCTACTGACAGCATAATATATTGTACTACACAAGTTAAAATCCAAGTTAAAAATAAAAAACACAAAAATTTTCCATTGAAAAAAAAATGCTATTCAATGAAAAACAAATGGGAAAAAATCTTCTCCACATATTTGGTATTGCTGCATCTCTAACAACTTGAACAGTACAATTATCATGTACTTTATCCTCCATGGTGAACACTGTAAAAATGGCAGAATTGCTGTTTTTTGCTTATTCTCCATAAAAAATAAAAAAACCAGAATAAAAAGCAATCAAAACATCATACATACCACCAAAGTACACTAATGAAAACTACAAGTCATCCCACAAAAATCAAGCCAATACACAGCTCAATAGAAAGAAAAATAAAAAAGTTATAGGTTTTGGGATGTGGCAAAGCAAAAACATTTTTTAACGTGTTTTAAATGAGCAAAAGCAGAAAAAAATAAAAACTTTTGGGGTCATTTATCAAGCTGGTATGGTATGGTAGAACTGGCGTAGTTGCCCATAGCAATCAATCAGATTCCATCTTTCATTTTCCAAAGGAGCTGTCAAAAATGAAAGGTGGAACCTGATTGGTTTTTATTAGAGATGAGCGAGTAGTATTCGACCGAGCCGGTATTCGATCGAATACTATGCTATTCGTCATACTCGATTTCGATCGAGTATAACGGCGATGACGCACTTAAAATTCGTTTTCCCTCCCACCTTCCCTGGCGCTTTTTTTACATCAATCACTATGCGGGGGGGTATGACAGGTCCTCGGAGCACGCTGGCATCGCGAGAACGGCGTCTACATGCATTGGCTGGAAAAACCATGTGACCTCGAATCATAAAAACTCAGCTCTTCCTGCTCGTTCGCATATGCTGCATGAACGTAGTCAGGGACAGAGGCCCGAGCAGGGAGAGACAGGCTTTAGCTGTATGAAAGTCAGGCAGGACCCCAAAAGTATATAACAGAAGCTCAGAATATCGCATTTACCACCATATATACCGGCTACCAGCGGACAGGAGAGTGATTGACAGCCCTTATCAGGGCTACTATACTGCACGGTATATAGCTGATTCTAACTATATACACTCTGCACAGAACGGCTGCTTTATTGAGGGATAGCTGCTGGAGTAGGGACAGAGAGAGGCATTAGTGGTGTATTAGCATCCAATATACAAAACTATATTTGGCACTACTGTTGTGCGTTCTGTGTGTCAACAAAACCCTGTTATATACCTGGTGTGTATACGCACCATTTGACCTTCTGGCAGTATACGGCTGTATACGCCAAGTATTTTTCTTAAAAAAAAAGTATATTTGGCACCACTCTTGTGCGTTCTGTGTGCCAGAAAAACCCTGTTAATATACCTGGTGCGTATAGGCATCTAATGACCTTCTGGCAATATACGGCTGTATAGCCAAGTGTTCTCCTAAAAAATAAAGTATATTTTGCACCACTGTTGTGCATTCTGTGTGCCAGCAAAACCCTGTTAATATACCTGGTGCGTATAGGCATCTATTGACCTTCTAGCAGTATACGGCTGTATAGCCAAGTGTTCTCCAAAAAAATAAAGTATATTTTGCACCACTGTTGTGCGTTCTGTGTGCCAGCAAAACCCTGTTAATATACCTGGTGCGTATAGGCATCTATTGACCTTCTAGCAGTATACGGCTGTATAGCCAAGTGATCTCCTAAAAAATAAAGTATATTTGGCACCACTGTTGTGCGTTCTGTGTGCCAGCAAAACTCTGTTAATATACCTGGTGCGTATAGGCATCTATTGACCTTCTGGCAGTATACGGCTGTATAGCCAAGTGTTCTCTAAAAAAATAAAGTATATTTTGCACCACTGTTGTGCGTTCTGTGTGCCAGCAAAACTCTGTTAATATACCTGGTGCGTATAGGCATCTATTGACCTTCTAGCAGTATACGGCTGTATAGCCAAGTGTTCTCCTAAAAAATAAAGTATATTTGGCACCACTGTTGTGCGTTCTGTGTGCCAGCAAAACTCTGTTAATATACCTGGTGCGTATAGGCATCTATTGACCTTCTGGCAGTATACGGCTGTATAGCCAAGTGTTCTCTAAAAAAATAAAGTATATTTTGCACCACTGTTGTGCGTTCTGTGTGCCAGCAAAACTCTGTTAATATACCTGGTGCGTATAGGCATCTATTGACCTTCTAGCAGTATACGGCTGTATAGCCAAGTGTTCTCCTAAAAAATAAAGTATATTTGGCACCACTGTTGTGCGTTCTGTGTGCCAGCAAAACCCTGTTAATATACCTGGTGCGTATAGGCATCTATTGACCTTCTAGCAGTATACGGCTGTATAGCCAAGTGTTCTCCTAAAAAATAAAGTATATTTGGCACCACTGTTGTGCGTTCTGTGTGCCAGCAAAACTCTGTTAATATACCTGGTGCGTATAGGCATCTATTGACCTTCTGGCAGTATACGGCTGTATAGCCAAGTGTTCTCTAAAAAAATAAAGTATATTTTGCACCACTGTTGTGCGTTCTGTGTGCCAGCAAAACTCTGTTAATATACCTGGTGCGTATAGGCATCTATTGACCTTCTAGCAGTATACGGCTGTATAGCCAAGTGTTCTCCTAAAAAATAAAGTATATTTGGCACCACTGTTGTGCGTTCTGTGTGCCAGCAAAACTCTGTTAATATACCTGGTGCGTATAGGCATCTATTGACCTTCTGGCAGTATACGGCTGTATAGCCAAGTGTTCTGTAAAAAAATAAAGTATATTTGGCACCACTCTTGTGCGTTCTGTGTGCCAGCAAAACTCTGTTAATATACCTGGTGCATATAGGCATCTATTGACCTTCTGGCAGTATACGGCTGTATAGCCAAGTGTTCTCTAAAAAAATAAAGTATATTTTGCACCACTGTTGTGCGTTCTGTGTGCCAGCAAAACCCTGTTAATATACCTGGTGCGTATAGGCATCTATTGACCTTCTAGCAGTATACGGCTGTATACGCCAAGTGTTCTCCTACAAAAATTTATATTTTGCAGAACGCGTGGCAAAAAAAAGTTAAACACCTGAAATGCGGAGGGCTAGCGCAAAGGGATGTGGACGTGGACGAGGACGGGGGTGCGGAAATACTGGTGGGGGCACAAACCGCGTTGAAGCCAGTGGGGATACAATGCGTGCTGGTGAGGGGCAGCCAGCATTCCGCTCATCCAGCATCCCTGCCTTTATGGGACAGTTAAGCGGGGGGCGGTTTACACCGCTGTTGAGGCCTGAGCAGCGTGAACAGGTGGTGCAATGGATAGCCGATAATGCTTCCACTCACTTGTCCACCACCCAGTCATCCACACAGTCTCACTCTGACCCTCCTTCCTCCCAATCTGGCCAACAGAGTCATCCCACCCTTGACTCCTCCCAGGAGCTCTTTTCGGGTCCTTTTCCAGATGTGCTGCAAGAATCCCAGGAGCTACCAGAGGAATTTGTTTGTAGTGATGCCCAAACACTTGAGTATCCGCCATCTCCTGGTGATGTGGACCCGGAACCAGCATCTGTTATCTTGAGCGATGATGATGAGATGCAGTTGTCATCAAGGGAGGCTGTTGGAATGTCCAGTGGGCAGGAGGAGGAGCAGAGTGAGGAAGTGGAAGAGGAGGTGGTGGACGACGAAATGACCGACCCCACTTGGCCAGGGGTGATGTCCAGCGGGGAAAGCAGTGAAGATGTGGTGGTCTGCGCATCACCAAAAAAGGCAGCAAGAGGCAGAGGGATGTCCAGAGGCAGAGGACAGTCCAGACAGAGAAGGCAGGCCACAGCCAGCAGGGCCAAAGCTCTTCCCGGCAGCAGGCAGTCGCGCGAAGCTCCCCCATCGAGGCCTCGTACTTCTGTGGTGTGGAGATTTTTTAATGTTTGCGCGGACGACAAACTGAGCGCGGTTTGCGCACTCTGCCACTCAAAACTGAGTAGGGGCTCTGAGAAGAGCAATCTGACCACCTCAGGCATGCGGCGTCACTTGGAAGTCAAGCACTGGGCTGAGTGGGAGAGAGCAAACGCAATACAACCTGCGCCCGGTCTTGCTGCCACTGCCTCTTCCCCTTTGTTGTGTGCTGCCACTGCGGTCCAGACCTCCAGCCAGCACACCTCCACATCTGCCTCTGCCTCGGCTACTTTGGGGCCTTCTCCTTCAGCCTCCCCTTCCCCCGCCTCTTCGCCTGCACCTTCATACTCCTCGTCCCATCAACTGTCCATCTCGCAGGCGTTCGACCGCAGGCGGAAGTACGCCTCGAGTCACCCCCAAGCCCAAGCCTTAAACTGCCACATCTCCAAACTGCTGGCCCTGGAGATGTTGCCGTTTAGGCTTGTGGAGACGCAGGCCTTCCGCGACCTGATGGCGGCTGCCGCACCTCGCTATTCCGTCCCTAGCCGCCACTACTTTTCCAGGTGTGCTGTCCCCGCCCTGCACCAACACGTGTCGCGTAACATCAGGCGGGCCCTGAGTTACGCAGTCAGCGCAAAGGTCCACTTGACCACCGACTCGTGGACAAGCGCTTGCGGCCAGGGACGCTACATCTCTTTGACAGCACACTGGGTGAATGTTGTGGAAGCGGGGACGGGGTCGCAAACAGAGACGGCCTACCTACCACCCCCGCCCAAGATTGCCAGCACGGGTTCTGATAAACCCCCCTCCTCCTCCTCCTCTGCCTTAACATCGCCCTCAGCCGCTAGCTGGAAGCGTTGCAGCACTGGCGCGGGGAGACGTCAGCAGGCGGTGCTTAAGCTCATCAGCTTGGGCGACAGGAAGCACAGCGCCCCAGAGGTGAGGGACGCCATATTGCAGCAGACGGAGATGTGGCTGTCGCCGCTGCAGCTAGGACCAGGCATGGTCGTGTGCGATAACGGCCGTAACCTGGTGGCGGCTCTGGAGCTTGCCGAACTCAATCACGTACCATGCCTGGCCCACGTTTTTAATTTGGTAGTCCAAAAATTTTTAAAGACTTACCCCAACCTGGCAGAGCTACTGGTGAAAGTGCGGCGCTTGTGCGCTCACTTTCGGAAGTCAACTGTAGCTGCTGCTAGCTTAAAAAAACTCCAGCAATGCCTCCATTTGCCTGAACATCGGCTGTTGTGCGACCTGCCCACTCGCTGGAATTCCACCTATTCCATGTTGGCCAGGGTGTGTGAGCAGCAGAGAGCATTGATGGAGTACCAGATGATGAATCCACGCGTGCCTCCAACTCAGCTCCCTCAGTTTGCCAACCACGAGTGGCCATGGATGGCAGACATATGCGATGTATTGCGTATCTTTGAGGAGTCCACCAAGAAGGTCAGCAGCGAGGACGCTATAGTGAGCCTAACCATCCCGCTCCTATGCGTCCTTAAAGAAACGCTCATCGCAATAAGGGAGAACGCATTGCACACAGAGGAGACGGGGATAGGAGGAGACGCAACGGAGCTAGACAGTCAGACCACACTTTTGTCTGCTTCACGGTGGCAGTTGCAGGAGGAGGAGGATGAGGAGGAGGACGACGTGGAGGTGGCTGTGGAAGAGGAGGAGGATGCTGGCGGCGAGGGTAGCAGTCAGGCTGTGTGCGTCCCATTGGTTCAGCGAGGATGGGGCGGAGAGGAGGCGGAAGAGGAGGAAATGGCAAATGATCCTTCTGGTGGGGGTAGTGACGTCATGCCTATTCAGAGTCTGGCACACATGGCTGACTTCATGCTGGGCTGCTTTTCCCGGGACACACGTGTTGTCCGGATATTGGAGAACAAACTATACTGGGTCTTCGCACTCCTGGACCCCCGGTATAAAGATAACTTCTCCTCTTTTATTCCGGTAGAGGAGAGGACGAATCGATTGCTGGAATACCAGAGGGAACTCGTGCAGAACATGATGGAGATTTTCCCACCCACCATCGCTGGCGGCAGAGAGGACAGTGTCTCCCGGAGTCTGACAACATCGATCAGGCCCACAGCCACCAGGGGAACACTCTCCAAGGTGTGGGACACGTTCATGGCACCCCCTCGTGCAACTTCCATCACTGCGGGTCCCACTATCAGCAGGAGGGACAAGTATCGGTGGATGTTGCGGGAGTACCTGGCAGACCGTACCCCTGTCCTCCCCGATCCCTCGGCGCCCTACACTTACTGGGTCTCCAAGTTGGACACGTGACTGGAACTGTCCCTGTACGCCTTGGAGGTGCTTGCCTGCCCTGCCGCCAGCGTGCTATCAGAAAGGGTGTTCAGCGCAGCCGGGGGCATTATAACCGATAAGCTCAGCCGCCTGTCAACCGACAGTGCCGACAGGCTGACGCTAATCAAAATGAACAGCAAGTGGATTGACCCGGACTTTGCTTCTACAACAGTGGAAAGCAGCCAACAGTGAAGTGCCATCTGTATGAAGAGCCATTGGGCCTCCACACAATTTTTAAGAGGTCTCAGCTCTTGGGCCTCCACACAATTTTTAAGAGGTCTCAGCTCTTGGGCCTCCACACAATTTTTAAGAGGTCTCAGCTCTTGGGCCTCCACACAATTTTTAAGAGGTCTCAGCTCTTGGGCCTTAATACAATTTTTAAGAGGTCTCAGCTCTTGGGCCTCCACACAATTTTTAAGAGGTCTCAGCTCTTGGGCCTCCACACAATGTTTAAGAGGTCTCAGCTCTTGGGCCTTAAAACAATTTTTAAAAGGTCTCAGCTCTTGGGCCTTAATACAATTTTTAAGAGGTCTCAGCTCTTGGGCCTCCACACAATTTTTAAGAGGTCTCACCTCTTGGGCCTCCACATAATTTTTTCGAGGGCTCACCTAAAAATATCTTCACAACAAGGACCTTAGAGCCCTCGATGGGAGAGCTTTGTATGGGGGCCTGTTATAGGGAAGAGATGCGGCCCTGTGGGCTCTAGCCTGCCTTCTCCATAAGCCTCTGGCCACCCCACGGCCTCTTCCTGCCTTTTGCGGTCCTACGCATCCCTCAACATCCCCACTGCTTTACCTGCTAGACATGACACTGGGCCAGGTCGGGTCACTGACATCTCAAGCGCCAACAATTTGGGCATTTTAAGGCTTCTGCATGTGTTTGAGTTGTTTTTACATTTTAAAGAAGACATGTCTGACCACATCTCACACACACACACAATGACAATTAGGGGTGGGGTCTATTTGCTTTCCCCCTTGCCTATGCCATCTGTGGTTGTCATAGGCAACGTGATTTTAAGGGGTGCAGAATTTTTTCTTCTTTTTTTGTACAGTTTGGCTTGGGGTCCATGGCAATGTAGAGGAAAGAAGGTTTCCTTGTATTGTCTCACTTTACATAGAAGTTATATTGTGTTTGGAGTGTATTGTTGAGAGGCTGTGGCGTAATAGTGCGACTTGGGCGCGTTATATGCACCCAGACATGCTTCCCCTGCTGTCACAGTTGCATTCCAGCAGTGTTGGCATCATTTTCTGAGGTTTCAGGGTGGACTTGGTGACCTCCAAGTGGTCGAATTGAGATTTCCAAGTGGCGAGCATTTTTTTCCCATAGACTATAATGGGATTCGATATTCGGTCGAATAGTCGAATAACGCGGTCTATTTGAATCGAAATTCGAACTTTCGAATATTTCACTACTCGCTCATCTCTAGTTCTTATGAACAACTAAGCCAGTTCTACTTAAACCAGTTTGATAAATGACCCCATATGTATTTGGTATCATTGTGATTGAACTGACCCAGAGAATAAAGTTATCATATTATTTGTTCTGCAAAGTGAATATTGCAGAATTTACAACCTCCAGAACCTCCATTCACCTCCAGAAATAAAAATTGCTTGGTCACTAAATTAATGAGACAAGAGGTTCCTTGGATTTTATCCTAATTTACTATAAGACAGGAGCTACCTACTGATATGTGATCCGCCAAATCAAGTTTCAAAAAATTCACACAAACAAAAACATTTGAACGACTTGTCTGCACCTTGCTCCATGGTGATCATTTTAAAATTAACCCTTTCAGTACCGAGCCACTTTTCACCTTAAATCCCAGGCCGATTTTTGCAAATCTGACATGTGTTACTTTATGTGGTAATAACTTTAGAACGCTTTTACTTATCCAGGCCATTCTGAGACTGTTTTCTCGTGACACATTGTACTTCATGAAAGTCATAAATTTGAGTCAATATATTTCACCTTTATTTATGAAATCCCAAATTTAACAAAAAATAAAAAAATTTTCAATTTTCAAAATTTCAATTTCCCTGCTTTTAAAACAGAGAGTGATACCTCATAAAATATTTATTACTTAACATCCTCCATATGTCTACTTTATGTTGGCATCATTTTGTAAATGTCATTTTATTTTTTTAGGAAGTTAGAGGGCTTAGAAGTTTAGAAGCAATTTTTCAAATTTTCAACAAAATTTCCCAGACCATTTTTTTGAGCACCAATTCAGTTATAGTGAATTTGTGATTCAAGTGATTTTGTGAGGCTTACCTAATGGAAACCACCCAAAAATGACCCCATTTTAGAAACTACACCCCTCAAATTATAAAAAACTGATGTTACAAACTTTGTTAACCCTTGAGGTGTTCCACAAGAATGAAAGGAAAATGGAGGTGAAATTTCAAAATTTCACTTTTTTGGTAAATTATTCATGTTAATAATTTTTTTTTTTGCAACACAGCTAGAGTTAACAGCAAACTAAACCTCAATATGCATTACTCTGATTCTGAAGTTTACGGAAATACCCCATATGTGGTGGTAATCTGCTCTATGGGCACGTGGCAGTGGTCAGAAGAAAAGGAGCGCCATATGGATTTTGGAGGCAGATTTTGCTAGAATGGTTTTAAGGCACCATTTTGTATTTTAAGAGACCCTGACGTACCCCTAGAGTGGAAACCCTCAAAAAGTGACCCCATTTTGGAAACTACACCCCTTAAAGAATATATTAAGGGGGGTACTGACCACTTTGACCCCCTAAGCATTTTTACGGAATTTGGAAACACTTGGCTGTGAAAATGAAAAGTTTCATTTCTTCCAATAAAATGTTGCTTTAGCCCCAAATTTTTCAATTTCACAAGGGGTAACAGGAGAAAAGCACGCCATAATTTCTTACTTATTTTCTCCTGAATACGGCAACGTCCCATATGTGGTGGTAAACTGCTATAGGGGCACATGGCAGGACTCAGAACAGAAGGAGCGCCATATGGATTTTGCAGCACAGATTTTGATGGATTGGTTTGCGGGAGACATTGATTTTTATTTTTTTTGAGTTATTGTCTTATGTGGGGTCTTATTTTTTGCGGGATGAGGTGACATTTTCATTGGTACCATTTTGGGGTACATAAGACTTTTTGATCGCTTGGTATTACACTTTTTGTGAGTCAAGGTGAAAAAAAATAGCTTTTTTGACATAGTTTTTTTTTTTTTCTTACAGCATTCACCTGAAGGGGAAAATCATTTGATATTTTTTATAGAGCAGGTTGTTACGGACGCGGCAATACCCAATATGTCTATTATTTTTACTTTTGTTAAGTTTTACACAGTAAATTAATTTTTGAACAGAATTAAATCTTGTTTTTGTGTTGCCATTTTCTAACGGTCCTATTTTTTTATATTTCTGGCGATTGTCTCAGGTAGGGTCTCATTATTTGCGGGACGAGATGACGGTTTGATTGGTACCATTTTGGGGTAAATACGCCTTTTTGATCGCCTGCTATTATACTTTTTGTGAGGCAAGAGGGGAAAAAATGGCTGTTTTGGCATGTTTTTTTTTTTTTAATTTTTACAGCATTCACCTGGGAGGCCATCTCATGTAATATTTTTATAGAGCAGGTTGTATGGACGCGGCAATACCCAATATGTCTAACATTTTTACACATTAGATGCATTTTTGAACAGAATAAAATCCTTTTTTTGTGTTGCCATTTTCTGAGAGCCATATTTTTTTTATTTTTTGTGCGATTGTCTTAGGTAGGGTCTAATTTTTTGCGGGACGAGATGAAGGTTTGATTGGTACCATTTTGGGATTAACACATCTTTTTTATCGCTTGGTATTACACTTTTTGTGAGGCAAGGTGACCAGAAAATGGCTTTTTTTACACTGTTTTTACTTTTTAATTTTTACGGCATTCACCTAGCGGGTGAGTCATGTGATATTTTTATAGAGCCAGTCGATACGGACGCGGCGATACCTAATATGCCTACATTTCTTTTTTTCCCTATTTTTTGCAATTTTTTTAACTTTATTTTGGGAAAAGGACGCTTTTTTTTGTTTACTTGAAATTGAAACTTACAGCTTCCTGCCTGTGAGATCGCTGACCGCAGCAGTGCGAAGGTTAATGCACCGATTTCACCGATGCCAGTGCATACAGCAGGGGTCCGGCTATCGGCCACTGCCAGACCCCTGTAGCTGATCGGGCGAGCGCAGCTCGTAGCAGTACAGCGCTGGGATTTTTGTGTCAGCTTCCAGCGCCGTACATGTATCCTAAGGGTTAAACTCTGGGTACCATGTTAGGCTACTTTCACATGAGCATTTTTGCAGGATCCGTCATGGATTTGCAAAAACGCTTTCAAGACTGATCCGTTTTGTCCTAATGCATTCTGAATGGAAAAGGATCCGTCCAGAATGTATCAGTTTTGCTTCAGTTCAGTCAGCATTCTGCTTTGGAGGTGGACACTAAAATGCTGCTTGCTGCGTTTTGGTGTCCGCATGACGAAACTGATCCAAACGGATCCGTCATGACTCACAATGTACTTCAATGGGGACGGATACATTTTCTCAGACGCAATAGGAAACGGATCCGTCCCCCATTGACTTTCAATGGAGTTCATGACGGATCCGTCTTGGCTTTTTAAAAGATAATATAACCGGATCCGTTCAGAACGGATGCAGACGGTTGTGTTATCATGACGGAACCATTTTTGCTGATCAATGACAGATCCAGCAAAAACGCTGGTGTGAAAGTAGCCTTAGGCAGCAGTAGATAAAGAAGAAAAAATTGAGTCCTCAGTCGTTGATACCTGGCTTAATGGCTAAGAAATGAGAACAAAACAGCAGGCTTTAGAGACTACTTAGGCCTCTTCATCAGGCCTGTTTTTTTATTAAGATATTTTTTAGGTATTTCAGTTTTGCAGAGGCCTTGAGGTGCCAAAGAAAAACCCACCAAGAGACCTCATCTTTGGGGGTTTTGACAATTTTGACCTCACATGTGTTTCAAAGAATTTATTAGAAAAAGCCTATGCAATTAAAAAAAATACATTTCTTCAATAATATGTAGTTTTAGTGCAAGCATTCTGATTCTCATACAGTATAACAGGAGAAAATCCAGCCCAAAATTTGTAACGCAATTTCTCCCAAGTATGGCAATACCATATATCTGGTCGTAAACTGCCATTTGGATATACAGCAGGCTTCAGTGTGGAAGGAATGCTACCTGGTTTTTTAAGCAAAGATTTTTCTGAAATGGTTTTTGGTTGCCATGTTGCATTTGCACAGCTTCTAAGGTAGCCGTACAGGTGAAAGCCCTGAGAAGTGAACCCATTTTTTAAACCACATATCTTAAGGCATTCATCTAGATGTATATCAATAATTTTGACCCCACATGTATCATCCCAAATTTAAAAGGGCATTTGAGCACATTAAAAATGTTGTATTATGACCTTCAATTGGTTTAAAAAATAAACCAGCTTAAACTCACCTTGCTAATCCCCCACCACTGCCATTCTGACAGTGCACAGGTCTCTGCTGTGTTCCACTTTCTGCTCCTGTTCTGAATACGACAGGAAAGGCTGGGCTTGATGTTCAGCCAATCACTGACTGCAGCAATGGCCCGCTTCAGCCAGTGATTGGCTGAACATCAGTTCCAGCCATTTACTGACATGTTGAGAACTGGAGCAGGAAGTGAAGACAGGATGAGTATATTGGTTTATTTTTTTTTACACAGTTTTTGTTGCTGTTATCTGCTTGGCGCATATCAGAGCTCAGAAGGAAAGGTGTGGCATGAGACATTTGGGGCTTACTCTGGTTATATGTGGTAGGAGTAATCACGGAAAGGAAAGGGGACGCTAAAACTAAGGGGGGAGACACACTTCACAATTAGGAAGTAAGAAAATGTCCTATCAATGCACAATCACAGCTGTGAAATGAAAACACACCATGTGTAAATAAAACATCATACAGGTGTGTATGCTGAGGTGCACCATGGAGGACATTTAATTTATCACACGGAACCTGCCATTCAATACAGTTAGCTTGTACAGAAAAAGAATGGGGTAGTAGTGTGAATAAAGACCTATAGTGGTAGTGCAATGGACTCACACATCTTACAACCAAGGGGTGAATGAGAGCACTGCCCTTTGGTGTGGGTGAGATCACAAAGCCCTAGCAGGGAAAAGGACCAGACACAGCTAGCAATGTCCCTATTCAATTCAGCACACCCTGCAAAAGTGCCAGCATATCAAGTGCTGCAGGTGTGCAAGGGGATAAAGCCTATAGAACCTTTTCCATTCAACAATCCTGCATAGGACATGTCTACCTAAATCACAGTCATCCACTACAGGGTGATGGGGAAAGAAGACCGTTTGCCCACCTTATGACCAGATACAGGAAAATGCTGCGATATACATTGCATATCTGGTATGGGCAACATAGGTCATACTTATTAGCAGTGACGCCACCCCAATAACAGATAACCCTGTTACCATACGGTGTGGAGACAGCCAACCCTAAATAGGCGCCTATTCTCCATTCCCACCAGGGCCCATTCTTCAGATAGCAGCAGGTCAAGAGTTGGCATCTTCACCTATTAGATATTCATGGCATATACTGTGGAACACTGTGGAATTACTGTTGATACATGATTTTGCGGTACACAATATCATGTTCTAAGCATTACACCTCATCTTATTTTCTGAATGATACTATAACTATATATGCATAATGTAAGTGCATAAATATGCAACATGTGCATAATTTACCGATTTGTAATGGAAGGAGTGAATCATAGCTTAAAACCATGTTGTAGAGAAAAATTTTGTTACCTGAAAGCACTGAGGACATTGCAGCAAATGCGTTCAGCTTCAGTCCACACACAGGGTTTCCAGTGTAAATAATTTCCAGTAGCAGCAGCACAAAGCTAATAATTAACAGTGTAATGTACACTAGTTCCGATCCCAATGAAAGCCATAGGATCCCTGTAAATGAGAACCGAAAAGTAATGATATGCAGTATTTATTAGCAAACCAGTGGCTTGGGTGCAGTGATTGGATTTATTTTTACTAGTTATTTCGTTTAGTGCCACCATATGCTGCAGAACTTTACAAACATCAGTCCTCAGTGGGGTGTTTGAGTGGAGGGGTCCGCATGCTAGCTCTGATCCCGGCAACTGCAGCAATGTGTCAGCTGCATTTCACAGCTGGTATCTGCCAAAAATAGCACATACACAGGTCCTTCTCTGCATAAGTGGGCAGGAGATTAAAATCACAATGTAAAGTTACAACGTTTAGCAGGATGAGATTCACATTTTGGTTTGTTTGGCTTCTGCAGCTGCTAATCTTTACAGTATATAGCAGCTGCATGCAGCTGTTCTGTAACAAATCCATCAGACTGGTTTTTCAAAGCTTTTGGCATAAATCAGCTTAGAATTTTTTCTGGAGAGGTCAGAGGAGTCTCGAGAACAAGCTGTCAGGCAACCAGTCTGACAGATTTATTAAAGAACAGCATTCTGCAGCTGCTATGTACTGTGAGATTTGGAACCTGCAGAAGCAAAACAAACTATTTTTTTTCATTTTAAAATCTTTTACAATAATGTTTTTTTTTCAAAATACATACAAATCAATTCTGAAAGAATATGGTTTAGAAAGTACCATAGCCTTTAACTTCCCAACTAGAGATGAGCGAGTAGTGTTCGATCGAGCTGGTATTCGATCGAATACTACGATATTCGGCGTGCTCGATTTCTTTCGAGTATAACGGCGATGGCGCACTTAGAATTCGTTTCCCCTCCCACCTTCCCTGGCGCTCTTTTTCCACCAATCACCATGCAGGGGGGGTATGACAGGCACGCTGAGCACGCTGGCAGCGCGAAAACAGCGTCTACATGCATTGGCTGGAAAAACCATGTGACCTCGAATATTAAAAACTCAGCTCTTCCTGCTCGTACGCATATGCTGCGTGAACTTAGTCAGGGACAGAGGCTGGAGAAGGGAGAGACAGATTTTAGCTGTTGGACAGGCAGGAGCGTGATTAAAAGCCCTTATCAGGGCTACTACAGTGGACTTCAGTGATAGCTTACTACAATATAGACTTTACAGAGAACGGCTGCTGTATTCAGGATAGCTGCTGGAGTAGGGACAGAGAGAGGCATAGTGGTGTATTAGGTGCCTGCTACATACCAAACTATATTTGGCACTACTGCTGTGTACCTTGAAAAAATACAATATATAGGCCTTATAACTGGCAACTGTACTGTGCGTTCTCTTGCAAAGTAATTTCTCATAACTGGTGTTCATACACACCGTCTGATCACTTAATACACGGCTGGTGTACCTTTGAAAAATACAATATATAGGCCTTATAACTGGCAACTGTACTGTGCGTTCTCTTGCAAAGTAATTTCTCATAACTGGTGTTCATACACACCGTCTGATCACTTAATACACGGCTGTGTACCTTGAAAAAATACAATATATAGGCCTTATAACTGGCAACTGTACTGTGCGTCTCTTGCAAAGTAAATTTCTCATAACTGGTGTTCATACACACCGTCTGATCACTTAATACACGGCTGTGTACCTTGAAAAATACAATATATAGGCCTTATAACTGGCAACTGTACTGTGCGTTCTCTTGCAAAGTAATTTCTCATAACTGGTTGTTCATACACACCGTCTGATCACTTAAGTACACTGCTGTGTACCTTGAAAAATACAATATATAGGCCTTATAACTGGCAACTGTACTGTGCGTTCTCTTGCAAAGTAATTTCTCATAACTGGTGTTCATACACACCGTCTGATCACTTAATAAAAGGCCTGTGTACCTTGAAAAATACAATATATAGGCCTTATAACTGGCAACTGTACTGTGCGTTCTCTTGCAAAGTAATTTCTCATAAACTGGTGTTCATACACACCGTCTGATCACTTAATAAAAGGCCTGTGTACCTTGAAAAATACAATATATAGGCCTTATAACTGGCAACTGTACTGTGCGTTCTCTTGCAAAGTAATTTCTCATAACTGGTGTTCATACACACCGTCTGATCACTTAATAAAAGGCCTGTGTACCTTGAAAAATACAATATATAGGCCTTATAACTGGCAACTGTACTGTGCGTTCTCTTGCAAAGTAATTTCTCATAACTGGTGTTCATACACACCGTCTGATCACTTAATAAAAGGCCTGTGTACCTTGAAAATACAATATATAGGCCTTATAACTGGCAACTGTACTGTGCGTTCTCTTGCAAAGTAATTTCTCATAACTGGTGTTCATACACACCGTCTGATCACTTAATAAAAGGCCTGTGTACCTTGAAAAATACAATATATAGGCCTTATAACTGGCAACTGTACTGTGCGTTCTCTTGCAAAGTAATTTCTCATAACCTGGTGTTCATACACACCGTCTGATCACTTAATAAAAGGCTGTGTACCTTGAAAAATACAATATATAGGCCTTATAACTGGCAACTGTACTGTGCGTTCTCTTGCAAAGTAATTTCTCATAACTGGTGTTCATACACACCGTCTGATCACTTAATACACGGCTGTGTACCTTGAAAAATACAATATATAGGCCTTATAACTGGCAACTGTACTGTGCATTCTCTTGCAAAGTAATTTCTCATAACTGGTGTTCATACACACCGTCTGATCACTTAATAAAAGGCCTGTGTACCTTGAAAAATACAATATATAGGCCTTATAACTGGCAACTGTACTGTGCGTTCTCTTGCAAAGTAATTTCTCATAACTGGTGTTCATACACACCGTCTGATCACTTAATACACGGCTGTGTACCTTGAAAAATACAATATATAGGCCTTATAACTGGCAACTGTACTGTGCGTTCTCTTGCAAAGTAATTTCTCATAACTGGTGTTCATACACACCGTCTGATCACTTAATAAAAGGCCTGTGTACCTTGAAAAATACAATATATAGGCCTTATAACTGGCAACTGTACTGTGCGTTCTCTTGCAAAGTAATTTCTCATAACTGGTGTTCATACACACCGTCTGATCACTTAATAAAAGGCCTGTGTACCTTGAAAAATACAATATATAGGCCTTATAACTGGCAACTGTACTGTGCGTTCTCTTGCAAAGTAATTTCTCATAACTGGTGTTCATACACACCGTCTGATCACTTAATAAAAGGCCTGTGTACCTTGAAAATACAATATATAGGCCTTATAACTGGCAACTGTACTGTGCGTTCTCTTGCAAAGTAATTTCTCATAACTGGTGTTCATACACACCGTCTGATCACTTAATAAAAGGCCTGTGTACCTTGAAAAATACAATATATAGGCCTTATAACTGGCAACTGTACTGTGCGTTCTCTTGCAAAGTAATTTCTCATAACTGGTGTTCATACACACCGTCTGATCACTTAATAAAAGGCCTGTGTACCTTGAAAAATACAATATATAGGCCTTATAACTGGCAACTGTACTGTGCGTTCTCTTGCAAAGTAATTTCTCATAACTGGTGTTCATACACACCGTCTGATCACTTAATACAAGGCCTGTGTACCTTGAAAAATACAATATATAGGCCTTATAACTGGCAACTGTACTGTGCGTTCTCTTGCAAAGTAATTTCTCATAACTGGTGTTCATACACACCGTCTGATCACTTAATAAAAGGCCTGTGTACCTTGAAAAATACAATATATAGGCCTTATAACTGGCAACTGTACTGTGCGTTCTCTTGCAAAGTAATTTCTCATAACTGGTGTTCATACACACCGTCTGATCACTTAATACAAGGCCTGTGTACCTTGAAAAATACAATATATAGGCCTTATAACTGGCAACTGTACTGTGCGTTCTCTTGCAAAGTAATTTCTCATAACTGGTGTTCATACACACCGTCTGATCACTTAATAAAAGGCCTGTGTACCTTGAAAAATACAATATATAGGCCTTATAACTGGCAACTGTACTGTGCGTTCTCTTGCAAAGTAATTTCTCATAACTGGTGTTCATACACACCGTCTGATCACTTAATAAAGGCCTGTGTACCTTGAAAAATACAATATATAGGCCTTATAACTGGCAACTGTACTGTGCGTTCTCTTGCAAAGTAATTTCTCATAACTGGTGTTCATACACACCGTCTGATCACTTAATAAAAGGCCTGTGTACCTTGAAAAATACAATATATAGGCCTTATAACTGGCAACTGTACTGTGCGTTCTCTTGCAAAGTAATTTCTCATAACTGGTGTTCATACACACCGTCTGATCACTTAATAAAAGGCCTGTGTACCTTGAAAAATACAATATATAGGCCTTATAACTGGCAACTGTACTGTGCGTTCTCTTGCAAAGTAATTTCTCATAACTGGTGTTCATACACACCGTCTGATCACTTAATAAAGGCCTGTGTACCTTGAAAAATACAATATATAGGCCTTATAACTGGCAACTGTACTGTGCGTTCTCTTGCAAAGTAATTTCTCATAACTGGTGTTCATACACACCGTCTGATCACTTAATAACAAGGCCTGTGTACCTTGAAAAATACAATATATAGGCCTTATAACTGGCAACTGTACTGTGCGTTCTCTTGCAAAGTAATTTCTCATAACTGGTGTTCATACACACCGTCTGATCACTTAATAAAAGGCCTGTGTACCTTGAAAAATACAATATATAGGCCTTATAACTGGCAACTGTACTGTGCGTTCTCTTGCAAAGTAATTTCTCATAACTGGTGTTCATACACACCGTCTGATCACTTAATAAAAGGCCTGTGTACCTTGAAAAATACAATATATAGGCCTTATAACTGGCAACTGTACTGTGCGTTCTCTTGCAAAGTAATTTCTCATAACTGGTGTTCATACACACCGTCTGATCACTTAATAAACGGCCTGTGTACCTTGAAAAATACAATATATAGGCCTTATAACTGGCAACTGTACTGTGCGTTCTCTTGCAAAGTAATTTCTCATAACTGGTGTTCATACACACCGTCTGATCACTTAATAAACGGCCTGTGTACCTTGAAAATACAATATATAGGCCTTATAACTGGCAACTGTACTGTGCGTTCTCTTGCAAAGTAATTTCTCATAACTGGTGTTCATACACACCGTCTGATCACTTAATAAAGGCCTGTGTACCTTGAAAAATACAATATATAGGCCTTATAACTGGCAACTGTACTGTGCGTTCTCTTGCAAAGTAATTTCTCATAACTGGTGTTCATACACACCGTCTGATCACTTAATAAAAGGCCTGTGTACCTTGAAAAATACAATATATAGGCCTTATAACTGGCAACTGTACTGTGCGTTCTCTTGCAAAGTAATTTCTCATAACTGGTGTTCATACACACCGTCTGATCACTTAATAAAAGGCCTGTGTACCTTGAAAAATACAATATATAGGCCTTATAACTGGCAACTGTACTGTGCGTTCTCTTGCAAAGTAATTTCTCATAACTGGTGTTCATACACACCGTCTGATCACTTAATAAAAGGCCTGTGTACCTTGAAAAATACAATATATAGGCTTATAACTGGCAACTGTACTGTGCGTTCTCTTGCAAAGTAATTTCTCATAACTGGTGTTCATACACACCGTCTGATCACTTAATAAAAGGCCTGTGTACCTTGAAAAATACAATATATAGGCCTTATAACTGGCAACTGTACTGTGCGTTCTCTTGCAAAGTAATTTCTCATAACTGGTGTTCATACACACCGTCTGATCACTTAATAAAAGGCCTGTGTACCTTGAAAAATACAATATATAGGCCTTATAACTGGCAACTGTACTGTGCGTTCTCTTGCAAAGTAATTTTCTCATAACTGGTGTTCATACACACCGTCTGATCACTTAATAAAAGGCCTGTGTACCTTGAAAAATACAATATATAGGCCTTATAACTGGCAACTGTACTGTGCGTTCTCTTGCAAAGTAATTTCTCATAACTGGTGTTCATACACACCGTCTGATCACTTAATAAAAGGCCTGTGTACCTTGAAAAATACAATATATAGGCCTTATAACTGGCAACTGTACTGTGCGTTCTCTTGCAAAGTAATTTCTCATAACTGGTGTTCATACACACCGTCTGATCACTTAATAAAAGGCCTGTGTACCTTGAAAAATACAATATATAGGCCTTATAACTGGCAACTGTACTGTGCGTTCTCTTGCAAAGTAATTTCTCATAACTGGTGTTCATACACACCGTCTATCACTTAATAAAGGCTGTGTACCTTGAAAAATACAATATATAGGCCTTATAACTGGCAACTGTACTGTGCGTTCTCTTGCAAAGTAATTTCTCATAACTGGTGTTCATACACACCGTCTGATCACTTAATAAAAGGCCTGTGTACCTTGAAAATACAATATATAGGCCTTATAACTGGCAACTTGTACTGTGCGTTCTCTTGCAAAGTAATTTCTCATAACTGGTGTTCATACACACCGTCTGATCACTTATAAAAGGCCTGTGTACCTTGAAAAATACAATATATAGGCCTTATAACTGGCAACTGTACTGTGCGTTCTCTTGCAAAGTAATTTCTCATAACTGGTGTTCATACACACCGTCTGATCACTTAATAAAGGCCTGTGTACCTTGAAAATACAATATATAGGCCTTATAACTGGCAACTGTACTGTGCGTTCTCTTGCAAAGTAATTTCTCTAACTGGTGTTCATACACACCGTCTGATCACTTAATAAAAGGCCTGTGTACCTTGAAAAATACAATATATAGGCCTTATAAACTGGCAACTGTACTGTGCTTCTCTTGGCAAAGTAATTTCTCATAACTGGTGTTCATACACACCGTCTGATCACTTAATAAAAGGCCTGTGTACCTTGAAAAATACAATATATAGGCCTTATAACTGGCAACTGTACTGTGCGTTCTCTTGCAAAGTAATTTCTCATAACTGGTGTTCATACACACCGTCTGATCACTTAATAAAAGGCCTTGTGTACCTTGAAAAATACAATATATAGGCCTTATAACTGGCAACCTGTACTGTGCGTTCTCTTGGCAAAGTAATTTCTCATAACTGGTGTTTCATACACACCGTCTGATCACTTAATAAAAGGCTGTGTACCTTGGAAAAATACAATATATAGGCCTTATAACTGGCAACTGTACTGTGCGTTCTCTTGCAAAGTAATTTCTCATAACTGGTGTTCATACACACCGTCTGATCACTTAATAAAAGGCCTGTGTACCTTGAAAAATACAATATATAGGCCTTATAACTGGCAACTGTACTGTGCGTTCTCTTGCAAAGTAATTTCTCATAACTGGTGTTCATACACACCGTCTGATCACTTAATAAAAGGCCTGTGTACCTTGAAAAAATACAATATATAGGCCTTATAACTGGCAACTGTACTGTGCGTTCTCTTGCAAAGTAATTTCTCAATAACTGGTGTTCATACACACCGTCTGATCACTTAAGTACAAGGCCTGTGTACCTTGAAAAATACAATATATAGGCCTTATAACTGGCAACTGTACTGTGCGTTCTCTTGCAAAGTAATTTCTCATAACCTGGTGTTCATACACACCGTCTGATCACTTAGTACACGGCTGTGTACCTTGAAAAATACAATATATAGGCCTTATAATTGGCAACTGTACTGTGCGTTCTCTTGCAAAGTAATTTCTCATAACCTGGTGTTCATACACACCGTCTGATCACTTAGTACACGGCTGTGTACCTTGAAAAATACAATATATAGGCCTTATAATTGGCAACTGTACTGTGCGTTCTCTTGCAAAGTAATTTCTCATAACCTGGTGTTCATACACACCGTCTGATCACTTAGTACACGGCTGTGTACCTTGAAAAATACAATATATAGGCCTTATAATTGGCAACTGTACTGTGCGTTCTCTTGCAAAGTAATTTCTCATAACCTGGTGTTCATACACACCGTCTGATCACTTAGTACACGGCTGTGTACCTTGAAAAAATACAATATATAGGCCTTATAATTGGCAACTGTACTGTGCGTTCTCTTGCAAAGTAATTTCTCATAACCTGGTGTTCATACACACCGTCTGATCACTTAGTACACGGCTGTGTACCTTGAAAAATACAATATATAGGCCTTATAATTGGCAACTGTACTGTGCGTTCTCTTGCAAAGTAATTTCTCATAACTGGTGTTCATACACACCGTCTGATCACTTAGTACACGGCTGTGTACCTTGAAAATACAATATATAGGCCTTAACTGGCAACTGTACTGTGCGTTCTCTTGCAAACTAATTTCACGGCTGTGAAGGCAAAATATTGTAAAAAAAA
>ONZH01002524.1:0-18046 GCA_900303285.1 Rhinella marina
AAAATTATGTTGAGGCCCAAGAGGTGAGGACGAGGTGAGACCGGTTAAAAATTATGGCCAAGAGGTGAGACTAAAAATTATGTGTAGGCCCAAGAGGTGAGACTCTTAAAATTTTTGGAGGCCCAAGAGGTGAGCCATAGACATATACATTTTTCTTATTTTACGGAGCAATTCTACGGCGGTAAAGGAGGAGGAGGAGGTGGAGGAGGAAATGCACTTCATACAGATGGCACTTCACTTTTGGCTGCTTTCCACGGTTGGAGAAGCAAAGTCCGGGTCAATCCACTTGCTGTTCATTTTGATTAGCGTCAGCCTGTCGGCACTGTCGGTTGACAGGCGGCTGCGCTTATCGGTTATAATGCCCCCGGCTGCGCTGAACACCCTTTCTGATAGCACGCTGGCGGCAGGGCAGGCAAGCACCTCCAAGGCGTACAGGGACAGTTCCAGCCACGTGTCCAACTTGGAGACCCAGTAAGTGTAGGACGCCGAGGGATCGGGGAGGACAGGGTTACGGTCTGCCAGGTACTCCCGCAACATCCGCCGATACTTGTCCCTCCTGCTGATAGCGGGCCCCGCAGTGATGGAAGTTGCACGAGGGGGTGCCATGAACGTGTCCCACACCTTGGAGAGTGTTCCCCTGGTGGCTGTGGGCCTGATGGATGTTGTGGGACTCTGGGAGACCCTCTCCTCTCTGCCGCCAGCGATGGTGGGTGGGAAAATCTCCATCATGTTCTGCACGAGTTCCCTCTGGTATTCCAGCAATCGATTCGTCCTCTCCTCTACCGGAATAAAAGAGGAGACGTTATCTTTATACCGGGGGTCCAGGAGTGCGAAAGACCCCAGTACAGTTTGTTCTCCACTATCCGGACAACACGTGTGTCCCGGGAAAAGCAGCCCAGCATGAAGTCAGCCATGTGTGCCAGACTCTGAATAGGCATGACCTCACTGCCCCCACCAGAAGGATCACTTGCCATTTCCTCCTCTTCCTCTTCCGCCTCCTCTCCGCCCCATCCGCGCTGAACCAATGGGACGCACACAGCCTGACTGCTACCCTCGCCGCCAGCATCCTCCTCCTCTTCCACAGCCACCTCCACGTCGTCCTCCTCCTCCTCATCCTCCTCCTCCTGCAACTGCCACCGTGAAGCAGACAAAAGTGTGGTCTGACTGTGTAGCTCCGTTGCGTCTCCTCCTACCCCCGTCTCCTCTGCGTGCAATGCGTTCTCCCTTATTGCGATGAGCGATTCTTTAAGGACGCCTAGGAGCGGATGGTTACGCTCACTATAGCGTCCTCGCTGCTGACCTTCTTGGTGGACTCCTCAAAGATACGCAGTACATCGCATATGTCTGCCATCCATGGCCACTCGTGGTTGGCAAACTGAGGGAGCTGAGTTGGAGGCACGCGTGGATTATTAATCTGGTACTCCATCAATGCTCTCTGCTGCTCACACACCCTGGCCAACATGGAATAGGTGGAATTCCAGCGAGTCGGCAGGTCGCACAACAGCCGATGTTGAGGCAAATGGAGGCGTTGCTGGAGTTTTTTTAAGCTAGCAGCAGCTACAGTTGACTTCCGAAAGTGAGCGCACAAGCGCCGCACTTTCACCAGTAGCTCTGCCAGGTTGGGGTAAGTCTTCAGAAATTTTTGGACTACCAGATTAAAAACGTGGGCCAGGCATGGTACGTGATTGAGTTCGGCAAGCTCCAGAGCCGCCACCAGGTTACGGCCGTTATCGCACACGACCATGCCTGGTCCTAGCTGCAGCGGCGACAGCCACATCTCCGTCTGCTGCAATATGGCGTCCCTCACCTCTGGGGCGCTGTGCTTCCTGTCGCCCAAGCTGATGAGCTTTAGCACCGCCTGCTGACGTCTCCCCGCGCCAGTGCTGCAACGCTTCCAGCTAGCGGCTGAGGGAGATGTTAAGGCACAGGAGGAGGAGGAGGAGAAGGAGGAGGAGGGGGGTTTATCAGAACCCATGCTGGCAATCTTGGGCGGGGGTGGTAGGTAGGCCGTCTCTGTTTGCGACCCCGTCCCCGCCTCCATTACATTCACCCAGTGTGCCGTCAGAGAAATGTATCGTCCCTGGCCGCAAGCGCTTGTCCATGAGTCGGTGGTCAAGTGGACCTTTGCGCTGACTGCGTACCTCAGGGCCCGCCTGATGTTACGCGACACGTGCTGGTGCAGGGCGGGGACGGCACTCCGGGAAAAGTAGTGGCGGCTAGGGACGGAATAGCGAGGTGCGGCAGCCGCCATCAGGTCGCGGAAGGCCTGCGTCTCCACAAGCCTAAACGGCAACATCTCCAGGGCCAGCAGTTTGGAGATGTGGCAGTTTAAGGCTTGGGCTTGGGGGTGACTCGAGGCGTACTTCCGCCTGCGGTCGAACGCCTGCGAGATGGACAGTTGTTGGGACGAGGAGTGTGAAGGTGCAGGCGAAGAGGCGGGGGAAGGGGAGGCTGAAGGAGAAGGCCCCAAAGTAGCAGAGGCAGAGGCAGATGTGGAGGTGTCCTGGCTGGAGGTCTGGACCGCAGTGGCAGCACACAACAAAGGGGAAGAGGCAGTGGCAGCAAGACCGGGCGCAGTTTGTATTGCGTTTGCTCTCTCCCACTCAGCCCAGTGCTTGAATTCCAAGTGACGCCGCATGCCTGAGGTGGTCAGATTGCTCTTCTCAGAGCCCCTACTCAGTTTTGAGTGGCAGAGTGTGCAAACCGCGCTCAGTTTGTCATCCGCACAAACATTAAAATATCTCCACACCACAGAAGTACGAGGCCTCGATGGGGGAGCTTCGCGCGACTGGCCGCTGGCGGGAACAGCTTCGGCCCTGCTGGCTGTGGCCTCACTTCTCTGTCTGAACTGTCCTCTGCCTGTGGCCATCCCTCTGCCTGTGGCCATCCCTCTGCCTGTGGCCATCCCTCTGCCTGTGGACATCCCTCTGCCTGTGGACATCCCTCTGCCTCTTGCTGCCTTTTTCGGTGCTGCGCAGACCACCACCTCTCCACTGCTTTCCTCGCTGGACATCACCCCTGGCCAAGTGGGGTCGGTCATTTCGTCATCCACCAGCTCCTCTTCCACTTCCTCACTCTGCTCCTCCTCCTGCCCACTGGACATTCCAACAGCCTCCCTTGATGGCAACTGCGTCTCATCATCATCATCGCTCATGATAACAGATGCTGGCTCAGGGTCCACATCAGCAGGAGATGGCGAAAACTCCAGTGTTTGGGCATCACTACAAACAAATTCCTCTGCTAGCTCCTGGGATTCTTCCGGCACATCTGAAAAAGGACCCGAAAAGAGCTCCTGGGAGGGGTCAAGGGTGGGATGACTCTGTTGGCCAGGTGTGGAGGAAGGAGGGTCAGAGTGAGACTGTGTGGATGACTGGCTGGTGGACAACTGTGTGGAAGCGCTATCGGCTATCCATTGCACCACCTGTTCAACCTGCTCAGGCCTCAACAGCGGTGTAACCCGCCCCCTGCTTAACTGTCCCATAAAGGCAGGGATTCTGGATGAGCGGGATCCTGGCTGATCCTCACCAGCACACATTGTATCCCCACTGGCTTCAACAAGGCCCCCAACAGCATTTCCGCGCCCCCGTCCTCGTCCACGTCCACGTCCTATTCCGCTAGCCCCCCTCCGCATTTTATTTTTTTTTTGTTGCAAATACAATATTTGGGTATATAATTAGGTATGTGAAATACTTTAGCAAGAGAACGCACAGTACAGTGGCCTATTAAAAGGCCTAGATATTGTATATTTCAAAGTACACAGCCGTGTAGTAACTGAACAGACGGTGGGTATTTACACCAGGTATGTGAGATAATTTAACAAGAGAACGCACAGTACAGTGGCCTATTAAAATGCCTAGATATTGTATATTTCAAAGTACACAGCCGTGTAGTAACTGAACAGACGGTGGGTATTTACACCAGGTATGTGAGATAATTTAGCAAGAGAACGCACAGTACAGTGGCCTATTAAATGGCCTAGATATTGTATATTTCAAAGTACAAAGCCGTGTAGTAACTGAACAGACGGTGGGTATGTACACCAGGTATGTGAGATAATTTAACAAGAAAACGCACAGTACAGTGGCCTATTAAATGGCCTAGATATTGTATATTTCAAAGTACAAAGCCGTGTAGTAACTGAACAGACGGTGGGTATTTACACCAGGTATGTGAGATAATTTAGCAAGAGAACGCACAGTACAGTGGCCTATTAAAATGCCTAGATATTGTATATTTCAAAGTACAAAGCCGTGTAGTAACTGAACAGACGGTGGGTATGTACACCAGGTATGTGAGATAATTTAACAAGAAAACGCACAGTACAGTGGCCTATTAAATGGCCTAGATATTGTATATTTCAAAGTACAAAGCCGTGTAGTAACTGAACAGACGGTGGGTATTTACACCAGGTATGTGAGATAATTTAGCAAGAGAACGCACAGTACAGTGGCCTATTAAATGCCTAGATATTGTATATTTCAAAGTACAAAGCCGTGTAGTAACTGAACAGACGGTGGGTATGTACACCAGGTATGTGAGATAATTTAACAAGAAAACGCACAGTACAGTGGCCTATTAAATGGCCTAGATATTGTATATTTCAAAGTACAAAGCCGTGTAGTAACTGAACAGACGGTGGGTATTTACACCAGGTATGTGAGATAATTTAGCAAGAGAACGCACAGTACAGTGGCCTATTAAAATGCCTAGATATTGTATATTTCAAAGTACAAAGCCGTGTAGTAACTGAACAGACGGTGGGTATGTACACCAGGTATGTGAGATAATTTAACAAGAAAACGCACAGTACAGTGGCCTATTAAATGGCCTAGATATTGTATATTTCAAAGTACAAAGCCGTGTAGTAACTGAACAGACGGTGGGTATTTACACCAGGTATGTGAGATAATTTAGCAAGAGAACGCACAGTACAGTGGCCTATTAAAATGCCTAGATATTGTATATTTCAAAGTACAAAGCCGTGTAGTAACTGAACAGACGGTGGGTATGTACACCAGGTATGTGAGATAATTTAACAAGAAAACGCACAGTACAGTGGCCTATTAAATGGCCTAGATATTGTATATTTCAAAGTACAAAGCCGTGTAGTAACTGAACAGACGGTGGGTATTTACACCAGGTATGTGAGATAATTTAGCAAGAGAACGCACAGTACAGTGGCCTATTAAAATGCCTAGATATTGTATATTTCAAAGTACAAAGCCGTGTAGTAACTGAACAGACGGTGGGTATGTACACCAGGTATGTGAGATAATTTAACAAGAAAACGCACAGTACAGTGGCCTATTAAATGGCCTAGATATTGTATATTTCAAAGTACAAAGCCGTGTAGTAACTGAACAGACGGTGGGTATTTACACCAGGTATGTGAGATAATTTAACAAGAGAACGCACAGTACAGTGGCCTATTAAATGGCCTAGATATTGTATATTTCAAAGTACAAAGCCGTGTAGTAACTGTACAGACGGTGGGTATTTACACCAGGTATGTGAGATAATTTAACAAGAGAACGCACAGTACAGTGGCCTATTAAAATGCCTAGATATTGTATATTTCAAAGTACACAGCCGTGTAGTAACTGAACAGACGGTGGGTATTTACACCAGGTATGTGAGATAATTTAGCAAGAGAACGCACAGTACAGTGGCCTATTAAAATGCCTAGATATTGTATATTTCAAAGTACACAGCCGTGTACTAACTGAACAGACGGTGGGTATTTACACCAGGTATGTGAAATTATTTAGCAAGAGAACGCACAGTACAGTTGCCAATTAAAAGGCCTAGATATTGTATATTTCAAGGTACACAGCAGTAGTGCCAAATATAGTTTGGTATGTAGCAGAGCACCTAATACACCACTAATGCCTCTCTCTGTCCCTACTCCAGCAGCTATCCCTGAATACAGCAGCCGTTCTCTGTAAAGTCTATATTGTAGTAAAGCTATCACTGAAGTCCACTGTAGTAGCCCTGATAAGGGCTTTTATTCACGCTCCTGCCTGTCCAACAGCTAAAATCTGTCTCTCCCTTCTCCAGCCTCTGTCCCTGACTAAGTTCACGCAGCATATGCGTACGAGCAGGAAGAGCTGAGTTTTTAATATTCGAGGTCACATGGTTTTTCCAGCCAATGCATGTAGACGCTGTTTTCGCGCTGCCAGCGTGCTCAGCGTGCCTGTCATACCCCCCCTGCATGTTGATTGGTGGAAAAAGAGCGCCAGGGAAGGTGGGAGGGGAAACGAATTCTAAGTGCGCCATCGCCGTTATACTCGATTGAAATCGAGTGTGCCGAATATCGTAGTATTCGATCGAATACCAGCTCGATCGAACACTACTCGCTCATCTCTAGTCACCATCCCATGGTCCAGAAAAGAGGAATTCCGAAAGGCCAGTATTTGCGGATTAGGAGGAACTGTACTGATCTGGAAAATTTCCATCATGAATCTAAGAACTTACAATCCAGATTCAGACAACGAGGCTATCCGAATGCTGTTTTATTGGAGGCCTTTAAATATGCTCTTAATCAGGACAGGGATTCTCTCCTAGTCCCGAAGAGTAGTGAGACGAAACAACGGGGTCCCATCCGCATCATTTCCACCTATGATAACGCCTGTCAGGACATTAGAAAGGTATTGAATAAATATTGGCCTATTTTTCTAATGGACCCTGACCTTTCTGATGCCATTAATACCTATCCCAGTATTACTTACCGTAGAGGGAGAAGCCTACGCGATAGACTAGTTCACAGTCACTATTCCAGTCCAAGACCGGATGGGACCCAGCTTGATAGGAGACCCAACGGTATGTTCAAATGCGGGAATTGCAAAGCATGCAAATTCATCCGTAAAACAAAGAATAATATCTGTTCAGTTACAGGTCAGGCGTACGATATCAGAGACTTTGTCAACTGTCGCACAAAAGGGGTGATATATCTATGTCAATGCCCATGCCCACGGGATTATGTGGGCAAAACCTTCAGAGAACTACAACGAAGAGTCCTCGAGCATGTCAACTATGTGGTCAACAAACGTAATACACCTGTTGCTGATCACGCCATTGAAGCCCATGAGGGTAAACCGAAGGCACTTAGCTTTTCAGTATTGGAGGTCGTCCGTGAATCCCAAAGAAGAGGTGACTGAGACCAGCGCATCCTGCAGAAGGAATGCGAATGGATATATCGTTTTAGGTCCCAGTCGCCTCTTGAGCTTAACGAGCGACTTACTTTTTCTTGTTTTCTCTAACCCTTAGTGTTTGCCGTGAGCCTAAGTTACAACCTTTTCCCTTTTCGTTCATAAGTCCTTATTTATGCCTTATGACCATCCGCAAACAGCCTTTAGTATCGATGCAGGAAGCATCTTTTGTGATGGTCAACTATAATTAGTTATCAATTGATGATAAAAAGGGGGGGTTTCTGTATCTTGAACCTCCTCAGTTCCTCCCCATTTTTTCCCCATCCCCTTCCCTTCCCTCACCCATTTTCCCTTATGAATCCTGTTACCTACTCCTCGTATAACTTTACAATTTGGCCCATTCCTTCTGTGTCACGAGGCATGGGATATCTATTTATCGATGCATGATTAACACCCATGTGATCCACACCATTCCTTTGTTGAATTGGAAAATAATTAATATTGTGACGCTTGGGTACTATTATCCAGTGGCATGCAAGGCGATCCCTTCTAGCTGATGGTTCATTAGACATCTGTCTAATATTGGGATTGGGCATTGTCGCATTGCCAGCTGGCCACTACTAATAGACCATTGTCTGGCTGCTGAATGGATATGCAATGACTGCAACCTGTACCTACATGACATGACGTGATACAAGCGTCACTACGCGTTTATGGTTGCGTTCCAGCGTGAAGCGCAGAGCCCAACCCTTCGGCACTTTCCGGACCATGTGATCCGCTTACGATCACATGACCGGATATGACATGGTCTGAATGGTGAGACGCACCCTCGGCGTGCGGTCCACGGACAGGAAGCTCCTCATGGTGAGTGCCTATGCTCGCTGTATTTAAATTGGAGCGAACACATGCCACATGCTCAACTAAGGATTCTGGCTACTCCAGACTCTCCTCAGGCCCGGTCATCAATACACCTGGCCACTCTACAGACCTGGGAGATCGAGACCTTATATTGGGGTCCACGTGAGAGGTCTTTTGACTGACATGTTTTTACTTGCCACTATTCATTAACTGTAATCTTTGGGCAATGTATTATCTCATAAACACGATCAAAGGGTCTGCATTACCCCCCTATGGTCTTGGGCTATTGGTCAGTGAACTCATTCTTGTTGTCCTTAGTGTATCTGGGCAACATATATGTTAAGCCAGTCATATCTCCTTTAAACGAATGACTTCACCTATTTTCATTTATTGTCCATTATGAAATATCTGAAAATTTATATCTCTGCTGGTTTGGCGACTATCTTGTTATCGCGATTTGGGGGTTTTATATTTTTATATACTTTTTCAGGACTATAGATTCTGTATCATATTTGCATTTTATGCATCTCCTTTGTACAACCATGAATTTCTATCTATGAATCAGTTATTATAGTATACTTTCCCGTATTAACACCTGATGAACCTCGGATGAGGGGAAACGCGTCGGGTTTTGTCACCGGGTATCTTGTGAGGGAGAGATAAGGGATAGACAGGGCAGGCTCGAGACCAGGGAGCATCCACCCTCAGGATCCGTCCCTGGGTTGAGGGATAGTGGCAGGAACTACAATAGGAATTGTCATTCCCCCTACCTCTGGTCCGTAGATTACTACATATCCATACCCTGTCTACCCCATGGTATCTGAATTTTTACCTTTGTTTTGATTTATTGTTCTTGATATCTGCATTGGCGAGAGGTGTAGGTTTTGTAGCGTATAGTTTAGCAATAGAGATATCTATTTTAATTTCAGTGTGTAATAAAAGTTATGTTTTAATTATCCAGCTTTTCTGTGAACCTATTCTAGTCATTATTGTTAATGGTGCTGGCCGTTCTCCCGTTTGTGTCAGGCAAATACACTAGTTCGAAAGAAAGTACCCTTCATAGTTAGAGCTTCCTCCTCCTACACACAGACTCATGATGCAGCTACTGTCAGTGGGCGATATCCAAAGTATTCTTACCACACCATGTTAACGATATTAAGAAAGTTATTGCAACGATAACGTTATCTATTGCCGTAAAATACCTAAATACATAAATACCTTTTTAGAAGAAAATATTATATGGCCCCCCTCTCACACCCATAATATCTTAATAGTAGTATGTGTTAGTATTAAAAAGAGTCATCATCTAACAATTGTGTACGTTTTCATGTTGCAGAGCACCGTCAACGACGGCATCACCACCGTCGAGGCAGGACGGCCCCTGAAGTACCTGTAGCCTCTAGTAAGTGTAAAACATATTTAATTTATTTTTCATCCAAGCTACGTGGGAGTGCAGCTGCAGTAAGAGCACTAGTGGTTAGGAACGGGATCCTCCAGCCCCAAACTATTCCCATGTAGCTACAACTGTTCATTACAGTTGAATGTAAGGCTACTTCAACACTAGCGGCAGCCCGGATCCGGCGGGCGAAGGGTCCCTCCGGATCCATGCTGCCGCAGGTACACGTGTGGGGCTGGAACCGCGCTCTGGCCCAAATTCACTGTAATGGGGGCGGGCCGCGGATCCAGCCGCAGCACGTTAACCCCTGCTGAGAGGCAGCCGGAGTGAAAATACAACATGTAACTGACCCGGAGGGACCCTTCACCCACCGGATCCGGGCTGCCGCTAGTGTAGAAGTATCCTTAGGCCATTATTTAATGATTATTGACAGCTGCTGCACCACAGAGGAACCACTCTCACCGTCTTCCACCCCAGCGAGAAAGGACCCCACCTGCCCCTCCAACACCACCAGCCCAGCTACCAGAGGTAGAAGGTAGGTAAAAAAAAAATTGTAATGGGTGGACCTTCTGTCTTCAAAATATGAGCTAAATGTATGTTTTATATTTGGTAGCTCCAACTGACAGGGAGCAGTTTTCCCCTGGACCATGGGAAGACCATGCCGTATGGGTGTCCAGTAAGTACTACAAAAGGCTCAGTCAGTACAGAATACATGTCACAGAATAAGTCGCTCCAGTACATTAAAGTTTACATTTTTTTTGTGGGACAACCACTGTAACTCGATCATACAAACAAAGTACATAACTGTTTCCACCCCTACAGACATCCCCACTGACCTCGAAGTGGAGGCTGGATTACGGCGTCTTGGGTCCAGGCTCCACGCTGCCCCCCGGCTCATTCGTGGCCTGCAGCTGGAACTTCAAGAGCTGCAGGACATGATGGCCCGACGTCGGCAAAGGCCGGCGTAATCTTATTTTTTTGTTCCTTTCTTTTGTTTATTATATTATTTATTTGTTAAAAAGAAGTTTTTATTTATTACTAAAATATTCTTGAAAAACCTGTGTTTTGAGTGTTTTGTTAAACCTTTAACACCTTCCTGACATAGTGTGAAGAAGACAAAGGTTTTTTCCAACAGCCATTTTCCCATATTAATGAACACAGCGGTGTCTGCTGGCCGAAGTATTACTACATTACACCCACTCCTGTTCATTTATTACAATTGACAGACAGAATACAAAAGGCTTGGCTTGTTGGGGCAACAAGCCTGTACACTGTACCTTAACATAGGCAGTGAAAATTATATATGAGCTTTTCATGGCTGCCCTGGCCAGTAGTAGTAGGGAGAAAGAAAACAGAAGACCGCATCCTCTTCTTGCTGAAAATTGGTGTTTAATCCATCAGAAAATCCAAAACACGTGCAATGTTTCGGCTGACACTCAGCCTTTATCAAGCATACATATGACCATGTGCACTAAGTATTTATAATGCCTAATCCTGGGACATCACCAGGAATGACCTGGAACTACTCATCAAAGTCTGTATATTCACTGTAAACCACTAAGCTTTACCTCTGTATCAAAATACCTACCTGAGATAATACATTAGGTGGCTAAACACTTATAAAACATATGGTGTAATAATACAACATATTGAGTTTACCCCTGGTTCATTTCCGGGTACCGCTGATGATGGAAAAAATAAGGGCAGGTATCCTTAAGTCCATATAATGACATGGATCTCGCGAGAGACAATCGCGGTCACGTAACTTATGAAAGCGCATCATATACTTGCAGCTTCATTCATCACAGTAGAAGAGCGCCTATCTCTGCCATTGACGTAAATCTTGCGAGAGATAGTTCCGATCACGTGACCATTGACAACGCATCACGTGGTCGTAGCCTCTTGTATCTTGGCAACAGGAAAGCCTCACCGTAGCTAGGTCACATGATACATTACGTAACACCATGTAGCTTAGATCACTTTAACCAATGAGAGACCAGAGCGCTGCAACATAATCTCCCTTTAGCGCTCAAAGTAATAATCAACAGGGACAACCTAATATGTCCTCATGTTGTATGTCATGAATCTCAAATCACATGGCACATAAAATTGTATAGTGGACATGAATAAAGCGCTCTTACATCATTGTCTCAACACATGCATAGTGGTTTACATCCCATAAGTGACAAAAACCATATGTCCAGATAATATTAGAGATGTGTATATTTTTATCTCTTAATTAGGCTAAATGAGCAACCTATAACAATGGGTATTGTTTTACAGTAATTAGCAATTATGAACATCCATTGTTTGTAGTATACCCCCCTACTCACAATTCAAACCATAGTTGGAGAAATTGCCTTAGGCCTCTTTCACACTAGCGTTAGCACGGATCCGGCACCTAAAGGGTGCCAACGGATCCGTGCTGCCGCTGATACATGTGTGGAGCCGGAGCAGCGCTCCGGCCCCACACATGTTGACACAGACATCAGGACAGAAATACATACAAACATACAGACATACATATACATACACATACATACTTACATACTCCAGCCAGGGACGCTGGCAGCACATCTTCACGCGCCTCCTGCACGCAGTGATGACGATTCCCCACAGCGCCCTCTGCTGGGCGCAGTGGGGAAACGTCATAGCTGCGCACAGGAGGCACGTGAAGACATGCTGCCGGCGTCCCTGACTGGAGTATGTGAGTATGTATGTGTATGTATGTCTTTCTGTATTTCTGTGTAGCCGGATCCGGAATGACCCCCCATTGCAAGTCAACGGAGGACAGATCCGGATTACTGGTGTGTCACACCAAACGGATCCGTCCCCATTGACTTGCATTGGGGATCATTCCGGATCCGTCTTGGTGCGGATGCCTGGACCGGTGTGAAAGTAGCCTTAACCAGTGAGTGTAGCATATTGTCACTATAGAGAGGTGTCCCACTGAGACAAAACATGTATGTTGTTAGTCACCTTAATTCATATATAACAGATTGCCCATTAAAATACAGGTTGTAACACGGAGAACAACATTTGCAATCTTTACATGGGGTTACTCATGGTTAGTAATACAAGTCTGATTAAGAGTAGTGTTTTTTCTTACCACCCCACTGACACTAGTCCACAAATAAATCCAACCGTGAATAATTATCTGTAAAGATAAAAACAGCAGATCAAAAATCAACAGTACCAGGGTTTAAAATCCTATAAGAAAGGGGTCATAGAAAAATCAATATTCATTCCCTTAGGGTATAGAGTGTCCAATTCATATATGTATATCATATATATACATATATGTTTTTGGAGTCTTTGGACGTGCATCCTGCTCGAACACTTGGACAACAAACAGGTGCTGTACAAAAAACTTTTCTTTTTTTTTGTTTTGAACCGTAGTAGTAGGGGATGGGGTATATCATTATAGAGTGATTGGTAAAATAAATACAGACTGCGGTGGTGTATAACAATGTCCGCTAATATAACTTGTAACGGGAGGCAGAGGCAGTGTAAAAAATGTTTTATATATATATATATATATATATATATATATATATATTTGGAGGGGGGGGGACTAAAGGCTGAGGCTCCGAAACAAACTTAACAATACTAACTAGAACTATTAGTAACTTTAACTAACAACAGCTACCTACTAAGCGTAGAAAACGGAGGCGGAGGTAGACAACAGTGTTTGGTTTTGAAATAGGGTTTTGGAGACTTCGGGTTCGCACAGCCCATGACATGACACAAGACATTTGGCTGTAAAATTATGGCCCGGCTGACAGCAACAGTGGGAAGACACTCAGACTATTCTGCCCTGCAAGGCCTGATCTAATCACCACCAGCATCAGCAAGAGGAGTATGAAATTCGGATGTAATCCAGCCATTATTCATTTTTATAAAGGTATTTTTTTTTAACACTGCCCATGACAGATTTGTCCTTTTGGGTGTCACCACCCCCCCAACGGCACTAAAAACCCTCTGTGACATGAAACATGAAAGAAGCCCTAGTGCATAGTTGGACAGTTCCGGCCACTGTTGTAATCTGCCTGCCCAGAAGTCCAGGGGGTCTGAGAAGAGGCTTTGTGAGCCAGACTGCAGTTAAGCCTGAACCTGCTCATTGAGGCAGGTGATCTGGGCCTGCCCACTTGGCTGCAGCTGCTGGGAGCCTGCAGAGAAAAATTCCCGCATCATACTAATTAGGCTTAACTGGCTGCTGCTGGTTGTGGCAGAAGGTGGATTACTCGGCCGGACCTCCTTCTCAGACATGCTGGCAGCAGGCTGGGCTGGCTGAAAGTTCTGGCCAGGTTACTACATAGCTTCTCCCTCAATGATTCTAATTTCTCTTCCCTTTCCTGGGGAGGAAAACAATCCCCCATGTTGGATTGATACCGCGGGTCCAGCCAGTATTCGTCAGTCTGCCTTATGTTTAGGATACGCCTGTCAGTGTGTAAGCATGCGAGCATACAACTCGCCATCCTGTCCAGCATGCCTGAGAGGCCACTTCTTTCCATCTCAGCCTCTCTCTGAGAAACTGCTGTGTCCCTGAAAGTCTCATCATCCTCATCCTCCAGCTGTGTCTCCTCCTCCTCCTCCTGGTCATCATCATCCTCATTAAAATCCTCCTCCTCTCCCCCCTCCTCTAACTGAAGCTCCTCATCTTCATCCTTCTCCTACTCCGCAAGGGAACTTTGGCGTTGGGGCTCCCCTACAGTGACATGGCGGGCAGACAAATGGCCAGGATTTCCTTCCCCCATTCCCCCCTGCTGCATGAGCGTGAGTGTCTTTTCCAGCACAAATATTATTGAAATTACATCGTTCACACTGCAGCTGTCCCAGCTGACCAATTTTGTGGCTTCTTCTAAGGGCCTTAGAACAGTGCAGGCATATCGGACCAGCCTCCACTGCCGGAAATCAAAGCCGCAACTGCTCCCTATGGTGGAAGATTCTACCTGCTTCTGGACAAAATCGTCCACTGCTCTACGCTGCTCAAGGAGCCGCTGCAACATATGAAGAGTGGAATTCCACTGGGTCGGCACGTCACCTATTAAGCGGTGTGGGGGAAGACCGTTTTGCCGCTGCAGTTCCACCAGAACATGGCGAGATACATATGAATGGCTGAAATGAGTGCAAAGCTTCCACAACTTTGCCAGCACTGTGCGCAGGCCAGTGAATGTTTTTAGAAATCTTTGCACCACTAGATTTAGGACATGTGCCATACAGGGAGCATGTGAGAATTGACCCAGGTTCAGCGCTGCCACTATATTTGTCCCATTGTCACTCACTACCTTTCCCACTTCCAGCTGCCGTGCTGCGCTATTTGCTGCTTCATGTAATGCAGCAAGCGCTGGCCTGTGTGGCTGCTACTGCTAAGACAAACTAAGTCTAACACTGCATGGCAGCGTTTCACCTGACACATGTGATACGAAGGAGCGGGGGTAACTCGCTGCCCTGACGCTCCAGCAGGCGGACTGCCCGTGGAGGTGGAAGCGGATAGTTGTTGGGTGGTCTGCTGCAATCCTGGCTGGAAAGCACGTGGAGGTGCCAACAGCAATTGACCCGGTTGCTGGGTGCCTCGCTGCCACTAAATACATTCAGCCAGTGGGCAGTAAAGGACATGTATTGCCCCTGGCCGTAAGCACTGCTCCAGGTGTCCACCGTGAAGTGCACCGTGCTGCAGAGAGACAGCTGCAGGGAGCGTCCAATATTGTCAGCCACGTGGGAGTAAAGGGTGGGGATAGCTTGTTGGAGAAGTAATGACGGCAGACCTGCCAGCGTGGCTGAGCGCAAGCCAATTAGCTCCCTAAAGCTGGGCAGTCAACCAGCTGGTACGGCAGAGACTGCACAGCCAGCAACTTTGTCAGGTGACCATTCAGTTTGCGCACTGTCGGATTACTTGTGGCGTAAAACTGCTTCCTGGCCACGCACTCGGCTATGGACAGCTGCCGAATGAGAGGAGGTGGAGAAATGCACGCACTGGCCGACGATGAGGTGGATGTACTACTTACACCCCGGGATGCGGGCTGAGCTATGGCCCTGGATGCGGCCTGCCGACAGAAGGGACCCGGAGAAGTAACCGGCTCTTTAGTATTAATGGGCTGCTCTAAATTGCCGGCATGATGCCCCTTCAAATGGTTCCACAGAGCAGTGGTCCCAACATTTGTGGCTTTCCCACGGCTCAATTTCTGTTTACACAAATTACACGTGCCATACTGCTATCCCCGGCAGAGTGGGTGAAATACTTCCACACACCCGACGTGCGCCCTCCACAGCTGGCCAGCTTGTTGCCTTGAACGCTTCACCCGTGGCCCGGCCCCACTTATTGGGTCTCGCTAGTTCCCAGGAAGCACTAGCCCTGGGCCTAACTCGCCTCTGCCCTCTGTTGCTGCCACTACCAGTACAACCCTCCTCCTCTGAGATCAAATCCTCCTCAACAGCCCGACCGCTTCCCAGGTCTCCGGTCTAACACATAGATTCATCATCAGACTCCTCCACAACACATTTTTTCGGAATGCAATTAGGCTGTTCCCACCAACGACAATTCCGGCAGTCCAACTCGACTTCCCTTAACAATCCTCAGGAGGCTGTCCTCTGTACCGCGGATTATAAGGGGGCTTTGGTTTTTTTTTTTTATAATTGCAAAGGACACCACTAGGAGGGAAGCCCGAGAGGTGGCAGAATGACGGGGTTTGCTGGAGTGGAATGGTGGAGCAGGACGATCTGACCCTGGACAATGGATACTGTATCAGAGATGACAGCAGATCATCCGGCTGAGACGAGAGCGTTCATCACTCCACTACCTCATCTACTTTCTCCTCACTACAATTTGCCTTGGTGGGTTAGCCTGGTTGGAACAACGGCCAAGTATTGCGAATACTACTAGTAGATGTCCGGCTACATGTCCTTTGGCACTGCTGCCCTGTGCCACATTCTCCTCTTTTAGAGCTCAAAGTCTGGTGGAACGGACCCTTTTGCTTATCATTCCAGACATTTTTCAATTCACTCTGTGGCCCTGCAGCTGGTCTTGTCCCTGTCTCTCCCTGTACTCCTGTCTCACCCTATCTCTCCTTGCTCTCTCTCCTGCTTTATTAAATACTAGCCCTGAACTGGTCATGCAGTATCCCTGATATCTCAATATGGATTCCCAGAGCAATTACTTCAAATTTCACAAACAGGTCTCGAATCACAAACAGTGCTTTTGCTCGTCTCAGCAGTCGCAGCAAAGTGTGCGTCACGGCTACCGAGCCTGGCCAATCAGAGCAAGCCCTGCCCGCTAGTCGGTGACCCTTTCATTCCGGGCTTTGCGACGATAAAAACTAACATAAAGGTTCGCAAATGATTGAATTCGTACGTAACGCGTATACAGTAACTTATACGTAGCTATAGCGTAGAATTTATAGGACAAAATACTGAGTGAATGCGTACAAATCCGAAGCGAATCAACTAATATTCGGTTTCGCTTCGCAGCTAAAAATTTCCAATATTCAATACGAATCAAGGAATCGACGAGTCGATTCGCTCATCTCTAGTATTGAACAAAAAAAATAATAATAATAATACAGCAACATAAAGTAGAGGTTTAATGTGGTGAGGCTTAATTTGTTTTTGTTTTAGACTTGGATATTTATTTCTAAGATATGTACAGCCAAATATCACACAGCATCATGGACAGGACTCATATATTTAGAGCCAAACATGAGTTACCTGCAGGGCCATATTAGCAACTAGGCACCGGTGGCACGGTGCTGTCAGCGTCTTGTGCCTTGTGCCCCCCTCAGACCTGCCCACCCAGCCACTTAAAAAAAACATACTTACCTGTCCTGCGCTGCCGCTGCCCTCAGCTCCCGCGTTCCACTGTCTTCCTTCGGCGGCACTATGACTTGCGTTAGGTATAGTGCACGCGGAAGGAAGACAGTGGAGGCGGGAGCTGGGGCAGCGCAGGACAGAGTATGATTTTTTTTTAAGTGCTGAGTGGGCAGTCTAGGAGGGCACAGCACCAAAACGCTGTCTGGTCGAGGGGCACAATAGTCTGAAGGTCTGATGGGGGCACAGCTGCTGATCTGAGGTCTGATGGGGGCACAAGACGCTGATCTGAGGTCTGATGGGGGCACAAGATGCTGATCTGAGGTCTGATGGGGCACAAGGCTGATCTGATGGAGGTCTGATGGGGGCACAAGACGCTGATCTGAGGTCTGATGGGGCACAATACGCTGATCTGAGGTCTGATGATGGGGGCACAAGACTGCTGATCTGAGGTCTGATGGGGCACAATACGCTGATCTGAGGTCTGATGGGGCACACAAGATCGCTGATCTGAGGTCTGATGGGGGCACAATAGCTGATCTGAGGTCTGATGGGGGCACAAGACGCTGATCTGAGGTCTGATGGGGGCACAACGCTGATCTGAGGTCTGATGGGGCACAAGACGGCTGATCTGAGGTCTGATGGGGGCACAAGACGCTGATCTGAGGTCTGATGGGGGCACAAGGCTGATGTGAGGTCGTGATGGGGGCACAATATGCTGATCTGAGGTCTGAATGGGGGCACAAGTATGGCTGATCTGAGGTCTGATGGGGGCACATTCTGCTGATCTGAGGTCTGATGGGGGCACAGTAGCTGCTGATCTGAGGTCTGATGGGCACAA